>JAVSCE010011041.1:0-264646 GCA_032199065.1 Smutsia gigantea
CTGTGCAGAGAGGCCCAGAGGACAGCTGTGCAGGATGACTGTGCAGAGAGGCCCAGAGGACGGCTGTGCGGAATGACTGTGCAGAGAGGCCCAGAGGACAGCTGTGCAGGATGACTGCAGAGAGGCCCAGAGGATGGCTGTGTGGAACGACTGTGCAGAGAGGCCCAGAGGATGGCTGTGCGGAACGACTGTGCAGAGAGGCCCAGAGGACAGCTGTGCAGGATGACTGCAGAGAGGCCCAGAGGATGGCTGTGCGGGACGGCTGTGCAGAGAGGCCCAGAGGATGGCTGTGCGGGATGACTGTGCAGAGAGGCCCAGAGGATGGCTGTGCGGAACGACTGTGCAGAGAGGCCCAGAGGATGGCTGTGCGGAACGACTGTGCAGAGAGGCCCAGAGGACGGCTGTGCGGGACGGCTGTGCAGAGAGGCCCAGAGGACGGCTGTGCGGGACGGCTGTGCAGAGAGGCCCAGAGGATGGCTGTGCGGAACGACTGTGCAGAGAGGCCCAGAGGACAGCTGTGCAGGATGACTGCAGAGAGGCCCAGAGGATGGCTGTGTGGAACGACTGTGCAGAGAGGCCCAGAGGACAGCTGTGCAGGATGACTGCAGAGAGGCCCAGAGGACAGCTGTGCAGGATGACTGCAGAGAGGCCCAGAGGACGGCTGTGCGGGACGGCTGTGCAGAGAGGCCCAGAGGACGGCTGTGCGGGATGACTGTGCAGAGAGGCCCAGAGGACGGCTGTGCGGGATGACTGTGCAGAGAGGCCCAGAGGACGGCTGTCGCGAACGACTGTGCAGAAGGCAGAAGGGCGGCTGTGCGGGACGGCTTTGTGCAGAAGGCAGAAGGGCGGCTGTGCGGGGCAGCTGTGCAGAGAGGCCCAGAGGACAGCTGTGCAGGATGACTGCAGAAGGCCCAGGACGGCTGTGCGGGATGACTGTGCAGAGAGGCCCAGAGGATGGCTGTGCGGAACGACTGTGCAGAGAGGCCCAGAGGACAGCTGTGCAGGATGACTGCAGAGAGGCCCAGAGGATGGCTGTGTGGAACGACTGTGCAGAGAGGCCCAGAGGACAGCTGTGCAGGATGACTGCAGAGAGGCCCAGAGGACGGCTGTGCGGGACGACTGTGCAGAGAGGCCCAGAGGACGGCTGTGCGGGATGACTGTGCAGAGAGGCCCAGAGGATGGCTGTGCGGGATGACTGTGCAGAGAGGCCCAGAGGATGGCTGTGCGGGATGACTGTGCAGAGAGGCCCAGAGGACGGCTGTGCGGGACGACTGTGCAGAGAGGCCCAGAGGACGGCTGTGTGGGACGACTGCAGAGAGGCCCAGAGGATGGCTGTGCGGAACGACTGTGCAGAGAGGCCCAGAGGACGGCTGTGCAGACAGAGGAGCCCAGAGGCAGACACTGGCTTGCTGCATCCAAAGCAGCAGTGATAACACAGACTCGCTCTGAGTGAACAGGATTTTAGTGACTGACCTGCCACCTGGAAATAAAGTTGGGTATAACCCTTTCACCCCAAGAACCCTTTGCTGTAAACTTCTTTGGTCACAGTGAATCTATAGCGAACTTGCCTGGGGCTGAAACTCATTTGCAAGACATAAGGTAATTATCATGTCATCATACAAAATTATTACATTATTGACTATATTCCCTATGCTGTATTTGACATCCTTGTGACTTATTTCATAACTAGAAGTTTGTACATCTTTATCCCCTTCACCTGTTTCACTCATCTACCCACCCCCTTTCCCTCTGGCAACCACCAGTTTGTTTTCTGTATTTATGAGTCTGTTTGTTTCTGTTTGTTTTGTAAATTCCACAGTCAATGGAATAATAAGCTATTTGTCTTTCTCTGTCTTATTTCACTTAGCATAATACCTCTAGGTCCATCTACATTGTTGCAAATGACAAGATTTTATTCCTTTTTTAGTAGCTGAATAATATTTCATTGCACATATATACCACATCTTCTTTATCCACTCATCTACCAATGGACATCTTGGCTATTGTAAATAATGCTGTAATAAAAACAGTGGTTCATGTATCTTTCCAGATCAGTGTTTTCAATTTCTTTGAGTAAATAGCAGAAGTGGAGTTACTGGATCATATGTATTTCTATTTCTAAGTTTTTGAGGAACCTCTGTACTGCTTTACACAGCGACTGCACCAAAATTTCCACTAGCAGTGCATGAGAGTTACCTTTTCTCCACAACCTTTCTAATACTTGTTATTTCTTATCTTTTTGTTGCTAGTCACTCTGAGGTAGAATGGCTGCTCTGATTTGACAAGATATTACAATATTTTGTATGTTCTGGGATGTTCTGGGAATGCAGCTAACCAGACACTCTGTTCTGGGGTTTCAAAGACAAGGCCTGATGATGCAAGAGCTGAGTGAGTACTAAAAACACTCTCATCTACCCTAGAAGAGTATATACGTGTCTACAGAGAAGATATTAAACTTGAGGATGACCTTTTCACTTACCTTAGGAAAAGATCTGGGCATCAAGCTTTAGAATCATTCAGCAAGGGGCTTATAAAGGACATGTCAGTTTTGTCAATTAAAAGTAGGTATTATAAAATGCGTCTGTCCAACGTGCAAGCCACTGACTATACTGGCTAATATTTAAATTTAATTAAAATTAAATAAAACTAAAAATACAGTTCCTCAGTTGCATCAGCCTCATTTCAAATGATCAGCAGTTGCATGTGGCTAGAAGCTATTGTGCAGGGCAGAGGAATATTTCTATCACTGCAGAAAGTTCTACCAGACAGTATTGTCCTGTAGCTTCTATGGTAATAGTCAACAGAGGAGCCATGGATTGGGAAGGAGTACAGTCATGTGAGAAGGTGTAGTCCAGCTGAAATTACATGCATAATTATATATGCATACACACAATCTCTATAGTCTGAGATTTCTACCTTTGTAACAACCAAAGTAGATCTAGAGGAAAAGTACCACACCACTTCCTCTCCACCCTGCTTCCCCAAGTCCTGATACCCTATTTGTGTTTCCTTTATCCAAAGATTGTTTTGTCAACAGGGTCAGACATGTTCCAATTAAGGAGTTGAGAGCGGATGAGCATACAGATTTTTAAGGAAATGTTAAAAAGTTTCCTTGTCTTAAACAAACAAAAAAATCAGCCTCAGGGAACTGGAGAACAATTATCAAAGTTCTAACATCTTGTATGTTTGGAGTTCCGGAAAGGAGGAAAAGATTGGGGCATAAAGAAGTATTTCAAGAAATAACTGTCCAAAACCTCATAAATTTGGTAAGAAACAAAAATAATCAAGAAGCTCAGCAAAGATAAACAAAACAACAAAAAAGCGAATCAAATTTTTGAAGACTAAAGATACACACAAAAAAAATGAAAACAGCCAGAAGAAAACAACTCATTACATAGTTGCATGATTACAGATTTCTCAGAAACCATGGCAGTCAGAAAACAACAAAATAACATCTTTAAAGTGCTCACAGAAAAGGCCACACAACCCAGTTAAAAGATCCTTCAGAAATGAAAAGAAATGACTTTCTCTCAGCTGAAAGAAAACTAAGGAAATTTGTAGGCAGCAGAACTATTCTAAAAGAAGTGCTAAAGGAAACTCTTCAGGTTGAAGTAAATGGTAAGACATAAACAAGGAACTTCAGGAATGAATAAAGAACAAAAGAAACAGTAAAATTGTGGCTAAACATAAAAGACTAGGGTTGTCCCTTTAAGTTCTTTAAAATATTTAAAAGTAGAGAAAGGTTTAAACACTGCTAAGTAGTATTTTCAATGCACATAGTAATAAACATGACAGTTAAAAATAAAAGAGAAAATAAAGGGACCTATATACATTTTACTTAGAGTGGTAAAATATTAACTCTATTTAGACTATTAGGTTAGGTATGCATATTGTTCTCTGCAGAGCAACCACTAAAAACAAGACATACAAAAAGATACAGCCAAAAAGCAACATTAAAAACTTTCAAAGACTGAATGAACATAAACTGTATGAACATCTCAATGGACACAGAAAAAGCAATCAACAAAATTTAACATCTAGTCATGATAAAAATATAGTAAACCAAACTTCCTAAACTTGGTAAAAGGCATCCATGAAAAACTTAAGCTAACACCATACTTAACAGTGAATGACTGAAAGCCTTCCTGTAAAATCAGGAGTAAGGTAAGGATGTCTCTGCTCTTACCACTCCTACTCAACATCGTACATCAACATCATGGTCCTAGCCACTGCATGAGGCAAGGAAAAGAAATAAAAGGCATAAAGATTAGAAAGAAATAAAAAAATTCACGAATACCATGATTGTCTACACACACAAAAAAATCCCAACGAATAACTAAAAAAGCTAAAACTAGTGAGGTTTATGGCATAAGATCATTTAAAAAAGTCAATTGCACTCCATATAGCAACAAAAACCTGATTATCAGTAGTATTTACAATAGCACCTAAACTTATGAAATACACTGGTATAAATCTTAAAATGTTGCCCAGAACCTATACACTGAAAACTACAAAACAGTGATGAAAGAAATCAAAGTGCTAAATAAATGGATACACTGTCATGGATTGGAAGACTCAATATTGGTATCAATTCTCCCCCAAAACTGATCTAAAAGGTATAATGCAGTCCCAATCAGAATCCCAGGCAGATTTGTCCTAGATATCAATGAGCTGAATAAAAATTTACATAAAAAAGCATTAAAAGCAAAAGAGCTAGAAAGGCAAAACAATTTTGAAAAGAACAAAGTTGAAGAACTTGTACTGTTTGATCTCAACATTTTTTATAAAGCTGCAGTAATCAAGACAGTGCGGTACTTGGCAAAAGGAGAGACATGTAGATCAATGGAACAGAATATAGAATGAAGAAATAGAAAACAGATTTCTTATAAAACTGCAAAGGCAATTCAATGGAGAAAGGAGGGTCTTTTCAGCAAATGTTATGGAAATAGTCTGAAATCTATACACACACACAAAATGAATCTCAACCCATATCTCACATCATATCCCCCAAATTAACTCAAAATATATAATTTCTAGAAGAAAACATTAGAGAAGGCTTTGTGAGTATAGGTATGGCAGAGTTTTTACATACCATATTAAAAGCAGGATGCATAAGAGAAAAAGAAAGGTAAAAATTTGACTTCATCAAAATTAAAACCTGTTACAAGTGTTGCCATTTCTGCAGAAAGTGTTGAATGAAAAACAAACCAAAAGGTAAGAAAGGGCTTATACCCAGAATATATAAAGAGCTCTTAAAATTCTGTAATAAAAATAAATAAATATATAAAATAATGGGTGAACTATTTGAACACTTAAAAGAAGTGAAATAACAAGAAAGTGTTCAACACTATTCATTATTAAGGAAATGTAAATTAAAACTACAATGAAATACTACTTTAGGCCAATATGAACAGCTAAAATAAAAAATACTAAAAATATCAAGTACTGGCAAGGATATGGAGTAAGTGGAATGCTCTTACATTACTAGGGTAAATGAAAAATGGTGCACAAAAGAGTGTGGCAGTTTCTTAGAGAATTAAATATATTTTTACTGTAAGACCCAGCAACTCCTCGCCTAGATATTTACCCAGGAGAATGGAAACTTATGTTTACACAAAAACTTGTATGAGATGTTTGTAGTAGCTTCATTCATAACTGCCAAAACTGGAAATACCTCAAATCTCTTTCAACTGGTGAGTGAATAAACAACTTGCAGTACAACCACACAGTGAAACACTATTTAGCAATAAAAAGGAACAAACTACTGATACATGCAACAATGTGGGATAATCTCAATTGCATTAAATAAGTGAAAGAACCCACACTCAAAAGGCCACATATACTGTACGATTCCATTTATATAACTTTCTGGAAAGGGCAAAACTACAGGAAAAGAAAACAGATCAGTTGCCAGGCACTGGATGCAGGGGAAAGGATTAATTTACAAGATAGAATAAAGTAATTTCTGGGGATGATAGAACTACTCTGCAATACACATGAATAGCTTATATATTAATGACATGATAAATCATTTTAAAAGAAATATTTATGAGTCCAGTATTGACTCTAAGATTGCTGTTGAAAAAATTCCTTTGCCTAGCTGTTGGAAGACAGCTCTGTTCATTTTCCCCAGAAGAAAAAGTTCCTTCTCAATGTCCAAATGAAGATATCCAAAGGGTTTACTGAATCTACTATTTGATATACACACTTAACCAGCTTTCTCAGAGAAACAACATGATATTTTGGTTAAGTTGGAAGAACTCATTACTAGGTTATTGCTTACTACATGCCTGATTTGGGGCACTATGTATCTTATCTGAGCCTGAATTTACTCATGTGTGAAACACTGAGTTGGTTATCAGGATTAAGTGAGACACTGTATATGAAACAGTAAAAACCTTAAATCTGCTACACTTACATACTATATTCTCTTCTCACCATCCTTTTCCCTCATATTCTACAGAAATATTTCCTTTGGAAGTTAGTCTATTCTCAGAGATGTTAACCTTAAAAATAAACTGTCAGTTATTTTACCAGCAAAAAAATAGGTTTATCCAGAACAGCAGAGAATTGCAATTTGGAACAAGCAAACTATGGCAAAACCACAGGCAAGTCCTGAGAACAAAGGAGAGGACTTCTCTTTTATGGAGGAAGAGGGCTTAGAAGGGCTGTTCTAAGCAGAAAGTCTACTGGAGTAAGCTGACAGCCCCACTTCCTGTGGATTCTCATTGGCTGGGTTGTGACAGTCTCTCACTGGCTGGGCTGTTGCTGGGGAGATAAGAGACCTTCCTTCCCCCTGCTGGGAAGTAAAGTAGCTATAGCAGAATGAACTGCAAGGTACCCATCAGTGGGGGTCTGCAACTGAGAGGAGTGGTTGGCTTGAGAGCACCCCTTGCTGGGCTCCTGCCACCATGCTGGTGAGGCTTCCCCTCACTAATTTTCACAGACCTAACCTCTAATTTCTGAACCATTTGTGCACCTCTTAAAATGATTTCAGCTATAAGGCCTCAATTACTTCAACCAACAAAAATATCAGCCATGAGGGTTGTACCAAGGGAGGCAACAAAGCCATACTACCAATGAGTATTCTGCTACTGTTCTTTACATTGTAAACACAACCTGCTTCAAGTCTATTTTACCACACTAAACAAATGACTTGAATCGACTACCTTTAGGTGCTCTCACAGAGTCACCTTTCCTGTATCTTAGCCTACCCCACTAAAAGTATTTGGAGAAAAAATGGTAACTCAAAGAAATAACGGATTGACTTACTTGCGTTAGTTGGAATGAAATGATTTCATAACAGGCAGAGTAACAGTGCTTTATTATTAGGAATCAAAAGAGCTAAAAAGGATGAAGTTAAATGAGAAACCTAAAGTAATGGGCAGAGATACACCCAACTGCAGTAGAGTCTCTGCAGTAGCAGCTTTCCATGAGGTTGCTGTGAGAATTCAAATTAAATGAGAATGTTAAATGCATGGAATACTAAATGGACTCAATAAATGGAAGTTACTTTCATTGTAAGGAAGAGACATGAAATTTCCCTGCTTCAACTGATGTAATTTGTACTGGCATTCAATAAGGAAGATCTGTGATCCATTCCAATATTACAAGTGAATGCTCCTAAAAGCTTCTAACATACCAAAGAACAAGAATGACTTTGGGTAACAAGTAAATAACCCTACCTCAAGAATACAGGCATATGGTCTTAGAAACACACAACTTCCAAGACTGAATGATGAAGAAACAGAAAATCTGAGCAGAACTGTAACTAACAGGGAGACTGAATCAGTAATCTAAAACCTCACAATAAGAAAGGTCCAGGACCAAACAGTTACACAGGTGAATTCTAGCAACTATTTAAAGAAGAATTAACATCAACCCTTCTTAAACTCTTCCAAAATACTGAAGAGGAGGGAACACTTCCTAACTCATTCTATGAGGCCAAGATTGCCCTAACAATAAAGCCAGACAAAAACACTACAAGAAAACTACAAACCAATATCCTTTGAGTATTACTGCAAAATCTTCAACAAAATACTAACATATTAAAGGATTATACATGATGACCAAGTGAGATTTATTCATGGAATGCAAGGACAGTTCAGCATACAAAAATCAATGCAATACATCACCTTAACAAAATGAAGGGGAAAAAAACCCCACATAATCACCTCAATTGATACAGAAAAAGCATGTGGCACAATTCAATACCCTTTCATGATAAAACAAAACTTAGGAATAGAAGGGTACTACCTCAGTGTATAAGGACCATACATGAACCCACAGGTAACGTCACACTTAATGGTAAAAGGCTGAAAGTTTTTCCTCTAAGATCAGAACAAGACAGTGATGCCTACTTTCACCACTTCCGGTCAACATAGTACTGGAGTCCTAGCCATAGCAATCAGACAAGAAAAATCCAAACTGGAAAGGAATAAGTGAAATCTGTGTTCACAGAAAACATGATTTTACATGTAGAAAAGCCTAAAGGTTCCATAAAAACAAGGGTAGACAATTTCAGCAAAGTTACAGGATACAAGCAAAAGCCAGGTGTGTCTCTATACACTAACAATGAACAATCTGAAAAAGAAATTAAGAAAACATTTACAATAGCACTGAAAAGAATAAAATATTTAGGAATGAACAAAGAGGCGAAAGACTTGTCTGTTGGAACCTATAAAATGTTGCTGAAACAAATTAAAGACACAATAAACAGAAAGACATCCCATTTTCATGGATTGGAAAACCTAACGTTGTTAAGATATCAATACTATTTAAAGCAATCCTTATCAAATTCCCAATGGTATTTTTTTTCAGAAATAGAAAAATGTATATGGAATGGAAATCCCAAGGGACCCTAAATAGCCAAAACAGTCTTGAAAAAGAACAAAGTCGGAGGTCTCTTACTTCCTGATTATAAAAACTTAAAACAAAGCTGAAGTAATCAAAACAGTGTAGTACTGGCATAAAGATAGGCATATAGACCAATGGAATAGAGAGTCCAGAAATAAACTCTTGCATATGTGACCAAATGACTTTCAACAAGTGTGCCAAGACCATTAGATGTATGAGGACAATTTTTTCAACAAATGGTGCTGGGGAAAACTGGACATACATATGCAAAATAATGAAAGTGGGTCTTTACCTTGTATCACACACAGAACTTAATTCAAAATGGATCTAACATCAAAACATAAGAGATGAAAGTATAAAAACTTTTAGAAGAAAACACAGGGAAAAACTTCATGACATTGGATTTGACAGTGATTTCTTGAGTATGACACCAAAGGCACAGGCAACAAAAGATAAAGAGACAAACTGCACTTGTGCATCAAAGAACACTATCAACAGACTAAAAAGGCAATCACAGGATTGGAGAAAACATTTGCAAAGTACATATCTGATTAGGGACTGAGTTCCAGAATATATAGAAGACTCCTAAATTTCAACAAGAAAAAAGAATCAATCCAATTAAAAAATGGGCAGAGGACTTAGAATAGACATTTCTCCAAAGGAGATTATAAAGAGCCAGTAAACACATGAAAAGATGACTGACATCACCAATCATGGGAAATGCAAAAGAAAACCACAATGAGATAACACCTCACACCTACTAAGATGGCTATTATAAAACAGCAACAACAAAAACAGAAAATAACAAGTGTTAATGAGGATGTGGAGAAACTGGAATCCTTGTGGAAATGTAAAATGGTGCAGCCCCTATGGAAAACAGCATGGTGGCAGTTCCTCAAAAAGTTAAAAATAGAATTACCACACATGACCCAGCAATTTGACATCTGGGTGTATATTCAAAAGAACTGAATGCTGGGTCTCAAAGAAGAATCTGTACATTCATGTTCACAGCAGTATCATTATGCACAACAGCCAACAGGGGGAAGAAATGTAAGCCACCTAAGTATACACTGACAGATTAATGGATAAACAAAATGCTGTATATACATAAAATGAAATACTATGCACTTTCAAAATGAAGGAAAAGATGCGTGCTACAACATGGATGAAGCTTGGAAGACATTATGTTAAATAAAATTAGCCAGTCATAAGAGGGCAAATACTGTACGATTCCCTTGTATGAGGTACTCAGAGTTGCAAATTCATGAGGCAGAAAGTATATTGGTGGCTACCAGGGTTCGATGGTGGGGAGTATGAGGAGTCATTATTTAATGGGAACAGTTTCCGTTTTGCAAATTGAGAAATGTTCTGAGGATGGATGGAAGTGACGGTTGTATAACAATGTGATGTACCTAATGCCACTGAATTGCACACTTAAATATGGTTAAAATGGTAAAACAAAAAAATAATATTAAACAGTATTTGGATTTTTTTTTAAAGACAAGCACTATGTGATTTCAATTACATGAGGTTTCTAAAGTAGTCAAATTCATAGAAACAGATAATGGAATAGTGGTTATCAGTGACCAGGGTGAGTGGGAAATAGGAAGTTGTTTAATTGGTACAGTTTCAGTTTTCCAAGATTAAAAAGTTCTGGATATTGGTTGCACAAAAATGTGAATATATTAAACATTAATGAACCGTACATTTAAAAGTGGTTAAAAAGGTAAATTCTACATTGTATATTTTACCACAATTAAAAATAAAAGAAACTACACACACAAAAGACTTTTGTTTATTTGGAAAAGAGAGGCAAGGGGAAAAGCGAACTTTAGTTCACTGGTATTATCAACTGTGTCCCTGAAATAACACCATTTCCTTCAAAAGAAGACTACTGATTATCCTGAATGAATGACAAAAACCTTTGGGATTTATCAACTCTGATATTAATTCTAAAAGACTAGGGGTAGTTTTCTTCTCATGTAAACTCTTAATTATTAATGATGCTTTAAATTCTTATAAGCTTAACTTATTCAATCAAGAAAGTCACCAAGAAAAGTAATCAGGCACTAGAAGAGCAAACAGGGTATTTATTATCAAGCCATTTCCCATCCCCTCCCCCCACAAAAAAAACCCCCACAAATATCAAATGACTTAACTGATCAATTTTATAAAAAGCACATTCATCTGTGAACACCATTTTCAACCAGTTTGGTCTGAATGCTGGGAAGGGGTTATGGGACAGGTCACAGGGACTGGTACTCAAAAAAAAAAAAAAAAAACCCAATAAGCTCTGTTCCCGGCTCTAGAAGAATCCCTGTATCTAAGTCTCAGTTGGCTCCTCTATAATACGATGATCCAACTTTGAAAGAGCACTGTGTATTAATTATAACTCAAAACCTAACTAAATAAAACAGTTGCTAAGCTATTTCTGTAAGTTATCATTTTCATTATGTGTTACTCTTTTCCTACTCAGGGTAATGTTCACTTACTTGGTCAGTTTGTGGCTTTTCACCGCTATGAGAAATTCTCTGACAATCTCAGGACTCTGGTACTTGCATGGTGTTTTTGATATGTATTTTAATGTCTATAAAAAAAAGAAAGAAAAAGCAAGCATAAGAAAAGATCCCTGAGAAAAAGGGAAGGCAAGGGCTAAAATTTTGTTTCAAAAATCTTTTATAAAACATATGCTTCAGGAGAGTCAATCTTCATAAATAGAAATTCCTCAAAAAAAAAAACAAGTAGCTAGAACAGGAAGAATAAATTTTAGAAGAAAATTCTTCTGATCTTAAAAAAGAAAAAACCCAATCTGTTAATTGTACTTTATTTTCATAATTGCATATATTCCAGAAAACATTCTGAAGACAGGGAACCCAAAGAATAAAATAAATAGCCATGAGTCCATACAGATATATGCTGAGAAAATGGAAATTTCTGATCAGGATTCCCACCTGGCCTTAGTCGTGCCCACTTTACATATATAAGAGCCTGCTTTGCATATTTATGAGTGGCTGGATGTTTACCAGGGACAGAGCTGCTGGTCATTCACAGAAGTAAGGGCCCAAGGGAGGGGTAGAGAGGAAACACCCATCTGGGCCTCTCCTCAGTTCCTGCTACATAACTGGTCCAGTGTCAGAGAGACATAACTGGTCCAGTATCTGCCAGTCACCAGAGAGACCCGACCACGGGGCTCCTCTCAGTGCTAGGGGCAGAGAAGTAGAGGGCTAGGAGAGTGGTGAGAGAGCAATGCCAGCATGGGAGCAGAGAGCTTGGAGAGTGGAGAAGGACAGCCTGGAGTGGAAGCCAGGAGAGAACAGGGGCTGGCAGAGGAAACCAGTGGAGCCCTCGTGCTAGAAGGGGATTAAGCCTGTGCTAGGGGGCAGGAGGGAGGAGCACGGAAGCCAGGAGAGACTGAGACCTACTGCTGTGAGAATAAACGTGGTATGAACCCCTTTTAAACTGCCCAACTTCTTGCCCTTGTCTTTATTCAGTCTCACCAAATTTATAGGGAACTTGCCCCTCCTGGAGCAATGATATAAATGATTTTTTAAAGAAATAAATGGATGAGAAGAAACAACTCTTCCTCCTGAAAAATTTTACAATTAAATGTAGGCTGAATGAGGGGAAAAAATCACCATTAGGCAAATGAACCACAGTAATAATTACTGCACAAAAGACCCACCAGTGAATACTAAAATTAATGAACAAAAGCTTAAGAAGTAGGATATTTGCATAGTCTCAAAGCATCTTCCCCAAAATATTTACTTACTGTGATGACTGTAACATATGTCCCCAAATTATTTGATATCTGTGGCATGTTTTTTCACACACAACAATAACAGTATTATACATGGTAGCAATAGCAGTGTAACTCCTTTTGGGTTTCCGGACCCGAATCCAATGTTTGTCTGTTGGTGGGGAGGAGGGGGTCTTCCCACACATAACACCAAGCAATTCTGGAACACCAGCAGGGTGGTAGAGAACTCAACTCAATTCTGATGCTATCTGCCCAAGGACAGCACCAGATGCCCAGGTCAAGGGTTCATCCTACAAGACTGCTCTCTACCCCCCACTCCAGATGCTGGTCACAAGCCCCAAGCAGTTACCTGTGCTTCTGACCTACCCGCTACAGATTGGACGTTCCCACAACCTTCCCCTTGGGTTCAATTAACTTGCTAGGGCGGCTCACAGAACTCAGGAAAACACTTACGTTTACCAGTTTAATAACGGATACCACAAAGGATACAAGTTAACAGCCAGATGAAGGGATGCACATAGGGCGAAGTCCCAAATAAAGGAGCTTCTATCCTCCTGGAGCTTGGGGCCTGGTTCGGTAGCACATGGGAGTGTTCTGATTCCCCAAGTGTGGAAGCTCTCTCCAACAGACAAGCAGGATCCCAGAGGGTGCCAAGCTCCTTCAGGAGTTTGTGAGGCCTTCACTCCATAGTCATGATTGATTAAATTATTGGCCACTGGCTGATTTAACCTCTAGCCCCTGTCCTTGGGTGGGGTCCAAAAGTCTCTCATTAACATGACAAGACACCCATTTCACCTTTAAGACTGCAGTGTTTTCAGGAACTGTGCAAGACCAAATATACCTGGGAAATATCTATTTGGTTATATGAGTGACCAAATATGTATTTCTTATAACTCATCATATTGCAATATAATAAATAATTATATTGCAAAATTAAGAGGTGAGGCCTAACCTCCTTTCCCCTCAATGTGGGCTGGACTTGGTATTCCTTTCTAAGTAACAGAAGATGGAAATGGAAAAACAATAACTTTACAGTGGAAAAACCAGGCAGTTACTACCTTAACCAAGTGATCACAGTAAAGAATCTCTCAAAAGTGCAAAAATCAGGTTGGGCTCAGACTCCTCCATAATACAAATACTAATAGACCAAAACAGTACCTACAGAGCCCTGCAGAATAAAAGTAGAACCCAAGAACTCCATATTCAGATGAGTAGTCATTCACATTAAGGACACTAGAAATATATTCTCAGGTATAAAGCGTCTCAAAACATTTAGTAACACAATAACTTTCCTCAAGTCACCCTGAATTAAAAGCAGGAACTAAAGGAGTAATAGAGTGGCAATGAGCTTAAACTGATTGTGTAGTTAAGAGTACTTGAAATTTGGTTATAAAACTAATTACCCACAAGCATTTTCTTCTTCTTTGAATGAGATGAACTACATAATGTAAAAGAACATAAATGAATAAGTGAATGATAGTTTTAAACACATGATTAAATGAACAAAATTGGATGGGGAGGAATGGTGACAAAAGTGCTAAACCTCTTATTTTCCTGAAAAGGGATTATGATAACTTCATTTAAGTTTAATAATGTCTTTGGAAAGATAAAGATAATTAAAACCAAATCCTCCACAGAGACAAAATCAGATTTGAAAGGAAATAGTAAGAAAACATAAAATGACAGATACAAAATTAAAGATGACATTTAACACATGTAATGGCTTAAACTTTCTTTTTTAAGGACAAAGCATAGGGTTGGAAGAGAACATGGCAAATATGAACTAGATATTAGGATTATGAATTACTTTTGATTCCTTCTTTATGCTTTTTGGTACATCCTAAGTTTTCTACAATAAGAAGTATCATTTTCTGTGCAATAAAGAATTTGACTTTTCCCAGAGGAAAGGGTCTGGCCTTTGCCCTCAGCTTCTAAAAGGTAACCACCAGACTCCGTATGTTATACCTAGCAGGAGTATCTTCGTCTGGGTGCCTTAGGTAATGCTGAATAGTCTTAACAATGTGACTTAGGGTTAGGGCTTTGAGTCATGAAGTTTCCAGTCCATCTGGAGGCTGAAATGGATTTACATGGACAATTACTCAATCATACCTACGTAATGCAGCCCCAAAAGAAATTCCAGGCACCAAAGCTCACCCGAGTTTCCCTGGTTGACAATATTCAGTGTGTATTATCACACACTGATTTCAAGAGAAACATGTTCTTACTCCATATTAGAGGACAACAGAAGCTCTGTGTTTGGTATTTCTCCTGGAATCTGCCCCATTTGTTTCTTCTGTTGGCCAACTTTAATCTGTATCCTTTCCCTGGAATAAATCATAACTGTGAATATAACAGCTTCCACTGAGTTCTATGAGTACTTCTACTGAATTATTGAACCTGAGGGTGGTCTTGGGGATCCCTGACTTGCAACTGGTGTTATAAGTGAGTGCAGTCTTTTGACTACTCCCTCTAACTTTATACTTAGCCAAACCCTCACAACTAGCCAAACTCTTCCTACTTTTACAAACTGAATTATAGTAAAATTATTTAAAGTCAGATAGGAGGTAGTCATGATTTGGTGGCCACTCATCAGCAAATAAACCAACCCCCTTTGATGGCAGTCAGACCCTCCAGAAGCCTAGGCTTACTTCATAGGTGATAGTATTCAAGCTCTGTTGCCCAGAACTGTGTTTATTCTTTCCACTTTCTTTACGCTGCTCTTTCAGATCAGTTAGTAACTGGAACACCTAGGAAGAGATATGCAAAAGATTTTTATAAATAAATTTGATAAATGTAACTATTCTGAGGTCAATGACTTTGAAGAATCAATAGGACAGTACCACTTTTCTTCTCACAAACTCTCCCCCTAATGCTTGCATTAGAGCAAATATGAGTCTCAGAAGCATCTGACATTTTAAAAATGCTCTTTTATCTAAGTCAAATAATCCAAATTCATTACTTACCATTTCAAATGTTTCCTATCAATATATACTATGTCACTATCTGATCTCAAAAATACTATTTACTTGAAAGTAGATTTTCCTAAAAAATGATCACCTCAATAGATACAGAAAAAGCATCTGACAAAACTCAACATCCATTTATGATAAAAATGCTTAATAAAGTGGGTATAGAGGGACTGTACCTCAACATACTAAAAGCCATATATAACAAACCCACACCTAACTCAATGGTAAAAAGCTGAAAGGTTTCTTCTAAGATCAGGAACAAGACATGGATGCCCACTCTAACCCCATTTACTCAACATAGTATTAGAAGTTCTACCCAGAAAATTAAGCAAGATAAGAATTACAAAGCATCTAAGGTGGAAAGGAAGAAGTCAAACTGTCACTATTTATAGATGACATATTATATATATATTGAAAACCCTGAAGACTCACTCCATAGAAAAACTGTTAGAACTAATAAATGAATTCAGTAAAGTTGTAGGATACAAAATCAATATACAGAAATGTATTGTATTTCTATATGCTAATAATGAAATAGCAGAAAGAGAAATTAAGAAAACAATACCATTAACAATTAAAAAAACTGTATCAATCCTCATTGCTAATTATCAGGGAAATGCAAATTAAAACCACAATGAGATATCACCTCATACCAGTGAGGATGGCCAACATTGAAAACACAAGGAACAACAAATACTGGCGAGGATGCGGAGAAAGGGGAACCCTCCTACACTGCTGGTGGGAATATAAATTATTTCAACCATTGTGGAAAGCTATATGGAGGTTCCTCAAAAAACTCAAAATAGAAATACAATTTGACCCAGCAATTCCAC
Organism: Smutsia gigantea; assembly: GCA_032199065.1. Classification (NCBI taxonomy): domain Eukaryota; kingdom Metazoa; phylum Chordata; class Mammalia; order Pholidota; family Manidae; genus Smutsia; species Smutsia gigantea. The sequence continues at coordinate 16,416 of JAVSCE010011041.1, forward strand.
TCCTAGGAATTTACCCAAAGAAAACAAGATCTCAGATTCAAAGAGACATGTGCACCCTAGATTAGAATAGCACTATTTACAATAGCTAAGATATGGAAGCAACCTAAGTGTCCATCAGTAGATGAATGGATAAAGAAGGTGTGGTACATATACACAGTGGAATACTATTCAGCCATAAAAAGAAAACAAATCCTACCATTTGCAAGAACATGGATGGAGCTAGAGGGTATTATGCTCAGTGAAATAAGCCAGGTGGAGAAAGACAAGTACCAAGTGATTTCTCTCATTTGTGGAGTATAGCAACGAAGCAAAACTGAAGGAACAGAACAGCAGCAGACTCACAGACTCCAAGAAGGGACTAGAGGTTACCAAAGGGAAGGGGTGGAGGAAGGTGGGTAGGAAGGGAGGGAGAAGGGGATTGAGGGGTATTATGATTGGTACACATGGTGTGTGGGGAGTCATAGGGAAGACAGTGTGGCACAGAGAAGACAAGTAGTGACTCTGTGGCATCTTACTACACTGATGGACAGTGACTTCAATGGGGCATGGGGGGGACTTGATACCACGGGTGAATGTAGTAACCACAGTGTTTTTCATGTGAAATCTTCATAAAAGTGTATATCAGTGATACCTTAACAAAAAATAAATATTAAAAGCAAAACTGCATCAAAAAGAATAAAATAACTAGGAATAACCTTAACTAAGGAGGTAAAAAACCTTAACACTGAAAACTGTAAGACATTGATGAAAGAAACTGAAGAGAACACAAGTAAGTGGAAAGATATTCTGTGATCATGGACTGAGGGAATTAATATTGTTAAAATGCCCACACTACACAAAGCAATCTAGATTCAATACAATCTCTACCAAAATTCCAACAGCATTTTTCACAGAACTAGAAAAAATAATCCTAAAATTTGTATAGAAATACAAAGGATCCTGAATAGCCAAAGCAATCTTGAGAGAGAAGAACAAAGCTAGAGGCATCATACTCCTTGATTTCAAACTATATTATAAAGCTATAGTAATCAAAATAGTATATTATTGGCATAAAAACATATCAGTGAAACAGAATAGAATGCCTCCCAGAAGAAAACTCTGAATATGTGGCCAATTAATTTTCAATGAGGAAGTCAAGAATATAGAATGGGAACAGGACAGTTTCTTCAATAAACAGTGCTGGGAAAAACTGGACAGCCACATGCAAAAGAATGAAACTGGATCACTATCTTACATCATACCCAAAATTAATTCTATATGATTAAGTACTTGAATGTAAGACCTGAAACCATAAAACTCCTAAAACAGGCAGTAAGCTCCTTGACATCAGGCTTGGCAATAATTTTTCTGAATTTGACACAAAAGCAAAGGCAACAAAAACAAAAATAAACAAGTGGGACTGCTAAGTTAAAAAGTAAACGACTAAACTATCAAACCAAAAAGCTGCTGCACAGCTCTTACCATCAACAAAATGGAAAGGCAACCTACTGAATGGGAGAATGTATTTGCAAATCATGTATCCAATAAGGGGTTAATATCCAAAATATATAAACAACTCATACAAATCAACACCAAGAAAACAATCTGATTTTAAAATGTCATAGGATCTAAATAGACATTTTTCCAAAGACACAGAGATGGCCAACAGATACGTGAAATGATGCTCAACATCACTAATCAACAGGGAAATGCCAATCAAAATCACCACTTCACACCTGTTAGAATGTGAATTATCAAAAAGTTAAGAAATAACAGGTGTTGGCAAGGAGGTGGAGAAAAGGGAAGCCTGTGCACTGTTGTTGGGAATGTAGACTGCTGCGGCCATCATAGAGAAGTGTATGGAGGTTCCTCAAAACGCTAAAAGTAGAATTATCATACGCATCCATAATTCCAATTCTGGGTATTTTTCCAAAGAAAACAAAAACACCAATTCAAAAAGATATATGTACCATATTCATTGCAGGTGTATTTATTATAGCCAAGATATGGAAACAATTTAAGTGTCCATTGATAGATAAATGGATAAAGAAAAATGTCTATGTATACACACACACACACACACTAAATATTATTCAGCCATAAAAAAGAATGAAATCTTGCTAGGTGAACAACATGGACGGATCTCGAGGGCTTTATGCTAAGTGAAATAAGTCAGACAGAGATAGACAAATATTGTATGATCCCACTTATATCTGGAATCTTAAAAACACACACACACAAGCAAAAAAACAAAAACCAAGTCATAGACACAAGAAATAGGTTGCTGGCTGCCAGGGGCGGGGGATGAGGGATGGATAAAATGGGTAAAGGGAATCAAAAGGTACAGACTTACAGTTATAACCTGAACAGATCATGGGAATATAATGTACAGCATGGCAACTATAGTTAACAATACTGTATTGCATATATAAAAGTTGCTAAGAGAGTAAATCTTGCAAGTTCTCACCACGAGAAAATTAATTCTGTATCTATATATGGTGATGGATGTTAATTAGACTTATTGTGATTATTTCACAATACATACAAATACTGAATCATGTTGTACAGTGAAACTAATACAATGTTCTATGTCAATTACACCTCAAAAATTATTCCTCCTAAAATTTTTTTTAAAAGAATCCTCCTCTAATATGAAAACCTAGTAAAATTCATTTCTGGAAAAGAAAAATTATGAGGCAAGTGACAAAATATGGCTTACAAAAAGAAGAAAGGAAAAAATGCTATTGAACTTTAGAAGTAGTTCCCACAAGGGAGAAACATGTATTAGTGCTAAGGTGGGGGTCAGGAGGATATCGCTTTCCTGGTTTAAATGTGATGCCAGAGGGAAGTACAGGCTCAAAGACTACGATTAGACACAATGCGACCCCTCCCCTGCCAGTCATTACTTTCAGAAATAGTGGTATGAGATCCAATTAATGCAATATTTCCCCAATGGATAAAACACTCAAACACCTACCAGAGTCCAAACTAAACAAGGAGGTTCCTAAAAGCAATGACTTGACCAACAATCATTTCCTTCCTGTTATGAGAAGCAAACACTGAAGATGAACCTTTAAGAAGAAAGGAATATGGCAAACAGTATCCGACTACCTTCTACACATATCACACAATGGAGACTCAAATCTCCTGTAATCTTCATGAGTTCAGACTCTGGCATATGAAAATCAAAGAGTGCATGTATAAATGGTCCTTTCTACACATGGAGTTAATTTATCATATGGGTTTGCTAGTACCAAACAAGACCAAGGCAAAACAGAAGGTAGGCAAAAATTAACGTTTTATCTCCTCTCTCACCGGCCTCATCTTTCCTCCTGTTCCAACGACCCAACCTTCAAGTCCCCAAATTCCAAATCTGTTAGTTCTTATGAAATTATTGATAATGGTGAGTCAACTAGGCTCTCACTTTCAAAATGAAGGTGTTAACACTTCTGAGACTATTATAAAGATCAAAATAATAAAGTATAAAAACATTTTATAGGTAAAGAGTGGTAATTAGGAAAGCATAAGTATTTTAATGGAAAAGTTTTGCAGCAGAAAGAGTTTCAAAAGAGAAGCTTCCATCCCATGAAGGCATCCCAAATGAATACCTAAAATCTTTGGGATTTGGGGAAGGTTACCTACTGTAAACTAAAGTCTTTCCAACTTCTCTGAATTATTGTGTATAATTCACCAAACTTAGAGTATTCCAAGGTCCACGAGATGGTGCCATCTGTTTTACTTTAAAGTGGAAAATCTGAATGAATATAGTCATTTCTAACCAAAACTAATTCAATAACCTTCAGAAGCAAAGGGCAAACTATCAAGAGGGCAAAATACAATAGTCCATTTAAAAGCAACTTACCTCATAGTTACTGAGCAGTGCAGAATTGGCATCCTTCCTGCAAAATAAAGTAAATTATCATCAGTCTGGGCTTACATCCCTTTGTGGGAATGAAATATCTGTAAAATAATTCCTCTGTCAAGATCCAGGAATTTAGGGACTACAACCTAGAATTCGGAAATGTCCTAAGTCGTACTGGCTTAGGTGGCAATGAACAATTTGAGAGCAAACTTTCCTTTTTTACAGCAATAGTATATCATACATCCATCACCAGACTGGTGATTAAAATACTGTACTTACCCCTAGCCTTTGTAGGCAAAAGTAAGAGAAGTAAGGCATCTGGAAGAAGTTACAGGAAGGACGTGAGGGCAAAACCATGGGGGAAGGGGGAGATGTCATTAAAGAGAGTGGGAGCTGGAATGAACTGGAGAAACAAAGTGCTGTCTCAACCCACAGCCATGTCCTCTGCCCAGTACCATCTGCTTCCCACCAGCTACTGACATCCTGGGCAGGCAAGACCTCCTGCTGAATCACCAGAAATGGGATCATTTACACTAATATCACTACTGGGAATTCCAATGATGTCGGAATCCTGCCAGATATCTACAAAACTCCAAAGGTGTTCATCTTCTGTATCAACTCAACAGGCAGAATTCATGTGCCAAGCAGTGGTCAAAAGCCTGGTGCTCCTGTGTAGCAGTCAATCAAGGCCAAATGCCATTTTTCATGAGAATCAACACAGCAAGGTGACTTTTCAAAATTATAACTGTTCCATTCTACAATATAATATCAGAAAGCTTTTACTGTTTTTAATAGTCTGGAGGCAGTATAATATGATAATTAAGAACACAGTTTGAAATTGGACAAATCTGGGTTCATATTCCAGCTTTGCCACTTACAAAGGTATGTGTTTTAGTGAATTAACTTCCCCTTAATTTCCCCCATTTAAAACAAAAAATGCGGATAAACTAGTATCCAGCAGTGCAGCTTGGATTCTAAACCCAGCTCCACTGTACACTAACCTATGTGAATTTGGGCAAGTTACTTAACCTCTCTGTGCTTAAATGTCCTCATCAATAAAATGGCAATTACAGTACCAACATCACAAGACTTTTTACAGTATTAAACTGAAACATGCTTAGTACCTGAAACACCATAAGGGCTCAGTAAATGCCACCTGTTTTCACTACTACTTGTGCTACTACCACCACCACAACTTCTTTCACCTCATAAAGATGTTATGAGGATTAAATGAAACAACAGATTTAAGTGTAGATAGTTCCTGGTACTTATTAAGATCTCCCTAAATGGAAGCTATTATTTTTTAAAGTTATCATCTCACTTAATTCTCATTAAAAACCCTGTGATGTAGGAACTATTATATTCCTTCTTTACAGATGATGAAACTGAGGCTTAGAGATTTATACACTTGCTTATGTCATACAGTAAGAAGCCTAACTGAAGTGGAAAATAACTATGGAACTGTGAAAAATGAGCCTGGACTGGACAAATGGAAACTGGTAATACAGAATCCTAAAAATTCAGGAAGGACTAAGGACTTGACAGTGTGCAACAAAGACCCACTGTTTGTTCTTAAACCAGGAGTGGGGCTATGCGCTGAAAAACAATGACACAAAATTTCACAGACATGGACCAGATAGACGGGTGACTTCCTCCAATCAAAAGAAAACAAGCAGGTAGTTAACACATGGGCCTGACCTAGGCCTTAGGTCACCAGCACAGTAATGTCAGCCTTGTAATCAAATCAGCACGTGAAGCTTACCAAGTGCTACTGTAAGTCATTCAACAAATAGCTGAGATTTCACAAACATGCTGCTTTGCCCCAATGACGACAACTGCACTCAGGTCACTTCTACCCTTGCTTTAATGAATTCTTTCTTGCTAGCACTTGTTCGACCTGACTGAGAATTATTTTCCAGAGTCAAGAGCCCTCACCTCCTGAGTTACAGGTTTCACCTACTGCACAGGAAGAGACCTCCCCAGATGCAGATGCCCAGCACCAATGTGATGCACTGAAAAAGACTTACAGAAATCCTGTCAAAAACGTTTAATTTTAATCTAGTCATGAAGATACAATCAGACAAATCTACGTGTTGTAAACATACTTCAAAACAACTGGCCTCGATCCTTCAAATATTGATGTCATTTGTCACAATGCCAGTATCATAAAAACAGGCTAGGAACCTGTTCTCAGAGTAAAGGAGATTGAAGAACCATGACAACTAAGTGCAATGTATGATTCTTGTATGATAGCTTATTTTAATAATAGTGGTTATACCAGTGATAAATTCTCTGAGTGCAACAATGGTATAGCAGTTACACAGGAGAGTACCTTTTTAAGATTGGGAAAGTTAATTATATCTACAACTCTGAAATGGTTCAGTAAAGTGTGTGCAGAGACAATGTGTGCACATATGAGAGAAATAAGGCAAATATATCAAAATGTTAACAAATGGTTACTCAAGTAAGGGATATAAAGATACTTCTGGTGCTCTTTTTTGAATTGTTCCATAGGTTTGAAATTTTTTAAGCTAAAAAGTTGAGAAAACTAGAAATATAAAACTAAGAGAATTCTATAAAGTTAAAAAAATCAGTTAAACTTACAACTGAGGACATAAAATGCATTTTCCTCCAATGCTTTTTTGTTACTATAGCCCATCAATTGACACACCTGTCAGTTATGTATTTACAAGCTGTTGATCTCTATTGAGCAGGAATTATCTTTTCACTATTATTTAATACATTCATAAGCATTCAGACTTCTAGAAACTTGCCCCACCTACACAAAACTTTATGTTATCCTGTAGGACTTAGAATAGTACTGATTTTATGTACAGGTGTTTAAAACAAATATTCCAAATGAATTTTAAACACTGTCTGAATACTTACACGTAAGCAGTACTTAATTTCCTTAAGTAATGAATTAGTTGACTGAAATGTAACCTGTAAAATTCGCTTAACTTGCTTGAGTCAGTTTAACAGATGTAAACAACTACTCTGGAAAACCAGTTTTAAATAAGCAGAACAAAATGATCTATTAACAGACTTTCCTTAGAAGTACACACACAAAAAGCCCATGCAAACAGTGCCTATTAATTGCCTCACAGTTAACTCTTATGAACTCAGTGACGAATGGAATTGCTCAAATTATCCTATGTCCAACTGTGGAAATGATTCAATTCATGTTCTGAAAAACTAAATTCTACTACAAGAAAACTGGGCAGCCTTCAAAGTCAATGAACAATTTAACTTACAGCATTCTCTTCAGAGCTAACAAACAAATGTCCTCTTTCCAGTCCTGTTATTGAAGTTATACGATCTATTACTAACTTCTCTAAACCTCAGTATTTCCAGCTATAAAATACATGAAATTCAGACACTATCTCAAAAAGATGGTGCAGAAGAAAAATAGAAGAAAACAGAGCCCATTTTAAAATTACATATATTAAGTTCAAGAATAAAAGTAAACACCAAGCTTTAGATACATAAATAATCCCAAGACATTAGACAAAGACAAATAGCAAATGCCTTATATATACAGAAATACTTAATTTTGCTATATATATACTTATATGTATATACTGTGTTGTGTGTCTGTGAATATATATATATATATATATACACTTAATTTTGCTATGAATATTTTGTATCCTCTCACCTGAGGAAAATAAATTTCCAAACAATGGTCAAAATTTTTTATTTTTAAATTCTATCATTCAACCAAATAAAGCATAAATATTCCTTATTTTTAAAATTTTCTAATGTATGCTTACATGCTATTCACTCAGTAGGTATTTACTCAGTGATTGAAGAAAATAAATAGTGAAAACATGGGGGAATTCTCCATTCATGCCTTGCCCCTCCAAGTCCTAGGAATACCTGATAAAAGGTACCATGTTTGCTCTCTCAGACTCTAGGTTCTGCTCAAGATCCTAAGACCACACTGAAGAAGTTATATCTCATGTTGGATGCCAGGCAGAAACTTGAAGTTGAGGCCTCGCCCAAACCACATGCCTGTATCAAAAAATCTTATTTTCCCATTAACCGCTAGCTGCAAAATTCTTGATTGGTTTCCATAAGCCAGTGACTCCTTGAGAGAAGTGGACAGGATGCTATAGGAGAAAAAACTCTTGCTTCAAACCGTTTCACTTAGGAATATAAAAAAAATCTATATGCTCAGCAATTAGAAACTTAGCTGATTTATATTAATCTTTAATTTAATTAATGAAGTATTGTTATATTCATTCAACAAGTATTTGCTGAATGCCTACTATGTGCCAGATGCAGTGCTAAGTTAAGCACTAGGTGAACATTCAACCCTGCCTCCATGGAGCTTACACTCCTGAAGGAGAACAGGCACTAAACAAGTAAACATACGCTGTACATCCATTATTACAACTTGTAATTATTAAAGGGAAAAGTAAACCAAGGTGCTACAAGAGACTAGTTTAGATTGACAGAGGAGGAAAAGCAACATTGTAAAGGGATGCTCAACCTGAGATATCAAAAGAATAATAAGGGAACAGGAGTGGGTAGGGGAAGTATACCAGACAGAAAAAAACAGCACTGCAAAAGTCCTGAGATAGTAAAGGACTTGGAAGGTTATAGAAATGACACAGGTGCCAGTGAGAAGTGCATGTGTTTGGGGTTAGGGACAGCAGCAAGAGGTAAGACTGGTGAGTAGGTGAGGTTATGCAGCGTCCTGTAGGTCCTAGTAAGGAATGTAGATTTCCTCTAAGTACAACAGAAACCCAGTGAAAGGTTTTAGACAGGGAATGAGTTGATCCAATTGTTTTAAGATCACTTCTGGCATCTGGAGAACAGAATGGAGGAAGGGCAAGAGTGGAAGCCAAAGGCCATCGTTTAATCCAGGCTGAAGATGAGAGACCACAAAATTAGCAGTGGAGGTGGTAAAAAGCAACTGCCTTCAAAATATATTCTGAAGGTGGAGATGATAGGGCTGGCTGCTGGGCTGGAGTTACGGCTGAGGAAGGAGGGCTAGACTTTTGGTCTAAACGATTAGATGGCTGATGAGAGAAAAGAGCTACAAATATACTTTTGGGAATCATCAGCATACAGATAGGTAAAATGACCAAAGGAGAGAGTGTGGCAATACATGGTCCCAGAACTGAGCCCTAAGATACTTCAACATTTAGAAGCCAAGCAAGGCAGGATGTGAAGAACCAGAAAAGGAGACTGAGAGGTAGCAACAGGTAGACATGAAAGTGGGGCCAAGGGATTTTTTAAGATGGATAAAGTAAGGTAGGTTCGTATGCTGATATGCTGACAGGAAATGCTCTAGTAAAGAGGGAAAGAGGGAAAAATTGACAATGATGGTTTGGGCTACAGTAATATAGATATGAATGTTTTCCAGTTGCAGATTAAATCCCATTAGTGAATTGCAAAATCGACTTCGTGGTCAATATTCTTTTTTAATAAAAAAGAAGAGACAATATGAGCTTGTATTGCATTAAGTATTGCTTCATGATGCTGTCACTTTGGTTACATGTATATACTGTGTTCCTTTAAAAGCCTGAAAAATACTAGTACATGTAACCATTAAATACGATGCAAAAGAACATAAAGGAAAATGTCAGTGTTAAATAGTGTCAAAGAGAACACAATATAGGTATACCTACAAGTTAACGTCAATCACGTAAAACAGCATGCACGGCAGCTGTAAACACTTGCACCTGCGCTCCGTGCAACACACACGTACGTTTCTGCCGTCCCAGACCTGGCTCAAGCACGTCCTTCTTCCCACAAAACCCGCCCTTTCCTTCACAGGCTAGATGCTCCTCTGCTGCGTCCTCAATCTCTATTCCAGCATTCAACCGTCTTTCCTTCAGATACTTCCAGGCTTTGTAACTTGTAAGTCCCCCCGCGGATACCGTGCCGGGCCCCCGTCGTGACCCTAGACTCTCCAGTAAACGAACGAGGGAGGCAGCAGGCAACCTGAGAGGCAGCCGCGCCAAGTGGCGCTCGGCCTCGCGTCGGCGGCAAGGGGTGGGAGTGGGGCGAAGGTTCACAGCTCAGAGCCCGAGTCCCTTTTCCGCGCCTCCAGCCTCGTCGCCTCCCCACGCGCCCGAACGCGGGGTCGCCCCAAGCCCAAGTTTCACGGCTCGCGGCGCTGCAGCCGTCCCCCGAGCCGTAAGGCACCCAGGCCGCTTACACTTCCATGTCGACTCCGCCTCGAGCCTCAGGCCGCCAGCAGACACAGAGCACAAGAAGCGCCCTTAACCACCTCGCCCGTCCGCGGCCAGCGCCGGTTCCGCGCCGCGGTGCACGCCGGGATCGCCGCGCAGGTCGCCGGGATCGCCGCGCCCCTCGCCGGGAGGCTGAAAAACCAGCGGGAACCTCCAAGCTGCCGGGGACCTCCGAGCTGTCGGTCCCCGTCCGTCGGGCCCCGTCCGTCGGTCCCCATGCCCGTGTGCTCCTCCTCCAGCGGGGCTGCACACTGTTAAGCGTTTGCAGGAAGAACTTAGTTTATGCTTTCGTGGCCTGGGTTATAACAAAGTATTAATAGGCTTAGTTTACAAAGCCGTAGTCTGGTTGATAGGCCTTTGCGGCGTTAAAATCCTACCCCTCGGAGAGTGGTGATGGCGAGGAGTGAAGTCTGGGCTTCAGGAAATGTTCTATTTCATGATCTGGGGGCTGGGTACGCAGGGCGTTCAGTTCCTGAAAATTCAGTTAGCTGTGTCTGTAGGTTATAATTGAATACAATGTTTTAAAAGGTGGGGGGAAAAAGTCTCAACCCCCTTTTCCGTTCTCATTCTAACTTGAGAGCTATCTGGCAAAAACAAAAACAAAAAAACATAAAGAGCCTTAACAAGCACAGTCTCTAAACTCCAGCCTTTCTAGGAATTTATCCAAAGAATTACCAGTAAGGCTTGAAGAATGATGGATCTGTAGTGGTTTTCGCTGGGAGATAGCCTAAATGCTCAACAATGGGGAATTGACATATCAGGTTTCAGCCGTACAATATAGCGTTATGAGAAGTCATGCAGGATATTTGATATGCTGGGGAAATGCTCAAGATAAGATAGGAAATGAAGTGACTCTAATAATCTAAAGAAAAATAATGCGTAGGGAAAAATACTTAAGAGTAAGGGAGGTAGAGTCACCTAATCCACATTTTAAGTTTTAAAAAAGAAGTGAAAGCTCGATGTCCACTGTCCTCTGGATTTTATGGTATGTTTGAAATATTTCTTCAAGACAGGAAGGAAATATACCGAAATACTAGCAGTGACAGCTGTCTTTAGGTGATGAGCCAATTACTAATTTCTTTTCTGCTTTTTTATAGTTATTATTTATTAAAGTCATTCTCTTTGCAAGGTTCTTGCCAAGCACATTATTCCATAGTAATAACAGTTAATGGTGCAGGCTTGCAATCAAACACCCTGTGATTTTGTTTACCTCATCACTTTTTAAGGGGCTGTTTGACTTTGGGAGACTACTTAACCTCTCCTAACTTCAGTTTCCCCATCTGTAAATCATAGGTTTGTTAGGTAATCCTTATAAAGTGCCTGGCAAAAGGTAAGTGCTCAACAAATATTACTACTGTGACAGTACACCTGTTATGCAAAAAAATAGACATGAGCGGGGTGGAGAGAGAATAAGGGCAGTAAAGCCCACTAAAAGTGTCTCAACTAGTTAACCAGATAAACCAGAGCCAGAAAGGACTCACAGAGTTAATGAATTAATCAGGTGAAGTTTCAAAGACAAAGAACAACCTGGAATGTCCAGATATTCCCCCAAGTACAGCCCATGTCTTCATTGTACCAATTAGATCATGCTATTGTAAAATTTACTTAGCCTGCAAAAAAAAAAGGCCCAGCTTATTCTTTAACTTAACCTATATGCTGTTTTTTTCCTCTTCTTCCTGCTCCTTAGTCAAGTAACTTTTTAACCAGGGCAAGAGACAGACCTAGGAAATGTAAATAAACCTATGTGGACAAAGAATGCCAGATCTAGACCAACATAGTCACATAAGTATCCCTATTCTTAAGACGAAACTTCAAAGGAATTATAAATCACCTGTTTATATCACGCCTTATGCTGATTCCTACCCAAAAAGCCATATAAGACCCCAGACCCTAAACCCTTAAAGGCACCTCTTCTCTGAGATTGCCCACACTCCCCTTTCTTTGAGTGTGCGCCTTTTTACCTTAAACTTCTCACTGCTCAATTTACTTTTGTCTCTGCACTTTTCCTGTGGTAAGTATCCTTGTTACTTTGCTATTTTATTCTGTTTTCCAGACTTAAGCACAAGTCTCTGTCCTACTTTAGATAAGTAGGGAGGGGCTGCTGAGACCTCTGATTTGAGCTTTCAAGTTCCCATCACTTGGGTGACCCGGGCAGAACTGCAGCTGTATGATTGTGCTCTTTGGTAGCCTGCCTGAAAATCTCCTTTCTTTGCTTTGGGAGGTTCTCAGAACATAATCTCACTCCATCCAGTGCTCTGTGGCTACCCCAAATCCTGGGGGGAGAGGGGAAAGGGACTCAGTTCCCAAGCTGTGCAAATTCAAGCAGACTGGATGCCAGGTGACCCTGGCTTGAGGAGTTGCCTAATGCTGAGCAGGAGTTCAATAAACTTCCCTTTCGTCCTTCTGTTTTTCCTTCCCTTCTGCTTTATTCAAGTAAACCTGCCTTTGTCTACCTTGAATCTGGCCAGCTCCTCCCTTGAAGTGTATTCAAAATAAAACCTTGACTCTGCTTAACTACTGTGTGTCTACCGATCAGTTCTTTGTTGGCAGGGACAAGAACTGAGGAGAACAAACTCAACCCCCAACACAACCGTGACATTCTATGAGGTAGATTCCATTCTTACTCACATTTTACTATTAGGAAACAGGTAGGCTTGGAGAGATCATGATTTGCCCAACATCATTTATCTGGGAACTTGACCAGGAGGGATGCAACCCCAGGCAGACCAAACAAATGCAGGAGGTACATTAAATTGTTAATAGTGACTGGTGATTGGATAAATAAAATTTGTGGGATATTAATACAGTTGAATACTATTCATCAATAAAAAGGAATGGAGTGCTGATACATGCTACAACACAGATGACCCTCAAAAACATGCTAAATGAAAGAAGCCAGACACAAAAGGCCGCATATTATATGATTCCATTTGTCCAAAAGGTCCAGGATAGGCAAATCCACAGAGACAAGAAGTAGATGATTGGTTGCTTTGGCTGGAAGAGAGGCAAGGGTGGCGATGGAAAGTGACAGCAAATGGATACTGAGCTTCTTTTGGGGAAAACAAAAATGTCCTAAAATTAGGTTATGGTAATGGTTGCCAGTCCTTATGTCCGAAATGAATATACTATGAATATACTTATGACTATACTAAAAAACACTGAATTGTATGCTTTAAATGGGTGAATTGTAACATATCTGAATTATGTACAATAAAGCTGTTTAATGGTATTTAACTGTGGGGATTGGATTGGAACAGAAGGGGAATTTTTAACATTTAACTTTACACATTCAGAAATTTTTAAATGTTTTCCAGTGCATATGTTATTTTATTTTATTTTTTTATTAAGGTATTATTGATATACCTTATGAAGGTTTCACATAAAAAAATTATGTGGTTACTACATTTACCCATATTATCAAGTCCCCACTCATACCCCAATAGTGCATATGTTATTTTTAAATTATGAAAAAAATTATTTTAAAAACAACTAATTTACTTTAAAAATCAATAAGTAAATAAAATACCACCTCAGAACCATCTGGCCTGATTCATGTGGAGAGTCCCCAGTATACCTCCTTTGAGGAGAGAGGGCCCCACAAAAATGCACTGAAGATATTCATTGTGTCATTAATTCAGCAAACATGTAATGATGGCCCATATGGTGGTGATGATACAAAGGTGAATGATACACATCTGTGCCCTGGCTAGCTGACAGCCTAGTTGAGGAACCAGCTCTGGACATCAAAAACTACAATACGCTGTGTTTAGACGCAATGGAGCAGAAGAGGGAATGGCTAATGAGGTAGAAAGGCGTCCCAAAGCCAGGAGGTTTGAGGTGGGTTGGGGGAGGAGTGTGTAGGGCCAAGCCTTCACAGATGGGCTTCCACAGAAGAAAGGTACCCCTTAAGTGGCTCCTCAATAGATCCAGGTGTCTCAAGGCATTGTCTTGCACACATGCATGTGTGAACACATCAGACCTCTAGGACCGCATATGGTGGCTGACACTGGCTTCTTTGTGGTGATGTCTACTCTCTTGCTGCAGCAGGGCAGGATGCTACGTTCCCAGGCCCTGAGGCCTGGCCTCCTGCCTGACTTTGTCTTCACTACTGCAGATGCCTTGGGCTTCCTTAGTTTATTTTCATTCTCTGTCCGCAGAAGTCTTTGGGGATAATAATCAGAACGAAAGGCATAGTTCTCCTGCCTTCCAGGTTGTTTCTCCAACCAAGCAGGAGCCTTCAGTCTTCACTGTTGGGAGGGAGCTTTTTTCTGGAGGCTCCCCCGCTCCCAGCCCAGTCAGCCTAGGCCTCACTCCTGGAGCCTCTACCATCTGCCTCTCCCAGTAAACTTATCTAGTTCCCTGAATATGCTTAGAATAGTACCTGGCACTTAGTGAGCACTATGTGAGAGACTTTGTAAACAAATATCCTACATATTTTATGTCTTCTGCCTAGTATAATGTATATAGCATGGGGATTAAGAACACAAATTCTAGGATCAGACTGCTGGCCTTGATTTTCATCCTGGCTCTACCAGTTGCTAACTTCATAGCCTTGGCCAGGTCACTTAATCTTCTAAGCATCTAATCTTCTAAGTTTCTCTATCTGTAAAATAGTGATAATTGCGTCTATCTGCTAAGAAGATTAAATGTGATAATAAATATGCATTGGTTTTAAAACAAGTCTGCAAATTCTTTGACACTCCTCTCTCATGTGATGGAGGCTAATTCCCCCTTGAATATGGAACCAATTCCCAACCACCCTTATCTTTTTTATTAAATATTTACCGGACTTCTGCTTCTGGCCAAGATGGAGTAAGTTGAACTTGATTTACCATCACACATGAAAAAAGCAAATAAGAAAAAAACAATTAAAATACACGAAACAAAGATTTTCCATGAGGAATAGTGCTTCCTGATAGACAAGGCACAAGAGAGATGAGCCCTGTAATAATCCAGTTTACTACTTTGAGAAAGATCCTAGAATATAATGCAGGGAGCAAGAGTTGAGGTAAGTCTGGCAGACTCCCTGAGTTAAGAAAACAAAGTAAAGAGCCTAGAGAGACAAAAGCCTCTACAGTTCATAAAACAGAGTAATAGATAGCAAAGAACTATACAGAGAGAGGACTCTAAAGATCTACAGAGGGCCTCCTCAAGTGTTCAGGGGATTACTGTTCAATACATGCATGTGAGGAAGCTATCTGAGTATGTGGAAAGAACTATCCAAAGGATTAAAGAGAATAGTAAGTATTCCCACCAGCCAGACTGAGAAAACTCTTAATTCATTGGGTATTCAGAAAGGTTTCCTCCTTAGTGGGGAATCATTAACTCCAGACTGAGCTTTGCTCCTGGCATTACTAACAAATAATGAACACAAAGCCCAAAGGGATCAAACTGTTTCTATGTAACTTAACTGCATCTTAGAGCAAAGCTCAAGATTTATAGGAATACAAAATATCCAATACCTAACCAGATAAATATCTAATGTCTAGCATCCAATCAAAGACCACTAGGCATGTAAGAAGGCAAGAAAATATGACCCATAATGAGGAAAGTAGCAAATCAGAGGACATTAAAGCAGTTATTTTAAATATTCAACATCAATAATCATCAGGGCAATGTAAATCAAAACTCAAGAAGCTATTAACTCACAACCATTAGAATGGCTACTATCAAAAGAACAGAAATTAAAAAGTCTGGTGGGATGTTGGAGCAGTTAGAATCCTTGTACATACTTGGTGGGATTGTAAAATGGCACAACTGCCAGGGGAAAAGTATGGCAGTGCCACAAAAATTAAAAATAGAACTAGTATATATGATGTAGCAATTCCATTGATGGGTTTATATCCAAAATAATTGAAAGCAGGGTCTCAGAGAGATATTTTCATGCCCATGTTCATAGCAGCACTATTCACAATAACCATGAGGTGAAAGTAACCCAAATGTCCATTGATAGATGAATGGATAAACAAAATGTAGTATATGCAAACAGTAGATATTCTCCAGGAAAACAAAACCAATAGGATATATATATATATATACACATACTAGAAGATTTATTACAGGACTTGGTTCATGCAGCTATGGAGGCTTAGAATACCTACAGAATACCATCTGAAAGTTGGGGAATCTAGAAAACCAGTGGTGTAAATTAGTTCAAGTCTAAAAGCCTGAGAACCAGTGGGCTAATTAATGGTGTAAGTCCCAATCTGAGTCCAAAATCCCAAGAACCAGGAGTACCAAGAGAAGGATGTCTCAGCTCAAGCAGATATGAGAGCAATTTCACCCTTCTTCCACCTTTCTGTTCTATTTGGGCACTAAACAGATTGGATGATATCCACTTCCATTGGGGAGGGCCACCTGCTTTACTCAGTTCAACCAATTCAAATGCTAATCTCTTTGGAAACATCCTCACGGACATGCCAAGAAATAACCTTTTAGCAGCTATCTGGGCATTCCTTAACCCAGTCAAGTTGACACATAAAATTATCACAATGTAATAATACACAGCCTTAAAAAGGAAAGAAATCCTGTCACATCATACAACATGGATGAACTTTGAGGGCATTATGCCAAGTGAAATAAGCCAGTCACAAAAGGAAAAATAATGTGTGATTCCACTTATGTGAGATAGGAAAGGAGTCAAATTAATATATATAGAAAGCAGAATGATGGTTACCAGGAGCTGGGGGCAGTGGCAAAGGCAAGTTGTTTACTGAATATAGTTGCAGTTCTGCAAGATGAATAAGTTCTGGAGATCTGTTTTACCACAGTGTAAATATACTTAATGCTACTGAACTGTGCACTTAAAAATTGTTAGGATTGAAAGGGGGGTTCTTCAACTACCTGATTCACTCAATCAAGAAGAGAGGACACGAGAACTCCAGCAGTGAAGTTTATTGCCTGAAAAACAGAATGGCTGTCTCTAAAGGAGAGAGCAGCAGGGGCAGCAAGGAGGGAGCTGCTTATAAAGGATATTGAGTGGGAAGTTGGTCCCGTGACTTCTATGCATTACAGGGTTCAGGAAGAGGGAGTGCTGATTGGATGGTTTAAAATAAGTATGTCTTGTACATTTTCTATAGGTTGAGCTCAGCTGGTGCTGAGCTGCCGGCTGATGTAGCATATAAGGTATGTACGTAAAGGGATGTAGGTACCTTTTATGGTAAAGGTAGGTTACCTTTGCCCTTTATGGTCGGGTGGCTGGTTGTTGCTAGGGGAACTGTCTAGGGTGCGGGTCACTGGAACAATGGATGGGTTTTTCCAGTACCTGGACTTAGCTGCAGGTGATAAGGGGGGGGGTTACTATGCCCAGAGGCAGTTCTGGGTTCTAACAAAAAGATTGGATGCTTTTGCCCTAAGATCAGGAACATTCAAAGATGTCCACTCTCACCATTTGTGTTCAATATTGTACTGGAAGTTCTAGCCAGGACAATCAGGCTAGAAAAAGAAATAAAAGGCATTCAGATTGGAAAGGAAGAAGTAAAACTATCTATATTTGCAGATGATATAATATTGTATGTAGAAAATCATAAGGGATCCACTAAAAGAGCTACTAGATAAACTGAAGTTCAGCCAGATTGCAAGATACAAGATCAATATATAGAAATCAATTGTATTTCTATACACTAGCAGTGAACAGTTGGGGAATGAAATCAAGAAAACAATTCCATTTACAATAACATCACAAAGAATAAAATACTTAGGAATAAATTTAACAAACAAGTGAAATACCTGTGCCCTGAAAACTGTAAAATATTATTGAAAGAAATTAAAGAAGATCTAGTTAAAGATATCCCATGTAAATGACTAGAAGACTTACTGTCAAAATTTTCTCAAATATTCCCAAATATGACAAAATATTGTCAAAATATCAATACTCTCCAAGTTGATCTACAGACTCAACACAATCCCTATCAAAATTCCACCTGCCTTTTTTGCAGAAATTGACAAGTTGATTGTAAAATTCACATGGGAATGCAAGGGATCCAGAATGGCCATAATAAACTTGAAAAAGAAGAAAAAAGTTGAAGGATCCACACTATCCAATTTCAAAACATAACTACAGTGCTGCACTAATATAGTATGGTACTGGCATACAGATAGAAAATCTTTGTAAAGCATCTGGATGAAAGATGTGCACTTGGAACATATAAAAAACTCACAAAACACAACAGTAAGCAAACATCCTAATTTAAAAAGGGCAAAAAATGTGAATAGACACTTCATCAAAGAAGATACATGGATGTCAAGTAAACACATGAAAAGATGCTCAGCATAAGTCATTAGAGAAATGCAAATTAATACAATAATGAGATACCACTATGCACCTATAAGACTAGTTAAAAAGACTGACCATTCTAAGTGTTGCCAAGGATGTGCAGAACTGGAACTGTCATATACTGCTGGTGGGAAAGGTGAATTTGTACAACCACTTTGGAATACTATTTGATAATTTCCTAAAAAGTTAAACATACATCTACCATATGATCCAGCCATTCCACTCCTAGATATTTACCCAAGAGATATACAAATTAATCTATGGTTATAAGAAGCAGATCAGTGTTTTCCTGGGGATTGATGGAGAGAGGCAATAGGGAGGGATTATAAAGAGGCACAAGCATACTTTTGGATATGTTGGATACATTCACTATCTCTATTATGGTGTGGGCTAATGGATGTATATATGTTAAAGCATACCAAATTATATGCTTTAATATTTGTATATTATTGTATATAAATTATATCTCAATAAAGATGGTATATATATATATATATATACACATACATACACACACGTGTGTATATCTAGGTTCACTGGGGTTTTAACAGTGGGACTGTGAGCATTTTTTAACACTTGGAAATTTCCAAACATACCAACTTCAACTATTGGCATTTTGCAAATCATTTACCCTCCTCACTCCTTTTTGTTGTCACTGTTGTTGTAGTATTTGAAAATGAACCTCAGGTATATCATTTCACCATAAAATTCTTTAATGTGTGTTTCTAAAAGATAAGAAATTAAAAAAAAATAGTACACATGTATTGTAAGAAATAATACAGAGGCCTTTGTTAATACTCTGCCTGTTTTCCTCCAATGGTAACATTTTGTAAAACTACAGTTTAATATCACAACTAGGATATTAACATTGATATAATCTACTCATTTTATTCAGAATTCCCCATTTCACTTATACTCTTTTTATGTGTATGTCTATTTATGTATTAAGTTCTGCACCACCTGTGTAGGTTATTGTATCTATCACCATAGTCAAGATACTGAATAGTTCCAACACTGCAGCAATTCTTCATGTTGCCCTTTTATAAACACCTCCTCTCACCATCTCTAATCTCTGACAACCACGAATCTGTCCTCCATTTCTAAAATTTGTCATTTCAAAATGTTGTATCAATAGAATCATACAATAGGTAACCTTTTGGGATTGTTTTTTTTCCCCCACTAAGCATAGTTTCCTGAAGATTCAGCCAATATCAATAGTTCATTTCTTTTTATTGCTGAGTTATATGCCATGGTATATATTTATACTGTTATATACTTTAAGGGTCATTTTTTAAAGTTTATTTTGATATAATTAATCTACAATTAAATGAGCAATATTATGGTGATTACACTACCCCCTTCATCAGGTCCCCCCCACCAACCCCATTACAGTCCCTGTCCATCAGCGTAGTAAGATGCTATAGAGTCACTACTTGTCTTCTCTGGCTTGTACAGCCCTCCCCGTGCCCCCCTAACATTACATCTGCTAATCGTAATGCCCCTTTTTCCCCCTTGCGCCTCCCTTCCCACCCATCCTCCCCAGTCCCTTTCCCTTTGGTAACTATTAGTCCGTTCTTGGGTTCTGTGAGTCTGCTGCTGTTTTGTTCCTTCAGGTTTTTTTTTGTTCTTATACTCCACATATGAGTGAAATCATTTGATACTTGTCTTTTACGGCTTGGCTTATTTCACTGAGCATAATACCTTCTAGCTCTATCCATGTTGTTGCAAATGGTAGGATTTGTTTTCTTCTTCTGGCTGAATAATATTCCATTGTGTATATGTACCACCTCTTCTTTATCCATTCATCTACTGATGGACACTTAGGTTGCTTCCATTTCTTGGCTATTGTAAATAGTGCTGCAATAAACATAGGGGTGCATATGTCTTTTCAAACTGGGCTGCTGCATTCTTAGGGTAAATTCCTAGGAGTGGAATTCCTGGGTCAAATGGTATTTCTATTTTGAGTTTTTTGAGGAACCTCCATACTGCTTTCCACAATGGTTGAACTAATTTGCATTCCCACCAGCAGTGTAGGAGGGGTCCTTTAAGGGTCATTTTTAAAGACAAAAAAATGTTATCATCCTTCTGCATCTTGCAAAGGGCGCCAATAATTCATTTTGCAATTATTGGGTGGCACATTCTATAAATATCAATTAAGTCAAATTGGTTGATGACTTTTGTTTAGATCTTCTGTATCTTTTATGATTTTTTTGTGTGTGTACTGGTTCTGGCAGTTACAGAGATAGGGATATTAAAATCTCCATTTATAATTTTAGAGTTATTTATCCACTTAGTTCTGTGAATCTTTGCTTTACATATTTTGAAGCTGTGTGATGAGGAGTATACCCACTTAGAATTGTTAGCACTTGGTGATTAATTGACCCTTTTATAATTATATAAGGATCTTCTTTATCTCTGGCAATATTTTTTGCCTTAAAATTTACTTTGTCTGATATGGATATAATCATTTCAGATTTATTTCTTATATCTCTTCCATCCTTTTAACTTGTCTATGACTTTATATTTTAAGTGGGTTTTTGTAGATAGCATATCTTTGGATATTACAATTTTATGCATTCTGACAATCTCTGCCTTTAATTAAAATATTTAATCATTTACAATTAATGTAATTCTTGATATAGTTATTTAAGTCTATCATCTTGATATTTTTTTCTATCTGTACTTGTGACCTTTATTTGCATCCTTTATTTGGACTGAGAATATTTTAATATCTCATATTATCTTCTCTATTAGGTTTTTAGAAGTACCTTTTTTTTTTTGGTAGTTACTCTAAGGATTACAATATTTAACTTACATGTTTTGCCCTCCTCATGTATAATGTAGGAACCTTACAACACTATAATTCCATTATTATCTTCCTCTACTTTGTTATAAAACAATACATTGTTATTGTTTTTAATTTAAATAGTCATTTGTCTTTAAAGAAACTGAGAGAAAAAAGTCTTCTATACATAGTTGCCTTTTCCAGTGCTCTTTATTCCTTCCCATAGACCCAAGCTTCCATCTGACATCATTTCCCTTCAGCTTAAAGAATTTCATTAGCTTTTTCATTAGTCTGGGCCTTCTGGCAATGAATCTGGGCACCTGTCATTACTAAGGCTTGAAAATTTGATCTAATCCCAGCTACTATTTCTGTTGCTTTATAGGATTCAAGCAACCCTAGCAATTCCGTGGGAATGGATGCATCCCAGTCCCGAAACCTCAGCAGTCCCATCTATCCTGGCAGTCTGAAGGGGAACAGTCTGATAATGATTAAAGAGGTCCTTGAGAATGAGGTATCTGCAACTGCTTTCCATAGTGGCCCCAAATCTAGTCTGCCTTCCAGTTATGCTCCCACTCTGGGGTCCACCTAAACCTCCCACTGGGGGCAGGAAAGGCTAGATGTTGTATGGGCTGAATGTTGCCTCTTGAAGGCCTGAGATAGTCACCCTCAAGCTCTATTCTGAGCTGTCTATGGGCTAAAGGTAGTAGAGTGTGTCCTGGTGGCTAGAGATAGCCTGTCCCTTCTGCCCATCTTCCCTGCACCAGTAACAGACTGGCTATTGGCAGGCACAATTATCTGAGCCTCTCTCAGCCTCCCTGATGTTTTGTTCAGGGACCTCAGTTTTTTCAATGAACTTGGCTTCTTTGCTCCTATGAGTCTTTAACGCCCAGGACATTGCCTTAAGATCAAGGGATCCATCCACTTAGAGTCTACTGTCAGGGCGTTGGCTGTAGACTCTTTTCATTTGTTTGGGCTTCTTTTTCACAAGCCTTTATGCTGCTTCCTTGTCTTCCTCCTTCTTCTAAGTTCCCACCCCCAATCTTGCAGTGGCCTCAACACAGGCCAAGCTTGCTCTTTGCTGCAAGCAAATCTGAGTGACAGTCTCTCTTCTATCATGTGATACGGTGTGGGCAGCCAGACTGTCTCCTTCTAACATGGGCACGTCCTGTAACCCCTGAAGTTCCCTTGCAGCTTTCGTGTTTTCATCTGTAAACAGGACTCTTGTGAAGATGAAATGAGATCAATCATGTGAAGGCTTTAGTGCAGAGCCTGGTGCCTGGTGAACTACCATGTTAGGAATTGTTATAGTCCTGCTCTCAAACATCTTCACCCACTCGTTTTCCAGCCTCCATTCATTTGCCAGAGGGTTTGGCCTCAGTATTTGTTGGATATTCAGGAATGTAACCTCATGTTTATAGAATACCACTGGCTTTCACACTTGGCCTCCCATGAGGGATGTCACCTCAGATACTAGAAGGTAGATCCCAGGGACCTGCCATAATGCTTAGTTTTCAGGGCCACTTGGCTCATAGCTGGTCTCATGGGCTTCTCCATCCACCTGGTGGCTACTGTGGTCCAGTTCTGGGGCTTCTGTGGGAGAAGACAGGAGAGGACTGGGGGTCACAAAGATAAAGGTGGATGAGGGCTTGCTTCCAAGGAGCTCACAGCTGGGTGGGAGAGAAGACACAGCAACTACAGAAACTACAACTACACCACTCCCAGTTCAGACAAAGACTGCTAGATGTTCTTACAAGATCCCACAGGAGCCCAGAGTTGGAAACCTGGATCAGCTCAGAGTTGCCCCAACATTGATGATGCTTAGCTAGAATACTGATGGTCAAATGGGAATCACAAGACAGTGAGAGAAGGGTATTCCAGACACAGGGAAGAGCATTCAAAAAGGCTTGCAACAGCCTGATGCATTTTAGGAACTCCAAGTAATTCCACTCTGTAATGAGGGCTAAAAACCTTCAATCCACAAGCCATCCCAGCCATTGGCCTCTTCCCCCCTCCATTCTAACCTCAAAACCGTTGCCAGACTTACCTTTCTAAACAAACGAACAAACAAATGACTGGCTCCCCAGATTTAAAAATCTGTTGGGTCATTATGACCTACGGGGCCAACATCAAACTCTCCCTTGGCATTCAAAGCCCTTCACAACCTTGCCCAACCCAGTCTCCCACCCCTCCTCCCAACCCCCCTCCAGGAACCCTTTACCTTTTGTTATAGAGCCTGGTCCAGTTTCCTGTTCTGCAGGCTTGGCCATTCACATTCTGATCTCCAAGCCTTTGCCTGGGATGCTCCATTTGAAGGGAATGTTCAAATTCCCTTCTTCACCGAGCTGACTCCCTCTTCTTTATCTTCCAATGCTCAACTCAGGGCCATTTCCACCAGAAGCCCTTTCCAGGGCAGAAATTTGAGGCTGTACCCCCAGCGCCTAGAACCCAGCTTGACATTTTTGTTGAATGATTAATTACTCATGTCAAGGAACTCTTCCGAGTATCCCCAAGATAAACGCCCCCCTCCATGCTGCCCTCCGTGCTCCCCGCACACCTTGCCCACGCTTTGTTAGAGCATCTTGAGGAGGGCATCATTTCTTAGGCTCATTTTCTTTTTCTTCAGTGTCTAACTCTGTACCTGGCACATAGGAAGTGCCGGGTAACATGGGTTTTTTTGAGTAAGTGAATGGTCGAGCATGCCATTCCTCCTTCTCTATCTTGTGAACTCGCCAGGCCCGGCCAGGTGTCTTAGGCTCTACCCGCAGCCCGGGTCTCCAGCACGGGGCTCAGCCAGCTGTCTTGGGCCCCGTAGCCCAGGAACCACCCCTTAGCCCCCTATTCCGGTCCTGCAGCCCCTCAGCCCGAAGCGGTGCCGGAGACGGCCCCGCCCACAGCCGGGGTTGGAAGGCGGAGGCAACGCCCACCTCGCCCGGCCGCCTGGGAGTGGTGAGGCCGCCGCCAGGAGGCGGGGACAGGGTGGGGCTCTCCTGGCAGAAGAGAGCCACCGCGGGGCTGGCGGAGGGGCTGGCGGAGAGACTGACCTCGCGGCCGGGCGTGGTGAGGGAGCGCGGCGGGACGGGTGGGACGCGCGGGGCGGGCGGAGCAGAGACGCCAAGGACCATAGCCGCTCACGCTGGGCGCTGCCCACGTCCGCCTCGCGACAGGCTGCTCTGGGGGAACCCCGCCCGGGCGCAGAGATCTTCAATCCCGCCTTGTCTTTCAGACCCGGAGGACCGAAGATCCCAGACAACAAGGAACCGCCCAACATGGCATCGGAGGTGAGTGGGACCTCGGGGACGCAGGTCCTCCGACCCCCAAACGAGGGGGAGGGGCGCCCTGGGGGCTAGTCAGGGCCGCGACATGCGCATTGATCTCCCTGTGCTCACGCCTGCTGCCAGCTGCCCTAGTAAGCGTGCTCTCTGGTTCCAGGAGCGGCGTACCCCCTGCGCGCACCTGCTAGAGCCCGGGACCGGTCCTTCCCCGGACTTCCTGGTGCCCCCTGCACTGCCGCTTTCCCCTATCTTTCCCTTCCCAGGCGGCCCTGACCTGACCTGAGGGACTTGACAGTGCACCCTGCCCGCGTGGGAAAGGTGCTGCCCACTCAACCCTCTCCCCTCTTCATTGCTGCTTTCCCCAAGTCCTCCTGTCAGTCCCCACCCTGTGCCACTTCTCCTGCAGCAGCAATTGTCCTTGGGCAGCAGAGTCCACGTGACTCAGGCCTGCGGAAAGAGCCAGGTGGACCATGCCTGGTGGTCCCAGTGCCCCATGGCTTCTGGTCTCACTGGCCTCTCTTCCTTAGAGATGGTGGACTCCTGGGTTCTCTTCCCAAAATTGAGTGGCAGGAGTCTGAGGCACAGGTTCCTTTTCTTGGGCTTCCTTGATGTATCTGGCAAATGGGGATAATAATAACTATCTGCCTCCCTCTGTAAGGTATCGGACCCTGAGGTCATTGCTTTGCACCCTTCAGGTAAAAGGGGCTGCTTGCTTGATGCCAATGAAGGGAACCCCTGGCCTATGAAGCAGGAGGTCTGGGTTCCAGTCTCTTCTGGCCCTCATTGACTGACAAGTCACTTCCTCTCTCCTGATAAAGAATGCCTGCCCTGCTAGCTTTTGGGTCATGTGGAAGCCTGGGGGTAGGGCCTGGACTTTGCAGCCAAACAGACTTGGTTTGTGAAGCAGTCACTGGGCCTCCCTGAACTCTTTCCTCATTTGTTAAATAGGGGTAACAGTGTCACCTCATAGGAGAGTGTAAGAACATATGTAGAATGCCTAGAACCAGGGCCATACAATAGTAGGTGCTCAATAAATGGTGGCTAATGATACTAGCATTAACAACCTCAGTGTTTCCTTTATGCATTCACTCATCCCAGCCCATCCCAGTGCCCTTGTCCCATGCCCCAAAGGGATCATTCTAGCTCAGATGTGCCCTGGCTTGGAGAAGTGCCTTATCCTCCCACACTGGGCTTCCTCCTCTCCTCAGTGCCCAGGTTGTGGTACTGCATTCTGACATTATCCTGGGGTCCTCTGAAGCCTGCCAGTGGGGTGGGAGTGTGGCTCCAATGCAGATTGGGCTGCCTTAGGAGACCAGAGCACCAGGTGACCTCTTTTTGCCACAGGTCATCCTGTGGTTGGCCCTAATTGGTTTGGCTGCAGCTTCACTTATTAAGTAGTTGTTGTTATTACTAACAAACCCAGGCAGGGAGTCCAGGGAGCCACTGGGGAAGGTGGTGCCAGGCCCCTGGCTGAGGGGCAGGCTGGCCCTGACTCTTTGGACAGGACCAGGGCCTCATGGGGTACTTCACTGGAGATCTAGGCTTTGTGGGGCAGTAGAGGGGTAAGGGGCAGACCAGGCAGAAAAGGCAGAAGTGGGTGGAGGCTGCTTCTGCCAGGGCAGAGTCCAGTGGCAGCCAAGGCTGCTGGACACTAAGGGGTCAGCCCACAGCATGGTGGAGGTGAAGGCCCCCATCGTGCACACAGTACCCAGGAGTGGAGCAAAGGCACACCTTGGCCCTGGCAGCCCTCAGCCCCTCCTTTAGTAATAACTAGAATTTACTGAGTGCCAGGCACTGTGCTATGTGCGTGCTCAAGTTTTATCTAATTGAATGCTCACAACCACTCTATCAGATAGGTGCTATTTCATCCCTATTTAATAGAGGAACAACTCTGAGAATTAGAAAGGCACAACATGCCCACAGTCAGGTGACTAACAGAGGTCTGGGACATTACAGGGGGACAAAGGAGGACATATGTCCTCGGTGGCCATTGTAAACCCCCTCTCCACAGACAAAAATGCCAGTGAAGTCACATGCCCACCTCTACTTCTGCACACTCTTCCCCATCCTTGGCACTCTGGGCACTCTGACTGTACCCCCTCTGCCATTTGTCCCTTGCCTTGGCCTATGCCCTCTTTTGAAACAGAGGTACTTCTATCCAAGCCCTCTATCCATGGCCTCTGGAGGGCAGAGGGTCAACTAGTGGCCTCCTAGAAGGCCAGTGACAACAGATGTGTCTGGTGCACTCTCCAAAGGAGTCCTGGGGTTGGGATTTTAGGCCCCGCCCCAAGCCATGGGGGAGAGATGCAGGTATCTTGAGCCTGAGGGGGCCTTCAGGTGCCTCTTTGCCTGTCCCTGCAGCAAAGTGTAGGACACCAGAGCCAGCAGAGAGTCCCTGGTGGAACGTGGGCTTTAGAGCATGGGGCTCTGACTTCAGACTGCTGGACTACAGTTCTGGCTTTACCGCCCCCAACAAGGGCAAGCTACGTATCTGCTCTGTGCTTTGGTGTCCCCCTCTTTGTAGCAGGACAGTATTGGTGCCTACTTCAGAGGGTTTCTGTCCTTGACTAAACAATTAGAATGGTGCCTGGCACACAGTGAGGATGCAGTGTGTGTTAGCCAGTGACTCTGGATTTCAGAGTGACTTCTTACCTTGGTCAGTGGCAGGAATGGTCCCAGAAGTTCTGCTGTGGTCTCAGGGATGCCTTGGACCCAGCCACCATCCTCCTGGAGCAGTGTCACGTGGTGGTAAAGAACCCTAACTTCAGTGTTCAGCCATGTTCCCACATTCACTCCCAGAGTGACTTTGGTCATGTTCTTGTCGCTCACTGAGCCTCAGTTTCCTTATCCATCCAGTGAGAGTGGTCCTGCTTCCCACTGCCATCAGAAGTGAGAACTCTCCCGAGGGCCCTTTATGAAAGGCTCTATTCTGGAGGACAGGGAGGAGATTAATTGCTCCTGCTTTCCTGGCCAGAGCGGTAAACTGTGGGGTGGCCGATTTGTGGGTGCAGTGGACCCCATCATGGAGAAGTTCAACTCGTCTATCGCCTGTGACCGGCACCTGTGGGAGGTGGATGTGCAGGGCAGCAAGGCCTACAGCCGGGGCCTGGAGAAGGCAGGGCTCCTCACCAAGGCCGAGATGAACCAGATACTCCTCGGCCTGGACAAGGTACTTTCCACACCCCAAGGCCCACCCTAGAGCCCCTCCCTGTGGCCCCAGGTTCCCACCAAGTCCCTGAGCACAGGTTGCATTGTCATTCCAAGCCCATCATTTCCCCTCATGGGGATTAGACACCTGAAGAGGTGCCCTTTAACTGTGTGCTGTGCTGTCTCTCCTCATCCTTTAATAGCCCCTGGGGTTCATGGGCAAAGATGTGCTGGGTTTCGGACACTCCCGCGGGGGCAGGAGCTACACAGGCTCCTTCTGGAAGCCCTCTCAGGACTCAGCTCCTATACAGGGACAGTCGGTGATCAGGGTGGTGGCACCAGGGTCAGAGTGCCCTTGGCTGGTGATGTCTGTCCGCCTAACCCCTGGGGTTGCTGCCATCTGCTACAGGTGGCTGAGGAGTGGGCCCAGGGCACCTTCAAACTAAACCCCAGTGATGAGGATATCCACACAGCCAACGAACGACGTCTGAAGGTACCAACTTCCCCCTCGGCCCCCTGGCTTCCGCTCTCCTCCTCACGCTGGCCACTTTGAGAATAAGCACCGCCATTCTATTCCCTTCATCACTGGCAGAGTGCAGGCAGGACCTCAGAACAGCAGGACTCAGCTGAGATGGCAGAGACTTGGGCAGGACTGCAGGCCCTGGGATAGGCAGGGAGGGCTACAGGCTTGGGAAGGTGGGGAACGGCGCCCTTCCTGGGCTGACCCCACTGGGCCGTGAGCAGGCAGACCCTGACCCCTTGCCTCCCTCCACTCCCAGGAGCTCATTGGTGAAACTGCGGGGAAGCTGCACACAGGACGAAGTCGGAACGACCAGGTGCTGCCAGCCCTCTTCCCGACCGCCATGCCTTCCCAACCTTGGGGAGCCCAGGCCGCAGATTTAGGGCCCAGCAGTACTCCTGGCTCCCCAGAGAAGCAACACATATATCTTCTTGCATGCCACCTCCTCCTCCCCCCAGGTGGTCACAGACCTCAGGCTATGGATGCGGCAGAACTGCTCGGCTCTCTCGGCCCTCCTCTGGGAGCTCATCGGAACTCTGGTGGACCGGGCAGAGGCGTGAGTCTCCTGAGGACACCCAGGTTGCAGGCGGGCATGAGGGCAGCCAGGTCTCCTCTCCCCTGAAACAGGCAGCCTGAATGGCAGACCCAGGTGGCAGGGGTGAATAGAGTAGGAAGTCCAGGCCCTGGGGCATGGAGCGGGGGACCAAGGGAGGCAGAGCAGTCAGGAGTGGGGTATTTTTTGCAGTGGACCCTACTCCATGCCAGCCTTGCTCAACAGGCAGAGCAAGCTCATGCTCTGAGGATTCACAGGCAGGAGCTAAGGCACTGGGGCAGATGCCTTGAAGCCTGGGGTAGCCAAAGTCACTCTTCAGCCTGCCTGTGCCCCAGGTCCTCTGTCCCACCCCTGTCCCCACCTAGCATGGCTGGCAAAGAACAGAGGCACAGGCTGCCTCCTGGTGGCCTTATCCCAAGCTTTGTCTTCTGTGACCTCATGTCTAATGGGGCTGGCTTTGCTCTCTGCAGACCTGGCTAAGGATCTGCTTTTTGGTGTCAAAGTCCCTACTTGGGGTCAGAGACAGGCTGACCTTTCCTCTTGCCCGGATCCCTGTGAGCCCTGTTTCACAGACTTCACCACCTGGGGAAATAAGGGCATAAGACCCATCCCTATGGAGAGCTGTGCTGAGAAATACCGAGTGACTGCTAATGAGTACAGGGTTTCTTCTTAGGGTAATGAAAATGTTCTAAAATGGATGTAGTGATGGTCGTACACTAAAGTGTACACTTTAAATGGGTGAACCATATGTGAATCACGTCTTGATAAAGCTGTTTATTAAAAAAACAACAGAACCATCACCCACAGCACCTCTGCCTCTGCCCTGCCTATTTTAAAGTGCCCTCGGCTTTTCTGGGGTCCTTGGGAGCTTCTCAGGAGCTCACAAATGCAGCTCCCACTGCCATGTGGTCCCCACCATGTACCTCGTCCCCTGCTCATCTGCTGCCGAGTTGCAGAGACCTGAGGTGAAGGTGTCATGTACACTTGGTCCTGGCCAAAGCCTCACCCCCAAAGAGCCCCACAGCCCTGGTGCAGTCCTTCGATCACACCCCCCACTTCCAGGCTTTTCCCTATGGTGTGTTGTCCCCAGGAGATCCCTTGGATGCCCCTGCAGGAAGACCCCTGGTAGGCCTGCCTGCTCCTCCCTGCAGGGTCCCGGGTGTCACAGGCAGGCCTCACCTGAACCTCCTGAGCACTCAGGCGCCCTGCTTCTCATCCTCCCCCACAGGGAACGTGACGTCCTCTTCCCAGGGTACACACACCTGCAGAGGGCTCAGCCCATCCGCTGGAGCCACTGGATCCTGAGGTCAGTGGGGGGCATGGGGCAGCGTTTCTGCGGAGGGGCTGTGATGGAAGGCAGGGCCCCAGGCCACCCTGACCCTCCTGCCCTCTGGCTTCCCACAGCCATGCAGTAGCACTGACCAGAGACTCTGAGAGGCTGCTGGAGGTGCAGAAAAGGATCAATATCCTGCCCCTGGGGAGGTGAGTGAGGCCACAGTGCTCTGGGCCTGGCTGTGGGCGGGGGCAGATGCTGCCACTTGATTAGCATGGCCCTCAGATCGACAGAAGAGGAGCAGCCAGGAAGGACAGGAGGATAGAAGGCCAGATAGCCATCCTCCCTGCGTAGGGCTCTTCCTCCATGGGTGGTAGGGGGTCCCTGCATGGACTCCCAGCTCTCTCTAAGGTGAGGACAGCCAGGCTAGCACGTGTGTCAGAGCAGGGCCAGAGCTCTGCAGAGAGGCTTCAGAGAGCCAGCCAGCACCCACGGTGGCCACGTCCCCAGCATGGGGACTCAAATCCTGTACCCACGTCGATGGCGCTACAGCCGTAACAACCAGGCCTCAGCTCTGGATGTGCACATGTGTTTGGTGCGTGCTGAGGTCCACCTACTGGGAGCCCTGGTCACCCGGAATTTCCTGTCCCTACAGTGGAGCCATTGCAGGCAATCCTCTGGGTGTGGATCGGGAGCTGCTCCAAGCAGGTGAGGCACCCTGTCCCTCCTCCCCAGGGAGATCACCCGTAGCACCTGCCAGGACTTGCAGACACACTCAAAGAGGCAGGGGTCTGGGTGAAATCCTCATTTATTACCTATGGATACTGAGGCTAGAAAGGCAAGGGAAGGCCCATGGTGGGGTGCAAGGTGTTGGGGTGACTCAGGGTTCCTGCTTGTATGAAACCTTCCCCCCACTTCCTGCATCTCCCCACTCCTCCTCCCTGAAAAGAGGTGAAGGGGAGGTGGCTGGGCAACCTGGCTCAGGGTAGAAGAGGCCCCTTCTGTCACCAGCCCAGCCCTGTTGCCTTCCCCTTTCCCCGCTCCTCCAGAACTGAACTTTGGGGCTATCACTGTCAACAGCATGGATGCCACCAGCGAGAGAGACTTTGTGGGTGAGTCCTGGGAGCCGGCCCGCTTGTCCTCCAGGGCCAGTCCCCTGCACTATGTGCTGCGTTTGTCCCCAGCCCCAGCTCCTCTCCAGCCTCCTCCCGCTCCCATCTGGTGTACCTGGAGCTGGGTAACGAGCAAGAGAGGCCTGGGGACCAGAGAGCCTGCTCTCCCTTTCCTTCCACAAGCTGAGTTCCTGTTCTGGGCTTCACTGTGCATGACCCACCTCAGCAGAATGGCTGAGGATCTCATCCTCTATGGCACCAAGGAATTCAGCTTTGTGCAGCTCTCAGATGCCTACAGGTAAGGCTTTGCCCCACCCTACCCCAGCTCTCTACCCACCAGCATGGCTTCCTTCTTCCCCATCCCACGCCCTCGGCAGACCCAGACTGTGTGCTGCTGGACTGGCTGCTCCAGCCAGCAGACCAGCCAAGGGGCAGGGGGGCCCCGTCAGCCACACCATTTCTGTCCCCAGCACTGGAAGCAGCCTGATGCCCCAGAAGAAAAACCCAGACAGCCTGGAGCTGATCCGCAGCAAGGCGGGGCGAGTGTTTGGGCGGGTGAGCAAGGGAGGGCGTTGGAGCAAGGCCTCTAGATGGACCCAGAGGGTCCTAAGGGGACTTCCAGGGTGGGCTCCAAGTCCAGCTTCCTGACCCTCACTTTCCCCTCAGTGTGCTGGGTTTCTGATGACACTCAAGGGACTTCCAAGCACCTACAACAAGGACTTACAGGTGCAAGGCTGGGGATGGCGGGTGAAGGGCCCACCTGCATATACACTGCATATTAGGGCCCTGGGCACACCAGGCAGGGGCCCACAGAATTACCCCCTCCCATCATGTGCACCCAGCCCTTGATTGCCCTGGGAGCTCTCCTCCCCGTTGGTGTTGGGTGTGCAAGGGGCTGAGTGTTCCCGCTGGAAGGCAGAGGGGATGCCTCAGGGGGGCTGAGACTGCTGCGCCCTCACTACCTGCCTTGTGCCTCCCAGGAGGACAAGGAAGCCGTGTTTGAAGTGTCGGACACCATGAGTGCCGTCCTCCAGGTGGCCACTGGTGTCATCTCTACACTGCAGGCAAGACACACCTCTTCTCCTCCAGATCCCTAAACCCTGGGGCGGGCATGCCAGGAGGGTGATCTTGAAAGGAGGTGAGAGTGGGTGGGTTCAGAAGACCTGGGGCAGGGGAGGGGGTATGTGCTTGTTCCTGCACCTGGGAACAGTGAAGGGACAAAACTCAAGTTGTACAGTGGAGCATAAGTGGGTTAGACTCAAGGTGTCCTATCAACTGGCCTGACCAGATTTCTTTTTTAATCATTTATCATGGGAAATTTCAATATACAACAGCTGAGACAATATATGATGAACCCCCCTATACCAGCACCCAGCTTCAACAGTAATCAACTCATGGCCATTCTTGATTCAGCTGTCTTTACCCCCCACCTGTCTCCCCGTTATTTATTAGCAAATCCCCATCATCATGTCTTTCCATTTCTAAGTAGTTCAAGTTGTGTCTCTAAAGCAGTGGCTCTCCAAGTGTGGCTCGGGACCATCTGCATCAGCCTCACCTGAGAACTTGATAGACATGCAGTCCTAGGCCCTACCCCAGGCCCAGCGATGTAAACTCTCCCAGTGGTTCTAATGCATGCTGAGATGAGGACTCTGAAAACTAAAGGCAGCCCTGGAAGCACACCTAAAAACTATCAGTGATTATGGAACGATGGCTTGCGGAGAGAGAGCAGAATAGGGTGGGACAGAAGGGGGAAGGCCTTGGGCCTGGGGCTGGCAGCTTCATGCCTCAGGGTCACCAGGACTCCCTACTCTGGCCGGCGGTCCCCAGATTCACCGTGAGAACATGGCGCGGGCTCTTAGTCCTGACATGCTGGCCACTGACCTTGCCTACTACTTGGTCCGCAAAGGGGTAAGTGTTGGGCGGCTGTGGGGGAAGGGAGGGGGGCTGGTGAAGTCCCCAGGTGGGGGTGAGGGTGGTGAGGGAGGGTGCAGGCAGAACAAGGAGGGAGGGGGCCAGTGTCAGCACTGGCCTCCGCCCTGGCGCCCCCAGATGCCATTCCGTCAGGCCCACGAAGCCTCTGGGAAAGCTGTGTTCATGGCCGAGACCAAGGGGGTTGCCCTCAACCAGCTGTCGCTGCAGGAGCTACAGACGATCAGGTGCGGCCCCTCCCCTTCCTCTGCTGCCTCCCCAAAGGTGAGCCTGGGTCCCTGAGGCCAGGAGGCCCTGCTGCCCTGACCCATTTCCTTTCCCACAGCCCCCTGTTCTCAGGTGATGTGAGCCGCGTGTGGGACTACGGGCACAGTGTGGAGCAGTACGCTGCCCTGGGTGGCACGGCACGCTCCAGTGTCGACTGGCAGATTGGCCAGGTGCGAGCCCTGCTGCAGGCCCAACAGGTCTAGAGCCCTCCCCACCCGCCCCCAAATAAAGTGGGCCCGAGAGGAGGCTGTTGTGTGTTTCCTGCCTAGCCTATCTCCTTCAGCAGTGAGCAGTCCTTATGGCCATCAAGGAAGTGGAGAAACTGGGCAAGGATGGCAGGGCCCTGATGGGGAAGGGAGGAGAGGGGATTCTTGTCATCAGAGCCTTTGTCCTACTCAGGGCCCACCCCCTCACCTCAGGGATCACAGCCACTGCCTGGCTTGAGTGTCTTGGCAGGACTGGCCTCCTAGGAGCCCTGATGGGACCTGATGGGCTTAGTTAACCCAGTCAGCCCCTGTCCATCTCCCTTTCTTCCAGTTTCCCCTGCTCCCATTCTCCTCTTCCTAACCCACCCTTCCCTGGACTGTCAGTCACCATTATAGGGGATGGATGGTATATTTGGTGGTGAAGTCATCCAGCTAGTGTGTAGTGCCAGGCATGACCTGAGCTTCATACACAGGCGAAGCTGACACCTCCTCCACCCTACAGAGTAGTGTACAGAGAAATTCGCAGGTATAACCATGAGGGTGAGGGCCACAGACAGGTGGTGTCCCAAAGGGGGCCTCCCCTGTGCTGCAGTCAGGGGAGGGATGGTCACATTGAGTCTGCAAAGGACCTGAGGCCAGGCATGGCACATGATAAGCGCTTAAATAGCGATGAGTCCCCAGAGCCAGCAGAGACACAGAGGCTGCTATACACAAATCTCACCAAAATCCTGATAAGAAATGTCTGAAATTTATGTTTTATTATTAAATATAAACAAGCTAACTCAAGGAAGAATGAATAACCTGTCCCAAGTCATTTTTGCAGGAGCAATGAAAAGACTTTGTAAACTAAAGAACTGAAACTCCAGGAGTGGGGACATGACACCAAATTCCACAAAGGTCAAAGCTGTGGGTCACAGGTACACTCTTCCAGATCAGTGGTTCTGAACATGTGGTTCCTGACCATTATCTTCATCGTCTGGAAACTTGTTAAAAATGTGAACGTTCAGGCCCTACTGAGGCCTACTAAATCAGATTCTGGGCTGGGTGGCAGCCATCTGTTTTAATAGGTCCTTCAGGTGATTTTGATGTATGCTCCAGTTTGAGAATCACTGAAACTTTGTTACCTAAAGTTGCTACAGACCAGTACTCACCTGGGTCCCACACTGACCCGATTCAGAATTTGTAGCTTAACAAACTCCCCAGGTGCTTCTTATGCATCTTAGAGTCAGAATGAACCAGAGAATGCCTGACATCTAGTCACAGAAATGAGGCAGGGGCTTCTGTCCATCAGGCAGCAGATAGGTTTGAAATGATCATTGTAATACACAGGGAGCAATACTCTACCACCTCCATTAATGGGGCACACCCCAAATCGAAGTGGGAACTCTGCTCTCAGACAATCCTATTAAGAATTCCTCCTTAGCTGGGATCAGCCTCACAGCGCTTCCCACCTGTGAGCCTGGCCCTGTGTGCTCTGACCTGGCCAGAAGGAGCCTCTCCTAACTCAGGGAGAGCAGGCGCTACTGCAGCTCTTCTCCAGGCTGCCCATGCATGATTGAGCTGCTCCGCATGCCTGCTGCTTTCTGGTCTGCTACCATCTGGCTTCATCTTTTTCCTCTTGTTTTCTTTCTCTTTTTAATTTCAGCTGTTTACACCAAAGCCCAGTGTGACCTTGTATTGGTTTCCTATTGCTGCTCTAACAAATCACACACAGTGATTCAAAACAGCATAAACATTGTCTCTTAATTCTTTTTTTTTTAAGGTTGTTACTCTTTAATGTTAAGAAAAATCACAATTGAATATTATAAGGTATAATACTTGTGAAGGAAGGTAATGCCTATTACTATTCTACATTGGTGTAATTTTTTAAAAACAGTACTAATATTTTTATTATGGCATAGAACAGTATTTTGTATGTTAACTCAATTGTACAGTAAAGAAAAAATATTTTATGCAGACTTGTACAGAAACTTCTATAGCTCCAACTTAAAAATGAGTTGTATTTTAAAAGCCCATTGAGTTGTTCAATAGGTAAATCAGAAAATATTTTCTCTGCAGACAATAGTAAAATGATAACACTTCTCAAGGTAGCCCAATGGGCCCATTTAAACCAAATAGCAGTAGAATTTTATATTTATAAATATGATTTGAGTTCGGGGGTCCAGGAGGAGCTTTAACTTCCTTTACTGAGACAACCATGCTTTTTCTTAAAATTAATTTGGGTGAAGTTCCTATCTTTCATCTTATTCATTTTTTTAATAATTTATTTTGGTATCATTAATCTACAATTAAATGTGCAACATTATGGTTATTAAACTACTCCCTTCATCAGGTCCCCCCCACCAACCCCATTACACTCACTGTCCATCAGCATAGTGAGATGCTATAGAATCACTACTTGTCTTCTCTGAGTTGTACAGCCCTCCCCGTGCCCCCCCCAACATTACATCTGCTAATCATAATGCCCCTTTTTCCCTCTTATCGCTCCCTTCCCACCCATCTTCCCCAGTCCCTTTCCCTCTGGTAACTATTAGTCCGTTCTTGGGTTCTGTGAGTCTGCTGCTGTTTTGTTTGTTCAGTTTTTTTCTTTGTTCTTATACTCCACACATGAGTGAAATCATTTGATACTTGTCTTTTTCGGCTTGGCTTATTTCACTGAGCATAATACCCTCTAGCTCCATCCATGTTGTTGCAAATGGTAGGATTTGTTTTCTTCTTATGGCTGAATAATATTCCATTGTGTATATGTACCACATCTTCTTTATCCATTCATCTACTGATGGACACTTAGGTTGCGTTCATTTCTTGGCTACTGTAAATAGTGCTGAATAAACATAGGGGTGCATATGTCTTTTTCAAACTGGGTGGCTGCAGTCTTAGGGTAAAATCCTAGGAGTGGAATTCCTGGCTCAAATGGTATTTCTATTTTGAATTTTTTGAGGAACCTCCATACTGCTTTCCACAATGGTTGAACTAATTTGCATTTCCACCAGCAGTGTAGGAGGGTTCCCTTTTCTACATATCCTTGCAAACATTTGCTGTTGTTTGTCTTTTGGATGTTGGCCATGCTCACTAGTGTGAGGTGATATCTCATTGTGGATTTAATCTGCATTTCTCTGATGATTAGCGATGTGGAGCATCTTTTCATGTGCCTGTTGGCCATCTAAATTTCTTCTTTAGAGAAGTGTCTATTCATGTCCTCTGCCCATTTCTTAATTGGATTATTTGCTTTTTGTTTGTTAAGGTGTGTGAGTTCTTTATATATTTTGGATGTCAACCCCTTATCAGATACGTCATTTATGAATATATTCTCCCATACGGTAGGATGTCTTTTTGTTCTACTGATGGTGTCCTTTGCTGTACAGAAGCTTTGCAGCTTCATATAGTCCCACTTGTTCATTTTTGCTTTTGTTTCCCTTGCCCAGGGAGATATGTTCATGGAGAAGTCGCTCATGTTTATGTCCAAGAGATTTTTGCCTATGTTTTTTTTTAAGAGTTTTATGGTTTCATAACTTACATTCAGATCTTTGATCCATTTTGAGTTGACTTTTGTGTATGGGGTTAGACAGTAGTCCAGTTTCATTTTCTTACATGTAGCTGTCCAGTTTTTCCAAAACCAGCTGCTGAAGAGGCTGTCATCTCCCCATTGTATATCCAAGGCTCCTTTATCAAATATTAATTGACTGTATATGTTTGGGTTAATGTTTGGATTTTCTATTCTGTTCCACTGGTCTGTGGGTCTGTTTTTGTGCCAATACCAAATTGTCTTGATTACTGTGGCTTTGTAGTAGAGCTTGAAGTCAGGGAGCGTCATTCCCCCTGTTTTATTCCTCCTTCTCAGGATTGCTTTGGCTATTCGGGGTCTTTCATGGTTCCATATGAATTTTAGAATTATTTGTTCCAGTTCATTGAAGAAAGCTGTTGGTAGTTTGATAGGGATTGCATTGAATCTGTAGATTGCTTTAGGTAGTATAGCCATTTTGACAATATTTATTCTTCCTAGCCAAGAGCATGGGATGCATTTCCATTTGTTAGTGTCCTCTTTAATTTCTCTTAGGAGTGTCTTGTAGTTTTCAGAGTACAGGTCTTTCACTTCCTTGGTTAGGTTTATTCCTAGGTATTTTATTCTTTTTGATGTGAATGTGAATGGAATTGCTTTTCTGATTTCTCTTTTTGTTTCTTCATCCTTAGTGTATAGGAAAGCAATAGATTTCTGTGTGTTAATTTTGTATCCTGCAACTTTGCTGAATTCAGGTATTAGTTCTAGTAGTTTTGGAATGGAGTCTTTAGGGATTTTTATGTACAATATCGTGTCATCTGCAAATTGTGACAATTTGAGTTCTTCTTTACCAATCTGGATGCCTTGTATGTCTTTGTCTGATTGCTGTGGCTAGGACCTCCAGTAGTATGTTGAATAACAGTGGAGAGAGTGGGCATCCCTGTCTTGTTCCCCATCTTAGATGAAAAGCTTTCAGCTTCTCGCTGTTAAGTATGATGATGGCTGTGGGTTTGTCATATATGGCCTTTATGATGTTGAGGTACTTACTGTCTATACCCATTTTGTTGAGAGTTTTAATCAGGAATGGATGCTGAATTTTGTCAAATGCTTTTTCAGCATCTATGGAGATGATCATGTGGTTTTTGTTCTTCTTTTTGTTGATGTGGTGGATGATGTTGATGGATTTTTGAATGTTGTACCATCCTTGCATCCCTGGGATGAATCCCACTTGATCATGGTGTATGATCCTCTTCATGTATTTTTGAATTCGGTTTGCTAAATTTTGTTGAGTATTTTTGCATCTACGTTGATCAGGGATATTGGTCTGTAATTTTCTTTTTTGGTGATGTCTTTGCCAGGTTTTGGTATTAGAGTGATGCTGGCTTCATAGAATGAGTTTGGAAGTATTCCCTCCTCTTCTATTTTTTGGAAAACTTTAAGGAGAATGGGTGTTATTTCTTCTCTGTATGTCTGGTAGAATTCAGAGGTAAATCCGTCAGGTCTGGGGGTTTTGTTCTTGGGTAGTTTTTTGATTACCGATTCAATTTCGTTGCTGGTGGTTGGTCTGTTTAGTTTTTCTGTTTCTTGTTTGGTCAGTCTTGGAAAGTTGTGTTTTTCTAAGAAGTTGTCCATTTCTTCTATGTTTTCCAGCTTGTTAGCATATAGATTTTGATAATATTCTCTTAAAATTCTTTGTATTTCTGTGGGGTCCGTCGTTATTTTTCCTTTCTCATTTCTGATTCTGTTTATGTGTGTAGATTCTTTTTTCTCTTAATGAGTCTGGCTAGGGGTTTATCTGTTTTGTTTATTTTTTCAAAGAACCAGCTCTTGGTTTCATTGATTTTTTTCTATTGTTTTATTCTTCTCAATTTTATTTATTTCTTCTCTGATCTTTATTATGTCCCTCCTTCTGGTGACTTTGGGCCTCATTTGTTCTTCTTTTTCCAATTTCAGTAATTGTGTCTTTACACTATTCATTTGGGAATGTTCTTCCTTCTTTAAATAGGCCTGGATTGCAATATGCTTTCCTCTTAGAACTGCCTTTGCTGCATCCCACGGAAGCTGTGGCTTTGTGTTGTTTTTGTCATTAGTCTCCATATAGTCTTTGATTTCTGTTTTGATTTGGTCATTAACCCATTGATTAATTAGGAGAATGTTGTTAAGTCTCCATGTATTTGTGAGCCTTTTTGATTTCTTTCTAAAATTTATATCTGATTTTATACCTTTGTGATCTGAGAAGTTGATTTTTAGGATTTCAATATTTTTGAATTTACTGAGGTTCTTTTTGTGGCCTAGTATGTGGTCTATTCTGGAAAATGTTCCATGTGCACTTGAGAAAAATGTGTATCCTGTTGCTTTTGCATGCAGAGTTCTGTAGATGTCTGTTCGGTCCATCTGTTCTAGTGTGTTGTTCAGTGCCTCTGTGTCTTTACTTATTTTCTGTCTGGTTGATCTGTCCTTTGGAGTGAGTGGTGTGTTGAAGTCTCCTAAAATGAATGCATTGCTGTCTATCTCCTCCTTTAATTCTGTTAGTATTTGTTTTACATATGCTGGCGCTCCTGTGTTGGGTGCATATATATTTATAATGGTTATATCTTCTTGTTGGACTGACCCCTTTATCATTATGTAATGTCCTTCTTTATCTCTTGCTACTTTCTTCATTTTGAAGTCTGTTTTGTCTTATACAAGTACTGCAACACCTGCTTTTTTCTCCTTGTTTGCATGAAATATCTTTTTCCATCCCTTCACTTTTAGTCTGTGTATATCTTTGGGTTTGAGGTGAGTCTCTTGTAACCAACATATAGATGGGTCTTGCTTTTTTAATCGTTCTGTTACTCTGTGTCTTTTGATTGGTGCATTCAGTCCATTTACATTTACGGTGATTATCAATAGATATGTACTTATTGCCATTGCTGGCTTTAGATTCGTGGTTACCAAAGGTTCAAGGGTTGCTTCTTTACTATCTAACAATCTAACTTAACTTTGTTTTTAAGTTATTGTAAACAACATCTGATGTTTCTTTATTTCTGTCCCTTCTTATTCTTCCTCCTCCATTCTTTATATACTAGGTGTTTTATTCTTTGCCTTTAGTTAGTATTTGGATGGTCTGCTTTCTTTGCTATGATTTTATTTTCTCTGGTGACATATTTTTAGCCTTAGGGGTGCTTCCCTCTAGAGCAGTCCCTTTAAGATATCCTGTAGTGGTGGTTTATGAGAGGCAAACTCTTTCAAATTTCGCTTGTCTGGAAATTGTTTAATCCCTCCGTCATGGTTAAATGATAATCGTGCTGGATACAATATTCTTGGTTCAAGGCCCTTCTGTTTCATTAGATTAAATATATCATGCCATTCTCTTCTGGCCTGTAAGGTTTCTGTTGAGAAGTCTGATGATAGTCTGATGGGTTTTCCTTTGTAGGTGATCTTTTTTCTCTCTCTAGCTGCCTTTAATACTCTGTGTTTATCTTTGATCTTTGCCATTTTAATTATTATGTGTCTTGGTGTTGTCTTCCTTGGGTCCCTTCTGTTGGGAGATCTGTGGGCTTCCGTGGACTGCGAGACTATTTCCTTCCCCAACATGGGGAAGTTTTCAGCAATTATTTCTTCAAAGACACTTTCTATCCCTTTTTCTCTCCCTTCTTCCTCTGGTACTCCTATAATGCGAATATTGTTCCGTTTGGATTGGTCACACAGTTCTCTTAATATTCTTTAATCCTAGAGATGCTTTTATCTCTTTCTGCCTCAGCTTCTCTGTATTCCTGTTCTCTGATTTCTGTTCCATTAACAGTCTCTTGCATCTCATCCAGTCTGCTGTTAAGCCCGTCGATCGCTTGTGCGATTTCTGCATTGTCTTTCCTCAGTTCCCTCACTTCCTCCCTCAGCTCTTGCACATTTCTCTGTAGTTCCATCAGCATGGTTATGACTTTTATTCTGAATTTTTTTTCAGGAAGACTGTCCATTTCTATCCCTTCAGACTCCCTCTCTGGGGTTGTCTGGTTGATCTTAGTCTGGACCATATTCCTCTGTCTTTTCATGGCTATAGAAGTGGTTGCTGGTAGGTGCCACATATGTCAGCTGGGCTCTTTAAGACTTTAAAAAGAAAAGAAAGAAAAGAAAAAAGAAAGAGAAGAAAAAACAAAAAACAAAACAAAACAAAGAAAAACACCCACCCGGAGTAGATTCTGTGGGGATGCTGTAGGCAGTGCTGTTGCT
Organism: Smutsia gigantea; assembly: GCA_032199065.1. Lineage (NCBI taxonomy): Eukaryota > Metazoa > Chordata > Mammalia > Pholidota > Manidae > Smutsia > Smutsia gigantea. The sequence continues at coordinate 57,510 of JAVSCE010011041.1, forward strand.
CCACTATTCCTCAGCCGCACCGCTCCACAGGGCCCTTTAAGGCTCTGGCCGTGGTGGGAACGAATGGAAAGCTGTTGATCTCTTTGGGAAGTCAAAGTGCAGCCACCCTTTCCCAGTTGCCAGCCAATGGGTTCGAAACTCCCCAGGACTCCCATCCTGCTGGGCTGAGTGTGCCGGGACGATCCGGCTCTTCCTCTGTGCTCCTGTCTCTTTAAGACCGCTGAAAAAAGCGCACGCTTTTCTTTTTTCTTCCGTGAGCTGGCTGCAAGGACCTGGGGGCATTCCCTGCCCAGATCCTGCACCCTCTGTCTCTCCATTCTCCCCTACACCATGCGATGTGTGTCAGCGGTCCCAGCACAGATCACTGCGGCTGGTTATTTCGCAGGCCTGTAGTTCCACTCCCTCCTGGCTTTGAATCCTCTCCTCCTGCTGGTGCACTGGGGTGGGGGAGTGCTCGGGTCCCCCAGGGTCGTGGCTCTGTATCTTACCCACCTCGTGGGGTGCCAAGTCCTCTCAGGTTAGCTGCAGGCTGTGTGCTGTCCTGTATCTTCTGGTCTCTTTTTTAGGAATAGTTGTGCTTGTTGTATTTTCATAAATACATATGGTTTTGGGAGGAGATTTCTGCTGCCCTGCTCATGCCGCCATCTTCCTGGAAGTCCTGTCTCTTAATTCTTGAGGCCAGAAGTCTGAAATGGGTTTTACTGAGACAAAACCAAGTGTCAGCAGGGCCATGCCTCTTCCAGAGGCTCTACAGCAGAATCTGTGTCCTTGCCTTTCCTAGTTTCTAGAGGCCACCTACATTCCGTGGCTATGGCTCCTTCGTCCATCTTCAAGGCCCGCAGTGTAACATCCTCAAATCTCTGTGACCCTCTGCTTCTGTTGTCACACCGTCTGACTGACCTTTCTGCCTCCCTTTTAAAAGGACCCTTGTTGATTACACTACATCCACCTGGATAAACCAAGATAATTGCCTCATTGTAACATCCTTAACTTAATCACACAAAGTTCCTTTACCATGTTACATAACTCACGGGTTTCGGGGATTATGACAAGGACATCTTTGGGGGATCATTATTCAGGCTACTACATTCTGCTCTCTGACTGTCAAAGATTCATGCCTGTCTCTCATGCAAAATATACTCACTCCATCCCAAGGTCCCCCAGAGTCTTAAGCCATTATAGTATTAACTCAAGTTCTATATCTTATCAGCTCAAAAGTCCCACATGGCATTATCTAAATCATCTAAACTAGGTATAAGTGAGACTCTGAGTATGATCTCTCTTGGGGCAAAGTTCCTCTCTATTCATAAACCTGTAAAGTTCACATGATTGTGGTGAGGATAAAATGCGTTCACAAGTATGAACTCAAAAAACAATTACTTCCAAAATACAATGCTGGCTTAGGCACAGGGTAACAGTAATAAACATTTCTATTTAAAAGAGAAGAGAATTGATTGTGGAAAGCAATATGAAGGTTCCTCAAAATACTAAAAATAGAAATAGCATTTGACCCAGGAATCCCACTCCTTGGAATTTACCCAAAGAATGCAACTTCTCAGATTCAAAAAGAGATATGCACCCCTATGTTTATTTCAGCACTACTTCAATAGCCAAGATATGGAAGCAACCTAAGTGTCCATTAGTAGATGAATGGATAAAGAAGGTGTACATATACACAATGGAATACTATTCAGCCCTAAGAAAGAAACAAATCCTACCATTTTCAACAACATGGATGGAGCTGGAGGATATTATGCCCAGTGAAATAAGCCAGGCAGAGAAAGACAAGTGCCAAATGATTTCCCTCATTTGTGGAGTATAACAACGAAACAAAACTGAAGGAACAAAATAGTAGCAGACTGAGAGACTCCAAGAAGGAACTAGTGGTTACCAAAGGGAAGGGGTGTGGGAGGGTGGGTGGCGAGGGTGGGAGAAGGGGATTGAGGGGTATTATGTTTAGCACACGTGGTGTGGGGGATCACGGGGAAAACAGTGTAGCACAGAGAAGGCAAACAGTGAAATCTATGGCATCTTACTACACTAATGGACAGTGACTGCACTGGGGTATGGGAGGAATTTGATAATATGGGTAAATGTAGTAACCACATTGTTTTTTCACGTGAAACCTTCATAAGAGTGTATATCAATAATACCTTAATAAAAATAAAAGGGAAGAAAATTGAAAGAAAAAAAGGAGTCACTGGTTCCATGCAATTCTGAAATCCAACTCAAGGCCAGGAATATAGGTTTCCCCCACTATCTGAAAATAGAGCATTCCTATGAAACCATTACTAAGCTGAAACGGTTAACAGCAAAGAAGAAATTATCATTTAATTATATGAAAAAACTTTTAAACATTTCTAGATCCAAAAAGTAACCTCACACTTTTATGATACCTTAAGGCACATTTTGCGAACAGTTGCCCAAAATAAATTGAGATAAAGCACAGATGCTCACAGACACAGTTCAAAGCTATGGCAGCTTGATGCTGAGATGCTGAGTGTAGTTCCTGGGGAAGGAGTGTGATGGTGCCACCCTTGTTGCTCTGGATGTGTGCTGCCTCGAGCGGTTTGCTGCAAAACAAAACCTGAATGTTATTTTCATTTGTTACCACTTTTTTTTTTTTTTGCAAAAGTGAAAATCCTCTTTGGATTTATTTTAGTGAAAATAGACACTAATGTAGGTCTTTTGTAAAAGTGAAGTGGCATAATGCAAATTTTTGAAAAATGAGGGATATCTGTAATCTTCCATGGATCTCAGCTCTGTGCTACCCTGCCCTCTGAGCCTGTACCACCACTCTCAGAGTCATCATTCCTTTTTCTGGGAAGGTGGCACATATTGGCAGTTGAGTAACATATCAGTCTGTTTCCTGCCTGTAGAATTTTGAGAATTTTGAAAGCCTTAATTTCCTCCTATCAGTTCCTTTTATTCCTTGCTGGCGGTGTTTTTGCTGATATGACATCCTCAAGAACTTTGTGAGTCTCCTGCATATGTCAAAGGAGTTCACTTAATTAGACAAGAGACTCCTCTACAGATCTTTCCTGAATAATCTCATCTCTTCCCAGCTTCTGCTGGGATAGCTAAGGGGATCCATGAGTCATATGCCAGATCACACCAAAGAGCACTCAATGACAGAATACTCTGACTTTTTGATCCCTTTCAGGCACTAGCAAAAGGTTGTCCAACCACATCCTAAGCTTTCTCCCCAAAATATGCTTTCCTAACAGTGAATCTCTTAATTTTACATCTTTTGCAATATCTCCTAATTTTACATCTTTTGCAACCTAGATAGGCTAATAATTTCTCACATGGCTAAGGCCTGGATTCTTTGTAACAGTTCTCCACCTCTATTTCCTTCTTCTTGCATTCTGTGCTCTTAGCTGCAAGGGATGCTGAGAAAGAAAGTGCCTGGCAAAAGGAAATAAGGTTGTCTGATTGGCTCTTATACTAAACTAAACTTTAATCATCTCTTGGGAGTCAGGGCAGGGACTGCTTCACTTATCCTGTTAAGGCAAACAAAATTGGGTTCTATAACTAAGGGTGAAAGGAGGGGGCAATGGCTATTGGTTTAGCAGTCATTGATGTCCAGAACAGATGATTACTGTCTTATTGAAACACCAAGATCACACTGAAATGTTTGGCAGCCAGAGTTCATAGGCTCCAAGTAGAACTCCAGAGGTATGTTCTACATGAGCACCATGGAACTGTGTCTTTTGCTGTATTCTGTAGCTATTTGTAAGAGTGAAAACTAAAAATTTCCCTTATAGAATTCATCCAGTTGCAATTGGCTGGCTTGGTTCTCTGATTCCTGCAAACTTGATCAGGATTTCATCTATTTTCTCATCTGCAATCACCAATAAAAATTATAAAGATTATGTGGCATATGAGACATCTCCTGGGTTACCTTCAGTTGGCACTTGAGGGACATGTTTCCACGACCAGTTATGATGAGACTCAGCAGTGCTGTCATCCACTCTGTATTTTTCCAAAAAAAAAAAGGTCACAAAAGACTTTTTCAAATATCTTGCTGAAATCATGATAGTTTCTGTTAGAGCATTCTCTAACCCAGGCCAAAAAGGGATCAACGATGTTATCAAAAGTTTTGAGAAAAGATCACTTTATCAAAAAAGGATATGAAGTTAGTTTTATGAGATGTGTATTTAAGCGAAACTATGTTGATTCCCCACATATACCAATTCATTTTCTAAGTGCACATTGTCGATTCATTTTATTCATTCATTATTTCTTAAATAATAGATTTATTGAGATATAATTCACATGCCATAAAACACACCCTTTTAAATGTTCAGTATAATGGTTTTTAGTATGGTCACAGAGTTGTGCAGTCATCACCACAATCAATTGAAGATAAATTAATCACCCAAAAAGATATCCACAAGAAACTTCTGCTTTAAAGGAAGTGAAAAAAACACCCACAGAATAGGAGAAAATATTTGTAAATCATATACCTGGTAAGGGTCTAGTATCCAAAATATAAAATGAACTCTTACAATTCAATAAAAAGAGAGCCCAATTAAAAATGAGCAAAGTAGCTGAATAGAAATAGACATTTCTCAGATGACAGCCTCTTCAGCAGCTGGTGTTCGAAAAACTGGACAGCTACATGTAAGAGAATGAAACTGGACTACTGTCTAACCCCATACACAAAAGTAAACCCAAATGGATCAAGGACCTGAATGTAAGTCATGAAACCATAAAGCTCTTAGAAAAAATCATAGGCAAAAATCTCTTGGACATAAACATGAGCGATTTCTTCATGAACATATTTCCCTGGGCAAGGAAAACAAAAGCAAAAATGAACAAGTGGGACTATATCAAGCTGAAAAGCTTCTGTACAGCAAAGGACACCATCAGTAGAACAAAAAGACATCCTACAGTATGGGACAATATATTCATAAATGACATATCCGATAAGGGGTTGACATGCAAAACATAAAAAGAACTCATGTACCTCAACAAACAAAAAGCAAATAATCCAATTAAGAAATGGGCAGAGGACATGAATAGACACGTCTCCAAAGAAAAAATTCAGATGGCTAACAGGCACATGAAAAGATGCTCCACATCGCTAATCATCAGAGAAATGCAAATTAAAACCACAATGAGAATATCACCTCACACCAGTGAGGATAGCCAACATCCAAAAGACAAACAACAACAAATGTTTGCGAGGATGTGGAGAAAAGGGAACCCTCCTACACTGCTGGTGGGAATGGAAATTAGTTCAACCATTGTGGAAAGCAGTATGGAGGTTCCTCAAAAAACTCAAAATAGAAATACCATTTGACCCAGGAATTCCACTCCTAGGAATTTACCCTAAGACTACAGCAGCCCAGTTTGAAAAAGACATATGCACCCCTATGTTTATCACAGCACTATTTACAATAGCCAAGGAATGGAAGCAACCTACGTGTCCATCAGTAGATGAATGGATAAAGAAGAGGTGGTACATATACACAATGGAATATTATTCAGCCATAAGAAGAAAACAAATCCTACCATTTGCAACAACACGGACGGAGCTAGAGGGTATTATGCTCAGTGAAATAAGCCAAGCCAAAAAAGACAAGTATCAAATTATTTCATTCATATGTGGAGTATAATAACAAAGAAAAAAACTGAAGGAACAAAACAGCAGCAGACTCACAGAACCCAAGAACGGACTAATAGTTACCAAAGGGAAAGGGACTGGAGAAGACGGGTGGGAAGGAAGGGATAAGAGGGAAAAAGGGGCATTACAATTAGCAGATGTAATGTTGGAGGGTTATGGGGAGGGCTGTACAACTTAGAGAAGACAAGTAGTGATTCTATAGCATCTTACTATGCTGATGGACAGTGACTGTAATGAGGTTGGTGGGGGGGACCTGATGAAGAGGGTAGTTTAATAACCATAATATTGCACATGTAATTGTAGAATAATGATACCAAAATAAATTATTTAAAAAAGTTTTTAAAAAAAGGATATGAGGGTGATCTGGCTGCGACATCTGTCACCCCATTGATCGCCAGGGTTGATTCGGCTGATCTGGCTGGCTAGGCGGGTGTCCCCTTCCTCCCTCACTGCTCCATGTGCGTCCCATGTGCGTCCCTCCCGAAGCTGCATGCTCAGTCGAAGAGGATGACCTTCCCCAATAGAGGAGGACCGTTCTTCGGTCAAGGGTATACGAGTAGCTGCACTCCCCTGCTAGAACCTCCAAACAAGCTCTCAGGACATCCAAAATATAAAAAGAACTCACATACCTCAACAAACAAAAAGCAAATAATCCAATTAAGAAAGGGACAGAGGACATGAACAGACACTTCTCCAAAGAAGAAATTCAGATGGCCAATAGGCACATGAAAAGATGCTCCACATTGCTAATCATCAGAAAAATGCAAATTAAAACCACAATGAGATATCACCTCACACCAGTAAGGATGGCCAACATCCGAAACACAAGCAACAACAAATGTTGGCGAGGATGTGGAGAAAAGGGAACCCTCCTACACTGCTGGTGGGAATGCAAATTAGTTCAACCATTGTGGAAAGCAGGATGGAGGTTCCTCAAAAAACTCAAAATAGAAACACTGATACTCCTCCAAAAAATTAATTGACTATTATTTTTAATAAATACATATTTTCTACATGTGCCAGATGCTGTGTTGAATTCTCACTAGTTCGCTTAAGAGTATGTAGGATTCTTGAAAACTCTCTCATTCTTCCAACCTACCCTGGCTCAGAAGCCACCATGTTGCCCACAGCAAGTCTGCAAATTTGTCAACTCATTGTCAATAACTCCTATCACTTACCAACTCCTGTGGCCATCTGAATGTGCAAGGTTGGGCCTATAAGCTCAGCCAACCATTCAGTTTTTCACTTAATCTTGCTCATCTTTCCCTCTTCTCCCTAGAAAAGCTAAACCAAAGCTTTTACATTTTCTTCAAGCTCCCAACCTTATCTGCACATCTTCCCCAAGGCCCTGAAAACCATTAATATGATTTATGTCTCTGTGGACTATCTTGTCTATTCATATAAATGGAATCATATAAAATGTGGCCTTTTGTGCCTGGCTTCTTTCACTTAACATAAAGTTTTCAAGGTTCACCCATGTTGTAGCATGTATCAGAAATTCATTCCTCTTCAAGGCTGAATAATTGTATGGATATACCACATTTTGTTTAATCATTAATAAGTTGATGGACATTTGGGTTATTTCCACTTTTTGACTATTGTGAATAGTTTTGCTAAGAACATTCATGTACACGTTTAACAAAAACCTCTTAATAACTAAATCCCCTTCTGCCCATCTCCTACTTCACTTCTCTGAGGTTCCTGATATTGCTGACCATTCCTTTCCGAAAGCCTTCCTTTTCTTAAAAAAGATCAAAACACAATATGGCATAGTTTTAAAAATAGCATATTAAAAGGATTATACACCACATTTGAGTGGGATTTTCCCCTATAATGCAAGGATGTTTCAATGTATGAAAATCCAGCAGTGTAATATACCACATTAACAGAATGAAGGCAAAAAAATCTCCTCATGATAAACTCAATTGGTGCAGAAAAAGCATTTGACAAAAATTGAACACCCTTTCATGATAAAAACACTCAACAAATGAGGAAAGAAGGAAACTAACTCAATATAATAAAAGCCATATATGAAAAACCCACAGTGAATATGATATTCGATGGTAAAAGATGGGAAACTTTTCCTCGAAGATCAGGATAAGGATGCCCACTCTTGCCACTGTTATTCAACATAATTCTGGAAGTCTTACCCAGAGCAATTAGACAGGAAAAAAAAAGGCATCCAAATTGGAAAAGAAGAGGTAAAATTACTCTGTTCACAGATACTATGATCTTATATGTAGAAAATCCTAAAGAGTCAATAAAAAATTGTTAGAACTAATAAATACAGCCAATTAGCAAGATATAAAGCAACACACATAAATCAATTTGTTTCAACACCAACAATGAGCAATCCAAAAAAGAAATTAAGAAAACAATTCCATTTACAATAGCATCAAAAAGTATAAAATACCTAGACATTAACCAAAGAGGTAAAATATTTGTACAATGAAAACTACAAAATATTGCTGAAAGAAAATAAAGAAGATGTAAATAAATGAAAAGACATCCCATGTTCATGGACCCTATATGATCTACAGATTTAATGCAATCCCTGTCAAAATCCCAATGATATTTTTAGCAAAAGTAGAAAAACCCATCCTAAAAGTCACATGGAATCCCGAGACACCAAATAGCCAAGACAATCCTAAAAAAAAAAAAAAAGAACAAAGTTGGAAGCACCACACTTCCTGATTTGAAATTTAGTACAAAGCTACAGTAATCAAAGCTTTATGGTACTGGCATGAAGACAGACATATAAACTAATGGAATAGAGTCCAGAAAAAACCTTTGAAGTTATGGTCCAAAATATTTTAACAAAGATTCAATTGGGGAAAGACAAACTTCAATAAAGGGTGCTGGGAAAATTAATATTCACGTGCAAAAGAATGAAGCTGGGCCCTTACCTAACACCATGTACCGAAATGAACTAAAATGCATCTTTGACCTAAATATGAGATTATAAAACTCTTAGGAGAAAATATAGGGGGAAGGGAACATGAAATTGAATTTGGGAATGATTTCTGCTCTCACGACCTAATCACCTCCCCAAAACCCCTCCTAATACCACTCATTAGGTATTAGGATTTAACACATGAATTTTTAGGGGGCATAAACCTTCAGATCATAGCACAGACTTATTAAAAAGGAAAGTGAGAGCAGATTCAAAAAGACATATGCACCCCTATGTTTATTGCAGCAGTGTTTACAATAGGCAAAGATATATATATACAATGGATATTATTCAGCTATAAGAAGAAAACAACTCCTACCATTTGCAACAATGTGGATGGAGCTACAGGGTATTATGCTCAGTGAAATAAGCCAGGCAGAGAAAGAAAAGCACCAAATGCTTTCCCTCATTTGTGGAGTATAGCAACGAAGCAAAACTGAAGGAACAAAACAGCAGCATACTCACAGACTCCAAGAAAGGACTAGCAGTTACTAAAAGGGAGGGGTGGGGGAGGGTAGGTGGGGAGAGAGAAGGGGTTGAGGGGTGTTATGATTAGTACACATGGTGTGTGGGGGGTCATGAGGAAGACAGTGTAGCACAGAGAAGACAAGTAGTGACTCTGTGGCATCTTACTACACTGACGGACAGTGACTTCAATGGGGTATGGGGGGGACTCGATAATATGGGTTAATGTAGTAACCACAATGCTTTTCATGTGAAACCTTTATAAGAGTGTATGTCAATGATACCTTAATAAAAAAGAGAGAGAGAGAAGATGCAAATAATAAGATCAAAAGAGAAAATTGGGACATTATTGTGGATTTTATAGAGACAAATGGATTATAAGAGAATACTATCAACAACTGTATATGAACAAATTAAACAATCTAGAAGAAATGGACAGATTCCTTGAAACACACAAATTACCTAAATTGACCCAAGAAGAAACAGAAAAATTTAACAGACCTACAATAAGAGGTTGAATCAGTAATCAAGAACCTCCCAACAAAGAAAAGTCATTGACCTAATGGATTCACAGGTGAATTCTACCAAACATTTAAAGAATTAACACCAATCCTTCCCATATTCTTCCAAAATCTTGAAAAGGAGGGGATACTTCCTAACTCATCCTTTTATGCCACCATTATCTTGATACCAAAGCCAGATAGAGACATCACAAGAAAGGAAGATTACAGACCAATATCTCTTATGAATATAGGTGCAAAAATCCTAGAAAATATATTAGCAAATTGAATCCAACAACATACTAAAAGAATTATTCACAACAACCAAGTGGGATTTATCCCAGGAGTTCAAGGGTGGTGCAAGGAGTGCAATGTAAGAAAATCAATCAATGTAATATATCACATAAATAGATTGAAGGATACAAAACCATATGATCATCTCAACTGGTGCATTTGACAAAATCCAATCCACTTTATGATAAAAACTCAGAAAAGTAGGAATTAAGGAAAATTTCCTCAACATGATAAAAAGCACTTGTGAAAAACCCACAATTAATATTGTTGTGAGGATTGAAAGCTTTCTCCTTAAGATAATCAGGAACAAGACAAGAATGCCTGCTTTTACTGCTGCTGATCAACTCTGTACTGAAAATTCTAGCCAGAGCAATTCAACAAGATAAAGTAATAGAAGACATTGAAATTAAGAGGTAAAACTATCTCTAATCATGGATGACATAATTCTGTATTTAGAAAATCTCACAGATTCCACAAGAAAGCTGCTAGAGTAATACTTTGCTACAGTAGCCCTAGAAAACTAACACAGTCACATTCTGAAGTTCTGGGTGGCTGGGTCGTGGGGTGGGGGAGGGCACACTATTCAATCCACTACATTGCGCTTTCAGATTCCTTTACCAACATTTAGTCTTGCATTTCTAATCTCCTAGACAGACGTTATGGAAATAAAACAAGGTACAGGCAACTAGTCACTGTGTTCTTGTTACAAGCACAACCTCAAAACCTCTCATTTGCTTTTTAGCCCCTTTTTGTGTTTTCCCCCTCTTACCCTCTTGCTACACGCCTGGTCTCCATTTAGCACTGGACCTTTGTTTATGCTTCCTCTCTTCTCTAGCTCAGCCAGAACAATCCATACCCTGCCCTGAACCACTTAAGACTGTCTGAATAGAATTTGGAGTTTGAGGTTTCTATATCTCCCTCATTAGAGCACCAACTTAACTCCACAAGTTGGCACTGAAATGTCTGTTCACTTCCAAGTCATGTACTAGAGTATGATTCTCTCTCAATATTTGAGACAAAGGGTTGTCATTTTTGCTGGTGCAGGGACTATTGTGGGAGCAGGGACTATGTTGAACATCCCTAAAGGTGAAGTCAGAAGTAGATCAGTTGATGAGCTCTCTCCATAGGGTCAGAACCCAAGCAGAGCTTCCATGTGGCAGTTTAGCTGATGCCTGTTCTGTGGCTGATCTTAAAGAATGCCTGACCCCACACCAAAGCAGTAACCTGTGGATCCCCCAGGCAGCCTTGAATTGGCCTGACCTGTTGGCAACTGCCTCATCTTCAGTCCTTGCTCTGTTAATGCTCCCTCCTTCAGCCAATGGGACATTCATCTTTTTTATTCTTGCCCTTTGGAATGTCCACATTTAGGGTATTCTTGGGCATCCTTCCTATTAACAGGGCAGCTCTGCAGTCTGGAAATGGAGGAGGAAAGGCAGGTATGACCCATCTCCCAGCCTAAAAGATGGTCTCAGACCCCAGAGCAGGTGGGGCTTGGAGATCAGGGTTCTGTACTGTGAGAACTTCAATAAAAAAGTTCCGAAGTCAAAAGTCTTTGAGCGAAGAAGATTCAAGATGGCAGTATGAGAGGTGAGACAGAGAACTCCTCCCAAAACTACAAATAGTATGAAAATATAGTTAATTAATACAACTATCCCTAAAACAGCAACAGGTAAGAAGCCTGAACCAGACTGCATACAGACATCATGAACAGAGCACACCTCACGAAAAAGGGTAACGTACAAAAGCCTTGATCCAGTGGGACCCAAGCCCTTCTCCTAACCCAGCTCACCGGTGGTAGGAAGAGAAACAGAGTGGGGGAGGGGGTGGAAGCCTGGGACTACTGAACACCTAGCCCTGGAGAACTGCCTTGCGAGCAAAAACCTACTCTGTGTGGTGTTCTGGAGGTTGGGGAGCTGGGACAGGCAGAGTGCCTGAGAGACTGACATTCCAGCCATTTCTGGAGGACAGGATCCACATCCGTCCGCTCTGTGACAAAGGAAAGGCAGGTGGTCTTAGAGGCTTCCTAGCAGTGACAGGGCTGCTGAACGGATGGAGACTGCACGGAGCTTGCAGTGCAGGAGAAGGGAGAGCTGGAAAAGGTTGTCTGACCGTGATCTGCCCAGCAGAATGGGAACTTTCAGGAGCTTTAGGCGCCCATCCCCCTACTTGCTGCTCAGCTCCAAGGCCCCCCACTGTGACACGCAGCCTGCCAAACCTTCCTCCTGGCCTGACAGCACTGGATTGCAAACCAGCAGTCACAGTCACTGCGCTGCCATCAGGCCAGCCAGAGGGAGGCCCTGCCACATCAGCTAGAGACACCAAGCACAGAGGCACACACCTGTGTGCTAAGCCCACTGGCTGTGACACTGGAGACAGGGCACCACAGATGGGAATCAGTAAACAGATCTTTCCTTGCTGAAGGGACCAGCTCTGTTCCCCAAAGACACCCAATCTCACTCTAGGGGCTGAGCAGCCCCAGAGACTGGAGCTTCTGGGCAATAGAGGGCACCACAAAGAAATATGAAACATCAAAAGAACACGGTTCAGACCAAAATCTCACAAACCCAAGAAAAAGGGCCAAATGAAACTGAACTCACCAATCTTCCTGAAAGTTCAAAATAAAAATCATAAACATGCTTATGGAGGTACAGAAAAATATTCAAGAACTCAGGAATGAATTTAAGACAGAGATTCAATCATTAAGAAATTCCATATCTGAAATGCAACATACAGTGGAGGGATTTAAAAGCAGATTAGATGTAGTAGAAGAGACAGTAAATGGAATAGAAATTAGAGAAGAGGAATACAAAGAAGCTGAGGCACAGAGAGAAAAAAGAATCTCTAAGAATGAAAGAATATTGAGAGAAATGTGTGACCAACCCAAACAGAACAATATTCGCATAATAGGGGTACCAGAAGAAGAAGAGACAGAAAAAGGGATAGAAAGTGTCATTGAGGAGGTAATTGCTGAAAAATTCTCCAATCTGGGGAAGGAGATATTCTCTCAAGCCATGGAGGTGCACAGATCTCCCAACACAAGGGACCAAAGGAAGACAACATCAAGACATAATAATTAAAATGGCAAAGATCAAGGATAAAGACAGACTTTTAAAAGCAGCTAGAGAGATAAAAAAAGATCACATACAAGAGAAAACCCATCAGGCTATTATATTTCTCAACAGAAACCTTACAGGCCAGAAGGGAATGGCATGACATATTTAACGCAATGAAGCAGAAGGGCCTTGAACCAAGAATACTCTATCTGACAAGGTTATCATTTAAATTAGAAGGAGGGATCAAACAATTTTCAGATAAGCAAATGCTGAGAGAATTTACCTCCCACAAACCAGCGATACAGTGCATATTGGAGGGACTCCTATAAATGGAAGTATTCCTAATGCTAAATAGATGTCACCCAAGGGATAGACAAAGACTACAGAATATGATTCATAACATACAAAGAATGGAGGAGGAAGAAAAATAAAAAGGAAGGAAAAAAAAGAAAGAACCTATAGGTTGTGTTTGTAATAGCACAGGAAGTGAGTTAAATTTGACTGTTGGATAGTAAGGAATTACCCTTGAACCTTTGGTAACCACAAATCTAAAGCCTGCAATGGCAATAATTACATACCTATCAATAATCACCCTGAATGTAAATGGTCTGAATACACCAATCAAAAGATACAGAGTCACTGAATGAATAAAAAAACAAGACCCATCTATATGCTAGTCTTCAAGAGACTCACTTCAAACCCAAAGACATACACAGACTGAAAGTAAAATGATGGTAAAAGATATTTCATGCAATTAATAGGGAGAAAAAAGAAGGAGTTGCAGTACTTGTATCACACAAAATAGACATCAAAACAAGGAAAGTAACAAGAGACAAAGAAGGACATTACAAAATGATAAAGGTGTCAGTCCAACAAGAGGATATAACCATTATAAATATCTATGCACCCGATACAGAATCACCTCCATATGTGAACCAAATACTAACAGAAATAAACGGGGAAATAGATTGCAATGCATTCATTTTAGGAGACTTCAACACACCACTCACTCCAAAGGACAGATCTACCAGACAGAAAATCAGTAAAGATACAGAGGCACTGAACAACGTAATAGAACAGATGGACCTAATGGACAACTACAGAACACTCCATCCAAAAGCAACAGGATACACATTCTTCTCAAGTGCACAAGGAACATTTTCAAGAATAGACCATATATTAGGCCACAAAAAGAGCCTCAGTAAATTAAAAAGATAGAAATTGTACCAACCAGTTGGACTTCCGGGAAGATGGCAGCATGAGCAGGGCGGTGGAAATCTCCTCCCAAAACCATATATATTTATGAAAATACAACAAATACAACTATTCCTAAAAGAGAGACCAGAAGATACAGGACAGCACCCAGACTGCATCTACACCTGAGAGGACTCGGCACCCCATGAGGTGAGTAAGATACGGAGCCATGACCCGGCGGGACCCGAGGACTCCCCCACCCCAGCACACCGGCAGAAGAGGATTCACAGCCAGGAGGGAGTGGAAATACAGGCCCACAAAATAACCAGCCCTGGTGTCTGCACCAGGAGTGCTGACACACCTCACGCGGTCTTTCGGAGATTGGAGAGACAGAGGGTGTAGGATCTGAGCTGGGGAACACACCCGCATCCTCACAGCCAGCTCCCCAGGACAAAAGAAAAGGGCGTGCTTTTTTTTTAGTGGTCTTAAAGAGACAGGGGCCCAACGGAGGAGCAGGATCGTCCCAGCACACTCAGCCCAGCAGGCTGGGAGTCCAGGGGAATTTCGAACCCCTTGGCTAGTGACTGAGAAAAAGTAGCCGAACTGAGACTTCCCACAGACATCAACAGCCTCCCATTCGTTCCTGCCATGGCCAGAGCTACAAAGGGCCATGTGGAGTGGTGCTGCCTTAGCTGCAGAATAGCGGAGCAATAGCGCCACCTACAGCATCTCCACAGAATCTATTCCCGGCGGGCGTTGTGTTTTGTTTTTTGTTTTTCTCTTTTCTTTTCTTTCTTTCATTTTCTCTTTTCTTTTTTCTCTTTTCTTTTTGGTTTTAAAAGTCTTAAAGAGCCCAGCTGAAATAAGTGGCACCTAACAGCGACCACTTTTATCGTCATGAAAAGACAGAGGAATATGGTACAAACAAAACTTACCAAGACCCAGACAACACCAGAGAGGGAAACTGAAGGGATGGAAATGGACAGCCTTCCTGAAAAAGAGTTCAGAACAAAAGTCATAACCATACTGATGGACCTACAGAGAAATGTGCAAGAGCTGAGGGAGGAAGTGAGGGAACTGAGGAAAGACAATGCAGAAATCAGACAAGCGATCAACGGGCTTAGCAGCAGACTGGACGAGATGCAAGAGACTATTAATGGAATAGAAATCAAGGAATAGGATGACAGAGAAGCTGAGACAGAGAGAGATAAAAGGATCTCTAGGAATGAAAGGATATTAAGAGAACCGTGTGACCAATCCAAACAGAGCAATATTCGCATTATAGGAGTACCAGAGGAAGAAGAGAGAGAAAAAGGGATAGAAAGTGTCTTTGAAGAAATAATTGCTGAAAACTTCCCCATGTTGGGGAAGGAAATAGTCTTGCAGTCCACGGAAGCCCAGAGATCTCCCAACACAAGGGACCCAAGGAAGACAACACCAAGACACATAATAATTAAAATGGCAAAGATCAAAGATAAGGACAGAGTATTAAAGGCAGCTAGAGAAAGAAAAAAGATCACCTACAAAGGAAAACCCATCAGACTATCATCAGACCTCTCAACAGAAACAGTACAGGCCAGAAGAGAATGGAATGATATATTTAATCTAATGAAACAGAAGGGCCTTGAACCAAGAATATTGTATACAGCACGAATATCATTTAAACATGATGGAGGGATTAACAATTTCCAGACAAGCGAAAGTTGAGAGAGTTTGCCTCTCATAAACCACCTCTACAGGATATCTTAAAGGGACTGCTCTAGAGGGAAGCACTCCTAAGGCTAAAAAGATGTCACCAGAGAAAATAAAATCATAAAAAAGAAAGCAGACCATCCAAATACTAACTAAAGACAAAGAATAAAACACCTAGTATATGAAGAATGGAGGAGGAAGAATAAGAAGGGACAGAAATAAAGAAACATCAGACTGTGTTTACAATAACGTAGTTAAGTTGGATTGTTAGATAGTAAAGAAGCAACCCTTGAACCTTTGGTAACCACGAATCTAAAGCCAGCAATGGCAATAAGTACATATCTATCAATAATCACCCTAAATGTAAATGGACTGAATGCACCAATCAAAAGACACAGAGTAATAGGATGAATAAAAAAGCAAGACCCATCCATATGCTGCTTACAAGAGACTCACCTCAAACCCAAAGATATACACAGACTAAGAGCGAAGGGATGGAAAAAGATATTTCATGCAAACAGCAAGGAGAAAAAAGCAGGTGTTGCAATACTTGTATAAGACAAAATAGACTTCAAAACGAAGAAAGTAGCAAGAGATAAAGAAGGACATTACATAATAATAAAGGGGTCAGTACAACAAGAAGATATAACCATTATAAGTATATATGCATCCAACACAGGAGCGCCAGCATATGTGAAACAAATAGTAATAGAATTAAAGGAGGAGATAGACAGCAATTCATTCATTTTAGGAGACTTCAACAGACCGCTCACTCCAAAGGACAAATCAACCAGACAGAAAATAAGTAAAGACACAGAGGCACTGAACAACACACTAGAACAGATGGACCTAACAGACATCTACAGAACTCTACACCCAAAAGCAACAGGATACACATTTTTCTCAAGTGCACATGGAACATTTTCCAGAATAGACCACATACTAGGCCACAAAAAGAACATCAGCAGATTCAAAAATATTGAAATCCTACCAGCCAACGTCTCAGATCACAAAGGGATAAAACTGGAAACAAATTTTAGAAAGAAATCAAAAAGGCTCACAAATACATGGAGACTTAACAACATTCTCCTAATTAATCAATGGGTTAATGACCAAATCAAAACAGAAATCAAAGACTATATGGAGACTAATGACAAAAACAACACAAAGCCACAACTTCTGTGGGATGCAGCAAAGGCAGTTCTAAGAGGAAAGTATATTGCAATCGAGGCCTATTTAAAGAAGGAAGAACATTCCCAAATGAATAGTCTAAAGACACAATTACTGAAATTGGAAAAAGAAGAACAAATGAGGCCCAAAGTCACCAGGAGGGACATAATAAAGATCAGAGAAGAAATAAATAAAACTGAGAAGAACAAAACAATAGAAAAAATCAATGAAACCGAGAGCTGCTTCTTTGAAAAAATAAACAAAATAGATAAACCCCTAGCCAGACTCATTAAGAGAAAAAGAGAATCTACACACATAAACAGAATCAGAAATGAGAAAGGAAAAATAATGATGGACCCCACAGAAATACAAAGAATTATAAGAGAATATTATGAGTATCTATATGCTAACAAGCTGGAAAACATAGAAGAAATGGACAACTTCTTAGAAAAACACAACGTTCCAAGACCGACCAAACAAGAAACAGAAAAACTAAACAGACCAACCACCAGCAATGAAATTGAATTGGTAATCAAAAAAATTACCCAAGAACAACCACCACCAATAAAATTGAATCGGTAATCAAAAAATTACCCAAGAACAAAACCCCCGGACCATCTGGATTCACCTCTGAATTCTACCAGACATACAGAGAAGAAATAACACCCATTCTCCTTAAAGTTTTCCAAAAAATAGAAGAGGAGGGAATACTTCCAAACTCATTCTATGAAGCCAGCATCACTCTAATACCAAAACCTGGCAAAGACCTCACCAAAAAAGAAAATTACAGACCAATATCCCTGATCAACGTAGATGCAAAAATACTCAACAAAATATTAGCAACCCGAATTCAAAAATACATCAAGAGGATCATACACCATGATCAAGTGGGATACATCCCAGGGATGCAAAGATGGTACAACATTTGAAAATCCATCAACATATTCCACCACATCAACATAAAGAAGAACAAAAACCACATGATCATCTCCATAGGTGCTGAAAAAGCATTTGACAAAATTCAGCATCCATTCCTGATTAAAACTCTCAACAAAATGGGTATAGACGGCAAGTACCTCAACATCATAAAGGCCTATATGACAAACCCCAGACAACATCATATTTAACAGCAAGAAGCCGAAAGCTTTTCATCTAAGATCGGGAACAAGACAGGGATGCCCACTCTCTCCACTGTTATTCAACATAGTTCTGGAGGTCCTAGCCATGGCAATCAGACAGCGCAAAGAAACAAAATGCATCCAGATTGGCAAGGAAGAAGTCACACTGTCCCTGTTTGCAGATGACATAATATTGTACATAAAAAACCCCAAAGAATCCACTCTAAAACTACTAGACCTAATATCTAAATTCAGCGAAGGCAAGGAGTACAAAATTAATACACAGAAATCTGTTGCATTCCTATACACTAATGATGAACTGGCAGAAAGAGAAATCAGGATAACAATTCCATTCACAATTGCATCAAAAAGAATAAAATACCTAGGAATAAACTTAACCAAGGAAGTGAAAGATTTATACTCTGAAAACTACAAGACACTCATGAGAGAAATTAAAGAAGATACCAATAAATGGAAACACATCCCGTGCTCATGGGAAGAAAGAATTAATATTGTCAAAATGGCCATCCTGCCTAAAGCAATCTACAGATTCAATGCAATCCCTATCAAAATACCTACAGCATTTTTCAGTGAACTGGAGCAAATAGTTCAAAAATTCATATGGAACCACAAAAGACCCCAAATAACCAAAGCATTCCTGAGAAGGAAGAATAAAGCTGGGGGTATTATGCTCCCTGACTTCAAGCTCTACTACAAAGCCACAGTAATCAAGACAATTTGGTACTGGAACAAGAACAGACACATTAGACCAATGGAACAAACTAGAGAGCCCAGATATAAACCCTAGCATATATTGTCAATTAATATATGATAAAGGATCCATGGACAAACACTGGGGAAGTAACAGCCTCTTCAACTGCTGTTGTTGGCAAAATTGGACAGCTACATGTTAGAGAATGAAACTGGATTATTGTCGAACCCCATACACAAAAGTAAACTCAAAATAGATAGAAGACCTGAATGTTAAGTCATGAAACCATAAAACTCATAGAAAAAAACACAGGCAAAACTGTCTTGAATATAAACGAGCAACTTTTTCATGAACATATCTCCTTGGGCAATGGAAACAAAAGCAAAAATGAACAAGTGGGACTATATCATGTACAGCAAAGGACACCATCAGTAGAACAAAAAGACATCCTACAGTATGGGAGAATATATTCATAAATGACATATCTGATAAGGGGTTGACATCCAAATGATATAAAGAACTCACACACCTCAACAAACAAAAAGCAAGTAATCCATTTAAGAAATGGGCAGAGGAACTGAACAGACACTTCTCCAAAGAAGAAATTCAGATGACAAACAGGCACATGGAAAGATGCTCCACATCGCTAATCATCACAGAAATGCAAGTTAAAACCACAATGAGATATCACCTCATACCAGTTATGATGGCTAAAATCCAAAAGACAAACAACAACAAATGTTGGTGAGGGTGTGGAGAAAGGGGAACCCTCCTACACTGCTGGTGGGAATGGAAATTAGTTCAACCTTTATGGAAAGCAGTATGGAGGTTCC
The DNA here is from genome assembly GCA_032199065.1 of Smutsia gigantea. Taxonomy (NCBI): domain Eukaryota; kingdom Metazoa; phylum Chordata; class Mammalia; order Pholidota; family Manidae; genus Smutsia; species Smutsia gigantea. The sequence continues at coordinate 77,126 of JAVSCE010011041.1, forward strand.
TCAAAAAGCTAAAAATAGAAATACCATTTGACACAGGAATCCCACTCCCAAGAATTCCACTCCTAGGAATTTACGCTAAGAATGCAGCAGCCCAGTTTGAAAAAGACATATGCACCCCTATGTTTATCGCAGCACTCTTTACAATAGCCAAGAAATGGAAGCAACCTAAGTGTCCATCAGGAGATTAATGGATAAAGAAGATGTGGTACATATACACAATGGATATTCAGCCATTAGAAGAAAACAAATCCTACCATTTGTAACAACAGGGATGGAACTAGTGGGTATTATGCTCAGTGAAATAAGCCAGGCAGAAAAAGGCAAGTATCAGTTGATTTCACTCATCTGTGGAGTATAAGAACAAAGGAAAAATTGAAGGGACAAAACAGCAGCAGAGTCACAGAACCCAAGAATGGACTAACAGTTACCAAAGGGAAAGGGATTGGGGAGGATCGGTTGGAAGGGAGGGATAAGGGAGAAAAAGGGTCATTACGATTAGCACTTATAATGCAGTTGGGGGGACACGGAGAAGAGAAGTAGTGATTCTGTAGCATCGTTCTACACTGATGGACAGTGACTGTAATGGGGTTGGTGGCGGGGACTTGATAATGGGGGAAGCCTAGTAACCACAATGTTATTCATATAATTGTACATTAATAATAGCAAAAAAAAAAAGTTCCAACGTCCTAACTCCTTGGTTATTGTTTTTCCTCCTTTATTTTTTGTTTCCCCTGCAGTGAGGTCTTAAAGAAAAAGAACCTTTGGGTTTTTCTTCAGGTAAGTTTGGAGACAATTTGATTTGGATTTGCTGTAATCTTGAAACAAAAAACATGTAAAATCACAGAGCTAAACATACTGATTCTGATTGATTCTGGTACAAAGCAGAATTGCAGTGTAAACACATTTAATTTTAAAACAATATGAGGCAAATGACGACATATTATATGATTCCATTTACATATAACATCCAGAATAGCCAGATCTATTGAGACAAAATTAGAATAGTGGTTGTTGAGGGCTTGGTGGGAGGCATAGAAGGATAGATAGCTAAAGGATATAGAGGTTCTTTTTGAGGTGTGAAAATGTTCTAAAATTTATTGTACTGCTGGTCACACATCTGTGAATATACTAAAAACCATTGAATTGTACACCTTAAATGGATGAATTATATGGTATGTGAGTTATATCTCAAAAAGCTGGTTAAATAATAAATGTTAGGGTCCTCTCTTTGCTGAATCCACCACAAGAATTAAGACCATATTCAGAAACAGGACTGTTGACATTCCAGGAAATGTTGATACCACTCTGAAGGGGCACAGTTATTATGAAGAGCCCCAGAGGAATCCTGCAGAAGGGCTTCATCAATGTAGAGCTCAGCCTCCTTGGAAAGAAGAGGAGGGTCCAGGTTGACAAAGAGTGAACAGAAAGGAACTGGTGATCATTCACACAGTCTCTAGGCCAATACAGTCCATGATCAAATGTGCCCCACTGGGCTTCCATTACAAGATGAGGTCTGTGTATGCTTATTTTCCCATCCACATCTTTATTCAGGGGAGTGGATCTCTTGTTGAAATCTGATATTTCTTGGATGAAAAAATCTAGCTGCAGGGTTTGTATTAGGCCAGGCATTGTTTATTCACTATCTCTAGCCAAGAAAGTTACTGACATTGAACTTGTAACAAATTCACCTGCTTTGATTCAGCAAGCCACAACAGTTAAACACAAGGATGTTAGAAAAATTTTAGGTTTCTCTATGTCTCTGAAAAGAAGAACTGATGAATAAGAGACAGAAGTTGTCTAGCTATGGAAACAAGAAGATATCAGATGATTCCCAAGACCTATTTGTGACATTTTAAAAATACAATCAAATTTTGTATTGGGAAAAAAAAATAATGGGAAGTCTCTAAACTGTGCTCTGATCAGCTGAGTGTCCTGTGACTGACTTACAATGCTCAAGACTATGACTCTCACATCTTTGCAGAAACATTTTGGTTTGCTGCACCCCACCACCAGGAGGAGAGTATCATACTAGTTTTTTCTGTCCTAGACATCCGAATGTCCTTTGAATGCAGGATAGTTTGGAGGAAGGAGTGAATGAATGTGCCATTAACAATGATAAATGTAGTTGTGAGTGTGTTACTTTGATCAAGTCATTTCACCTCTCTGAGTCCCAATGTCCCCAACTGTAACAGAGAGAATAACCATTTTAGCCTTTCAGAGCTGTAAGAATCCTTTGGCCTGCTCATGGGTGCTGCTGTTATTCTGATTAAGCAGTAGGAATCCTGTGGATACTCCCACATGCTCCAGGTCACCTTTACCCAAGTGATACTGTGTATGCTCTCTGTGACAGGGTGGGGGTGCGTATCACTGTGCTTATAGGACAAGGAGGAGGATCACAATTTGGCTGAAGCTAGAGAGCCAGGACTTAGTGCAGGCCCTGGGCTACAAATGCAGTAACAACTCCTGTCCCAGGAGGAAGGAGAGAGGAGAAGTTCCTTCTGAATGAGGAAAAAAGAGGGCTGGCATCAGAGCCATGCTTAGAAAGATGACTGAGAGAACAGGAGAAAGACCACTGCTGCCTTTAAGACAATTTCTGAACCCAAGGAGTAGGTATACAAGTAGTGATGCCCTGAGGAGGAGGAAGATGCATAGAAAGGTAGCATAAGTCAGATGGACTTATAGCCAAAAAGCATAATCACTCCATGCTTCAAATATATAATGGTAAATACAATGCAAATAGAGTAAAAACCCAGAAATATCAGGTCAAGATAAAATGAGACCTCTTTCTGAAACAGACACAAGCAGAAGTGGTGAATGGAGAGATGACAGGCCTGAACTGGGTCACGGGAGGCATGGTGGCTGCATACTTCCCTCCATGGGTAGCTGGAAGTAAAAGTGCCTATGCGTACCTCCTCCTGGAGAGCTCTGGGCAATGCCCAGCGAAGGGGAAGATGAACAGACCCTCCAACCCAGCAGTTCCATTCCTAGGACACACCTGGGAAAGTTCCACATGTGAGTACAAGGTCAGTACCTGAGGAATGCACATCACAGTGTTGACCATAAAAGTGAAAAATGGGAACAACTTACGTGCTGACTAGGAAAAGGGTAAAATCAGTAGTGGTGTATTCACACAATGATACACTCCAGCAATCACCATGATGAATTACACAGATATGGTCAGAGCATGTCATGTGGCCATGTTTGGCTTCCCAGGGGTGAAAGGGTAAAATCCTCTTCCAGGGAGGAATGCTGATGTCAGTGGATGGTTATTGAGCCTACTCCAGGCATTCAGAAAAGGAAATGAACATGGTCACTTCAGACTATGAAAAATGTCTGGGATAAATCAGGGAGATGTGAGAAGGTGATTGGAGAGGTGCTAATTTATATCAGGTATATTAGAGAGGAACATTATATACCCCTTAATCCTCTTGTTTAAAACCATCTTCTGCTTTTTTTCCTTATCATATGGTAGGTTTTGAGCTCCTGGTGACTACTCTTTTCTCCAGGTGCTAATATAAAACGGGTATTGGGTCATGAAAATGCTGCTGGAAAGGAGATTAAAGATAGCAGCATGAGAGATGAGACAGAAACCTCCTCCCAAAACCACATATAATATGAAAATATAGAAAATACATCTAATCCTGAAAGAGCAAAGGAAAGAAGGCTGTGGCCAACTGCCTACACCTGGGGAAAACAGCAGCCCTCAAGGAAAAGGGTAAAGTACCAAAGCTGTGATGTGGAGGGACCTAAGCCCTTACCCCACTCCAGCTCACTGGAGGGAGGAAGAGATACGGAGTGGGGAGGGGGTGGAGACCTACGACTGCTGAACATCCAGCAGAGGACATTTGCTCTGGGGGCATGAACCTACATTACATGGTGGTGTGGAGGTTAGTGAGGTTGAAAAGCTAAGATAGGCAAAATACTTAGAGAGACTGAGATTTCACCTGCTTGTGGGAAACAGGGATCCACAACTGGCTGCTCTGGGACAAAAGAAAAGGGGCCAGTCTGAGAGACTTCCTAACCGTGAGAGGGCTGCTAAAGGGGCAAGGACTACACAGAGCTTGCTGCTCAGGAGAAAGGACAGGTGGAAAAATTCTCTGTGTGCAGTCTGCCCAGCAGGTTGGGAACTTTCAGGAGCTTCAGGCGCTCCATCCCCCTGGCTGGCTATGCAGCTATGAGCCCCCCCCCCACCCACTGTGATATGCAGCCTGCTGCAACTTCCTCCCAGCCGGCACCAGCTTGCAAACCAGCTGTCCCTGCCATTGTGCCAGGCCAGCCAGAGGGTGGCCCTGCCTATGGCAGCTACAAGTGCAAAGCATAGAAGCTTCTCCCTGCATGCTTGGCCCACTGGCCCTGGCAGTGGAGGCAGGCACTGCAGCTGAGAAGCAGGAAAGAGTTCTTTCCGCCTGACAGGCACTAGCGCTGCTTGCCTGAGACCCCCCACATCGCTCCAGGGGCTGAGCAGCTCCAGAGAATAGAGCTTCTGGGGACTAGAGGGCGCCACCTACAGATATAAAACATCAAAGGAACCTGGTTCAACCCAAAATCCCACAAATACCAGAAAGAGCGCCAAGTGAAACTGAGCTCATCAATCTTCCTGAAAGATTTCAAAATAAAAATCATAAACATGTTCACGGAGCTACAGAAAAATATTCAAGAACTCAGGGATGAATTCAGGAATGAGATATAAACATTCAAGAATTCAGTATCCAAAATGAAACATTCAATGGAAGGATTTAAAAGCAGATTAGAAGAAGTAGAGGAGACAGTAAATGAAATAGAAATTAGAGAGCAGGAATACAAAGAAGCTGAGGCAGAGAGCGAAAAAAGGATCTCTAGGAATGAAAGACTATTGAGAGAATTGTGTGACTAATCCAAACGGAACACTATTTGCATTATAGGAGTACCAGAAGAAGAAGAAGAGAGAAAAAGGGATAGAAAACATCTTTGAGGAGGTAATTGCTGAGAACTTCCCCAATTTGGGGAAGGAGATAGTCTCTCAGGCCATGAAGGTGCACAGATCTCCCAACACAAGGGATCCAAGGAAGACAACACCAAGACATATAATAATTAAAATGGCAAAGATCAAGGATATGGACAGAGTATTCAAAGCAGCCAGAAAGAGAAAAAAGGTCACATACAAAGGAAAACCCATCAGGCTATCATCAGACTTTTCAAAAGAAACCTTACAGGCCAGAAGGGAGTGGCATGATATATTTAATGCAATGAAGCAGAAGGGCCTCGAACCAAGAATACTCTACCCGGAATGATTATCATTTAAATTTGAAGGAGGGATTAAACAATTTCCAGATAAGCAAAAGCTGAGAGAATTTACCTCCCGCAAACCATCTCCACAGTGTATTTTGGAGGGACTACTCTAGATGTAAGTGTTCCTAAGACTAAATAGCTGTCACCCGAGGAAATAAAATGGCAGTAAAGAAAGTAGACCAATTAATTACTAAGCAGATGCAAAACCAAATCAAGTATCCCCAAAGTCAGTCAAGGGATAGACAAAGAGTACAGAATATGATACCTAATATATAAAGAATGGAGGAGGAAGAAAAAGGAGGAGAAAAGAACCTTTAGATTGTGTTTGCAATAGCATACTAAGTGAGTTAGTTTAGACTGTTAGATAGTAAGGAAGTTACCCATGAACCTTTGGTAACCACGAATCTAAAGCCAGCAATGACAATAAGTACATACTTATCGATAATCACCCTGAACATAAATGGTCTGAATGCACCAATCAAAAGACATAGAGTCACTGAATGGATAAAAAAACAAGACCTATTTGGTGCCTACAAGAGACCCTTCAAACCCAAAGACATATACAGATTAAAAGTGAAGGGATGGAAAAAGATATTTCATGCAACTGTTGTAGGAACCGTGGGAACTACGAACAAGGAATTGGGACCCCAAGACGTTTGGCAAGAAGCAGCACTTAGTGCTGGCACTGGCTCATCGGATTTCCTATCCAAAGGCTGAGCCTCGAGTGCAGCAGGGCCATGCCTTTTATACATTCACTACAAGGTTAGGGGGGAGTCAGAACCCAGGAACCATTCAGTGGGAGCTATTAGCTCACTATAGGTGTATTCAGGATGCTAGTTATATTTTAATCTATCTCTGTAAAGGTTATCTGGATACCATATTATAAACTAATGGGCTTCCATGACTATGATCAACAAGGTGTTCCATATCACTGAGTCCAGGTGGGGTGGGGGGTGGAATACATTGTTACATTCTCTCAGACTCAAGCACCCAAACACCTTGTGATTCCTCTATATTCCGGAAGCTTCAACATAAACTTTGTCTCCTTGGCTTTCTTGGCCTCCTTGGCTTCCTACCACATTCTGGTTCCCCAAGCATAGAAACTCTCTATGACTTAGAAGCAGGGTCCAAGATAGTGAGAGCCATGAACTCTTCTCAGGGGTTTTTGTGAGGGATTTCTTGTATACTCATGATTGACTAAATTATTCAACCTCCAGCCCCTACCCTTGGGTGGGGTCCAAAAGTCTCTCATTAACATGACAAATACCCATTTCACCTTTAAGGCTCTGTAATGTCTTTAGGAACTGTGGATGAAGACCAAATATACCTGGGAACTATATATTTGGTCATCTGAATGACCAAATATGTATTTCTTAAAACTCATTATATTCTCATCTCATATCAAAAGACCCATTTTACAATGCAATAAATGTGACAGTGGGCACATGACTACAGAGTCCATTGGCCCCTCCATATACAGTATCACCCAGAAATGGGCAGCCAGAGTGGACTTAAAGGCTCAGCAAAGGAGCCAACTTGGGGACAATATTCTGCAAATTTGGAGTGCTGCCCTCAGGATGTAGTATATGCTGATATCTGGTGTTCCTTGGGGGTGGGATTGCACAGACTGGGAATCAAAAGGAGTCGAAATGGAAACAGCCCCTCTCATCATCTCTTCTAGAGACCATTTTCAGATTTTGTATTTCCCATAACATTAGGGTCTGATGGATTTACAGGCCCTTGTTCTCAAGATAAGAAGGTGAATGCTTTCACTAGCGGACATATGAACACATGAAGGTTTAATGAACTACAACTTTGGGCTCCTCAGCCAAGGGACCATCAAGCAAAGAAGGGGTTTCTACAGTAGCCAAAGTAATTGACTCTAATTATCATGAGGTTCCATAATAGGAGAAATGGAGAGCATGTCTGGACCTCAGGTGAATTATTAGGCCATTTTTTGATGTTTCCATAGTCAGTGTTAACAGTGAGCAGGCAATTATAACAACCATGGCCTAATAAAACAGACCACCAAGGGCTCAGAGCAAGCAAGCAACCTAGACCAGTGAAAGTGCTGGACAACAGTGAAAGGAATCTAGAATGCCTGGTGGAAGATGGAGATAATGAGCATAGTTATGGGCTGCAGCAAGAGGGATCTTTATTTTGTTGCACTGACCCTCCTACACTTAGCCTTTTTCACAGATTATAGATGGCTACCTTATTGAAGGTTATTGAACCTTATTAATTCCAAAGTGAACTTTACGTGGGCCACAAGCAGATCTGAGAGTCAAAAGGGTGGACTAAAGCAGACATCTTTGATTTCAGGTTCAGCTGTAAGGGGCCATTCCATGAGAATTCAGACATTTTGAACAGGCAGTGTCTCAGAAAACTAAAATACTACATATTCTCCCCTTTTACACAAAGTCCTTCTCAACACCATGGGAACCCACTTAGCCCCCATTCAAGCACAGACCAGAAGTGAGAGGCAGTGAAAAGCCCAGGAGAAGCTCTCACAGGTGGGAAGTGGGGACCAGTAGATAAATGCTCCACCTTCTTTCTTTTAGGCTGGACATTCTGGGAGACATTCTGTCTACTTCTCTGAGTCCCCAGTGGAACCAAGCCCCCATTTCCTATAGTACTGATTTCAATGACCCACTCCTATTTTGGCTTTTCCCTTTCCTTCTTTCACTCTCTCTGCTTTCTAGGATCCCCTCCCAAATAAACTAGCAGCACTTGAGCCCTTGTCTCAAGCTCTGCTTCAGAGGAAGCCCAAATTAAAACATATAAATTCATATTTTTGTAAAATTTGCAAAAATATTTTTTACTTCACTTGGTTAAGACCATTCTCTCTTTCCTAATTTTCTTCCTGTCTTCATAACTGACATCTTTGAGATCTAGCTAAGGGAATTTGAGCTTGAGTTTGGGTTTATTGAGACATAATTATGTGGTTGAGTCACTTGAACAGTTATTGCTAATGAGCCCAGTGCAAGGAGGCTGCTAGGAATGCTCCTCCTAGTTGCTATGCCAACCTACTTACCTGATACCATGATGCCCAGGTGCAGGGCCAGAGACGAACATCTGCTATACTGCCAGTGGATGTATGTGGGTAGTGGAAGAGAAACAGACTTTAAACTCATGGATGTAGAAGCTAATGTGCGTAAAATTCTTCCAATCATTAGATAAACAATTGTAAGTAGACAATTACACTGTTGTTGATACCTAGTCATAAGATTGCTGCTAACAAAATAGCCTCAACTGTTTGGTATATAAAAACTATATATGTATACATATATATGTAGCTATATATATATATAATATGCACACACACATTGTGTGTGAGACTTTTTGGTGAGACTTGTGTAAAATAGAATTTATTACAATTCTTTTTTGTAGGGTACATACCTGTACTAGTACCATAACCACGGGTTATATCTTTTTGGGAAGTCACATCCCAATGTATCAGCTCACATCTTAGCATAACTGATACATCTTGTCCTTGGAAGTCTGGTGGTTCCAAACAAAATAGTGTGCAAAGTTTCCAACAATGAAGCAAAATGGCCTGAAGAAAATCCCACACATATTTATCAATGAATCAATGTATGTTGACAAAGAGTAATTTGCATAATTATGTGGCTCAGTACCAATGTAGCAACTATTTTTTTTCTCTTACGCATTTGGATTTTATTCCATTGCCAGTTGGGAGAAAGTAAAAACATTTGAAACAGAGAGTGATATCACTGAATCTTTGTTTTTTTGTTTTTGTTTATTTATTTATTTTCATACCATTAATATACAATTACATGAGCAACACTGTGGTTACTGAAATTCCCAAATTATCAAGTCCCCACCACATATCCCGTTACAGTCACTGTCCATCACTGTATTAAGATGCTATAGTCACTACTTGTCTTCTCTGTGCTATAGTGCCTTCCCAGTGCCCCTACCCTACATTATGTGTGCTAATTGTAATGCCTTTTTCCTCTTATCACACCCTTTCCACCCACCCTCCCCAGTCCCTTTACATTTGGCAATGGTTAGTACATTCTTGGGTTCTGTGAGTCTGCTGCTGTTTAGTTCTTTCAGTTTTTTCTTGGTTTTTATACTCCACAGATGAGTGAAATCATTTGATACTTGTTCTCCACCTGGCATATTTCACTGAGCATAATGCCCTCTAGTTCCATCTATGCTGTTGCAAATGGTAAGATTTGCTTTCTTCTTATGATTGACTAATATTCCATTGTGTATATGTACCACCTCTTCTTTATCCATTCATCTACTGATGGACACTTAGGTTGCTTCCATTTCTTGGCTCTTGTAAATAGTGCTGCAATAAAAATAAGGGTGCATATGTCTTTTTCAAACTGGGCTGCTGCATTCTTAGGGTAAATTCCTAGGAGTGGAATTCCCGGGTCAAATGGTATTTCTATTTTTAGCTTTTTGAGGAACCTCCATACTGCTTTCCACAATGGTTGAACTAATTTACATTCCCACCAGCAGTGTAGGAGGGTTCCTCTTTCTCCTCATCCTTGCCAACATTTGTTGTTGTTTCTCTTTTGTATTTTGGCCATCCTAACTGGTGTGAGGTGATATCTCATTGTGGTTTTAATTTGCATTTCTCTGATGATAAGCGATGTGGAGCATCTTTTCATGTGCCTGTTCACCATCTGAATTTCTTCCTTGGAGGAGTTAGTTCAGATCCTCTGCCAATTTTTTAAATGGTTTATTTGCTTTTTCTTTGTTGAAGTGCATGAGCTCTTTGTATATTTTGGGTATCAACCCCTTATCGGATATGTAATTTATGAATATATTCTCCCATACTGTAGAATGCCTTTTTGTTCTACTAATGGTGTCCTTTGCTGTACAGAGCTTTTCAGCTTGATATAGTCCCACTTGTTCATTTTTGCTTTTGTTTCTCTTGCCCATGGAGATATGTTCATGAAGAAGCTGCTCTTGTTTATATTCAATAGAGTTTTGCCTGTATTTTCTTTTTCTCTTTTATTAAGGTATTATTGATATACACTCTTATGACGGTTTCACATGAAAAAACAATGTGGTTACTACAATTACCCATATTATCAAGTCCACACCCACAACCCAATGCAGTCACTGTTCATCAATGTAGTAAGATGCCACAGATTCACTGTTTGCCTTCTCTGTGATACACTATTTTCCCCTTGATCCCCCACCCCATGTGTACTAAACATACTACCCCTCAATCCCCTTCTCCCACCCTCACCACCCACCCTCCCACACCCCTTCCCTTTGGTAACCACTAGTTCCTTCTTGGACTCTCTGAGTCTGCTGTTATTTTGTTCCTTCAGTTCTGCTTCATTGTTATACTCCACAAATGAGGGAAATCATTTGGCACTTGTCTTTCTTCACCTGGTTTATTTCACTGAGCACAATATCCTCCAGCTCCAGCCATGTTGTTGCAAATGGTAGGATTTGTTTCTTTCTTATGGCTGAATAGTATTCCATTGCGTATATGTGCCACACCTTCTTTATCCATTCGTCTACTGATGGACACTTAGGTTGCTTCCATATCTTGGCTATTGTAAAAAGCGCTGCGATAAAATAGGGGTACATATGTCTTTTTGAATCTGAGAAGTTGTATTCTTTGGGTAAATTCCAAGGAGTGGGATTCCTGGGTCAAATGGTATTTCTATTTTTAGTTTTTGAGGAACCTCCATATTGCTTTCCACAATGGTTGAACTAGCTTACATTCCCACCAGCAGGGTAGGAGGGTTCCCTTCTCTGCATCCTTGCCAGCATTTGTTGTTCTTAGTCTTTTCGATGCTGGCCATCCTTACTAGTGTGACGTGATAACTCATTGTGGTTTCAATTTGCATTTCCCTGATTAGTGATGTGGAGCATCTTTTCATGTGTCCGTTCACCATGTGAATTTCTTCTTTGGAGAACTGTGTCTTCATATCCTCTGCCCACTTTTAAATCAGGTTATTTACTTTTTGGGTGTTGAGGCATGTAAGTTCTTTATATGTTTTGGATGTTAACCCCTTGTCAGATATGTCATTTACAAATATATTCTCCCATACTCTAGGGTGCCTTTTTGTTCTGTTGATGGTGTCCTTTGCTGTACAGAAACCTTTTAGTTTGATGTAGTCCAATGAGTTAATTTTTGCTTTTGTTTCCCTTGCTCGAGGAGCTCCGTTCAGGAAGAAGTTGCTCATGCTTATATTCAGGAGATTTTCGCCTATGATGTCTTCTAAGAGTTTTATGGTTTCATGACTTACATTGAGATCTTTGATCCATTTTGAGTTTATTTTTGTGTATGGAGTTAGTAATCCAGTTTCATTCTCTTACATGTAGCTGTCCATTTTTGCCAACACCATCTGTTGAAGAGGATGTCATTTCCTCATTGTATATCTGTGGCTCCTATATCATATATTAAGTGACCATATATTCTTGGGTTTATATTTGGGCTCGTTAGTCTTTTCCATGGGTCTATGGGTCTGTTCTTGTGCCACTACAAAATTGTCTTGATAACTGTGGATTTGTAGTAGAGTTTGCAGTTGGGAAGCGAGATCCCCCCAGCTTTATTCTTCCTTCTCAGGATTGCTTTGGCTATTCAGGGTCATTTGTGGTTCCATATGAATTTTAGAACTATTTGTTCCAGTTCATTGAAGATGGCTGTCGGTATTTTGATAGGGATTGCATTGAATCTGTAGATTGCTTTAGGTAGGATGGCCATTTATACAATATTAATTCTTCCTACCCAAGAACATGGGATGAATTTCCATTTACTAGTGTCCTCTTTAATTTCTCTTAAGAGTATCTTGCAGTTTTCAGGGTATAGGTCTTTCACTTAATTGGTTAGGTTTATTCCTAGGAATTTTATCTTTTTGATGCAGTTGTGAGTGGTATTGTTTTCCTGATTTCTCTTTCTGCTAGTTCATCGTTAGTTTATAAGAATGCAACAGATTTCTGTTTATTAATTTTGTATTCTGCAACTTTGCTGAATTCATATATTAGTTCTTGTAGTTTTGGATTGGATACTTTAGGTTTTTAATGTACAATATCATGTCATCTGCAAACAGTGACAGTTTGAGTTCTTCCTTACCTATATGGATGCCTTTTATTTCTTTGTGTTTTCTGATCACCATGGCTAGGACCTCCAGTACTATGTTAAATAAAAGCAGGGAGAGTAGGCATGCTTGTCTTGTTCCTGATACTAGGTGAAAAGCTTTCAGCTTCTCGCTGTTAAGTATGATGTTGGCTGTGGGTTTGTCATATATGACCTTTATTATGTTGAGGTACTTGCCCTCTATACCCATTTTGTTGAGAGTTTTTATTATGAATGGATGTTGAATTTTGTTGAACGCTTTTTCAGCATCTACGGAGATGATCATATGTTATTTGTCCTTTTTGTTGACGTGTTGGATGATGTTGATGGATTTTCGAATATTGCACCATCCTTGCATCCCAGGGATGAATCCCACTTGATCATGGTGTATGATTGTCTTGATGTATTTTTGAATTCGGTTTGCTAATATTTTGTTGAGTATTTTTGCATCTATGTTCATCAGGGATATTGGTCTGCAGTTTTATATTTTTGTTGTGTCTTTGCCTCGTTTTTGTATTAGAGAGAGTGATGCTGGCTTCATAGAATGAATTTGGAAGTATTCCCTCTTCTACTTTTTGGAAAACTTTAAGGAGAATAGGTATTATATCTTCTCTAAATGTCTGATAAAATTCAGTGGTGAATCCTTCTGATCCAGGGGTTTTGTTCTTGGGTAGTTTTTTGATTACCAATTCAATTTCATTGCTGGTAATTGGTCTATTTATATTTTCTGTTTCTTCCTGGGTCAGTGTTAGAAGGTTGTATTTTTCTAGAAAGGTGTCCATTTCTTTGAGGTTATCCAGTTTGTTAGCATATAGATTTTCATAGTATTCTCTAATAATTCTTTGTATTTCTGTCATGTCTGTTGTGATTTTTCCTTTCTCATTTCTGATTCTGTTTATGTGTGTAGATTCTCTTTTTTTGCTTAATAAGTCTGTCTAGGGGTTTATCTATTTTGTTTATTTTCTCAAAGAACCAGCTCCTGGTTTCATTATTTTTTTCTAATGTTTTATTCTTCTCAATTTTATTTATTTCTTCTCTGATCTTTATTATGTCCCTCCTTCTCCTGACTTTGGGCCTCATTTGTTCTTCTTTTTCCAGGTTCAATAATTGTGACTTTAGACTGTTCATTTGGGATTCTTCTTCCTTCTTTAAGTAGGCCTGGATTGCTATATACATTCCTCTTAGAACTGCTTTTGCTGCATCCCACTGACATTGGGGTGTTGTGCTGTTGTTGTCATTTTTCTCCATATATTGCTTGATCTCTGTTTTTATTTGGTCATTGAACCATTGATTGTTTAGGAGCACATTATTAAGCTTCTATGTGTTCGTGAGCCTTTTTGTTTTCTTTGTACAATTTATTTCTAGTTTTATACCTTTGTGATCTGGGAAGTTGGTTGGTACAATTTCAATCTTTTTGAAGTTACTGAGTCTCTTTTTGTGGCCTAGTATTTGGTCTATTCTGGAAAATGTTCCATGTGCACTTGAGAAGAATGCATATCCTGCTGCTTTTGAGTGGAGAGTTCTGTAAATGTCTGTTAAGTCCATCTGTTCTAATGTGTTGTTCAGTGCCTCTGTCTCCTTTGTGATTTTCTGTCTGGTTGATCTGTCCTTTGGAGTGAGTGGTGTGTTGAAGTCTCCTAAAATGAATGCATTGCATTCTATTTCCTCCTTTAATTCTGTTTGTATTTGTTTCACATATGTAGGTGCTCCTGTGTTAGCTGCATAGACATTCATAATGGTTATATTGTCTTGTTTAACTGACCCCTTTATCATTATGTACTGTCCTTCTTTGCCTCTTCTTACTTTATTTGTTTTGAAGTACTACAACACTTGCTTTTTTTCCCCCGGTTGTTTGCATGAAATATCTTTTCCCATCCCTTCACTTTTAGTCTGTGTATGTCTTTAGGGTTGAAGTTAGTCTCTTGTAGACAGCATATATATGGGTTTTGATTTTTTATCCATTCTTTTACTCTGTGTCTTTTGATTGGTACATTTGTTCTATTTACATTTATGGTGATTATTGATAGATACGTACTTATTGCCATCGCAGGCTTTGGATCCATGGTTACCAAAGGTTCAAGGGCCGCTTTTTTAGTATTTAAGTGTCTAACATAACTCACTTATTACACTATTGTTAACACAGTATTATGATTCTTTATTTCTCTCCCTTCTTTTTCTTCCTCCTCCACTCTTTATATGTTAGGCATTTTATTTTGTACTCTTTGTGTTTCTGTTCACTGATTTTGTAGATAGGTGATTTTATTTTGCATTTAGTTAGTATTTGGTTGGTCTACTTTCTTTGCTGTGGTTTTATTTTCTCTGGTGGCAGCTATTTAACCTTAAGTATACTTCCATCTAGAGAAGTCCCTTTAAAATACATTGTAGAGATGGTTTGTTGGATGTAAATTCCCTTAACTTTTACTTATCTGGGAACTGTTTAATCCCTCCTTCAAATTTAAATGATAATCATTCCGGGTAGAGTATTCTTGGTTCAGGGCCCTTCTGTTTCATTGCATTGAATATATCATGCCATTCCCTTCTGGCCTGTAAGGTTTCTGCTGAGAAGTTTGCTGATAGCCTGATGGGTTTTCCTTTGTAGGTGACCTTTGTTCTCTCTCTAGTTGCTTTTAGTACTCTGTTCTTATCTTTGATCTTTGCCATTTTAATTATTATATGTCTTGGCATTGTCCTCCTTGGGTCCCTTGTGTTGGGAGATCTGTGGACTTCCATGGTCTGAGAGACTATTTCCTTCCCCACATTGGGGAAGTTTTCAGCAATTATTTCTTCAAAGACACTTTCTATCCCCTTTTCTCTCTTCTTCTTCTTCTGGTACCCCTATAATACGAATATTGTTCCGTTTGGATTGGTCACATAGTTCTCTTAATATTCTTTCATTGCTAGAGATCCTTTTATCTCTCTCTCTGCCTCAGCTTCTCTGTATCCTTCTTCTCTGATTTCTATTCCATTAACAACAGTCTCTTCCACCTCATGCAGTGTACTCTTAAATCCTTCTATTGTTTTGTTTCTTTTCCATTATCTGTCTCCTGAATTTATCCCTTAGCTCTTGAATATTTCTCTGTAGCTCCATCAGCATTCTTATGACTTTTATTTTGAATTTTTTTCAGGAAGATTGGTGATTTCAGTCTCATCATGCCCTCTCTCTGGTGTTTGAGGGATTTTGGACTGAACAGTATTCTTCTGCCATTTCCTGGCGATGGGAGTGGTCGCCAGCGATTGGCGCATGTATCAGCTGGGGGAAGAAAGTCCGTTTCTGCTTGCCAGTCACCTTGCCTGTTGCCGCTGTCTGTGCCAGTTTACCGTACAGAGGGAGCAGCCTCTCGGTTAATACCCTAAGCTGCCATGGGCCGGGCATACTTCAAGATGGCATAGGGCAATGGTGGGAGTCACAGGCCAGCGGTGCATGTTCTGCCATGAGAACAAATCCCCTTTGTTCCACGCAGTCTCCACGGTCTGTGCTGGTCAGCCACGTGCAGGGAGCAGCCTCTAGGTTAATTCCCTGAGTTGGTGTGGGCAGGGTGGCGCTCGGGATTTCCTAGGACAGTAGTGGGAGTTGCAGGTGAGTGGTGTGTGTTCTGACACAAGAGCAATGCCCCTTTGTGCCTGCTGGACTCTGCGCCGGTCTCCGCTGTCTGTGCCAGTCAACTGTGTGCAGGGAATGGCCTCTGGGTGTGGGCTGGTTAGCCATGGGCAGGGAGAAGCCTCTGTGTTTAGCCGTGTTGTTATGGTAGGCAGGGCTGCTCTCCGTCTGTTCCACAGCAATGGTGGGTCAGTCAGTTTGCTTGCTCTGCCAGCGGCTGGGGAAGGAACAGCAGGCTGCCTATCACCCTAAGGGCCTTTGGAACTGCATTGCCACCCAGAGGATTTGGGTGCCTGAAGTTCCTTAAAGTCCCCAGCCTATAAATAAAGTCAGTACTAGTTGAAAAAATAATAATAATAAAAAATAAAGTCCCCAGCCTGCTGGGCTGAGTGTGCCAGGACGATTTTGTCCACCTGTTAAACCCTTGCCCCTTTAAGGCTTTTAAAGTGTCTGCTTTTCTTTTGTCCCAGGGCAGCCAGCTGTGGGAACCTGTTTACAGTCTTTGTCTCAGAAAATGCTTTTCCACTCCTCTAATATCCAGAGCACCATGCAGTATGTGTTTGTGCTTCTGGGGCAGATTACTAGGGCTGGTTATTTAGCATCCCTCTGCTTCCACTCCCTCCCCACTCTGATTCTTTCCCTCCTGCTGGTGAACTGGGGTGGGGGAGTGCTTGGGTCCTGCTGGGTCATGGCTTTGTATCTTACCCTTTTTGGTGAGATGTTGGGTTCTTGCAGATGTAGCCTGGCTCATGTACTGTATCTTCTGGTCACTCTTTTAGGAATAGTTGTATTTGCTGTATTTTCAAAATATATATGGTATTGGGAGGAGATTTCTGCCACCCTACTCATGCCACCATCTTCGAATCATTTTTTTAAAGATCATCTGGTAGCAGTTTGGGAGAATACTGCCACAACTGAAGTCAAAGATGGAAGGGGCCAGTTTTTTTAATGCTCCACCCATAACTCGGAGTTCTGACTTGTCAAATGTGTATGGCTCTGTTGGTTGCAGTTAATTTACTGTCAGGAGAGGAGCTATTGTGATGTGTGGGAGTAACTTCTCCACTTCAGAATGAAATGGATGGTGGTTGTCAGAGCGGCTACATTGTACACTCTTTTCCCAGCCTCCAATGTAGCAGCTATTGTTAAATTCATCTCAGTTGCTCTGTGTATGCCTTAATTTCAGATCAGTTATGTATTTTTTTCAGTATTACCAATCATATCATTTTTCAAATATGATGGTATCTTAGTCTGCTCAGACTGCCATAACAAAATACCATAGACTATAGCTTAAACAATGGAAACCATTTTTTCAGTTTTAGAGTCTGGAAGTCCAAGATCAAGGCTTTGGCTGATTTGGTTTCTGTTGAAAGCTCTCTCATTGGATTGCAAACAACCAACTTCTTGCTATGTCCTTACATGGCCCTTCCTCTGTGTGTGCTCACAGAGCAGCACGGAGCTCTCTGGAGTCTCTTCTTATAAGGACACTAAACCCATCAGATCAAGGCCCCACCCTATTGCTTGCCTCATTTAATGTTAATTACATCCTTAATCTAGATACAGACCCAGTGTGGATTGGTGCTTCAGCACGAATTTTGGGGGGACACACACATTCCGTCTGTAACAGATGGGAAGAAAATATCCTAGAGGAAGCTAAAATGACAAACTAGAAAAAAAGAAAAGAAAAATGCTGGCAGAATCTTCAGTGTATCAAAACTCCCTTTATTATAGCACAGTGGAAACTAAAACTAATGGTTCATGTGTGCTGTCACTTTGTATTTCATCAAGAAATTAGGAGAAGTAAAGATTGGAGTGATAAGTCTATAAGCCAAGGAATGCCAAGGATTGCACACAACCACTAGAGGCTATGAGAGAAGTATGGAACAGAGCATCTGAAAGGAACCCTGCCAAAACCTTAATGTCGTACTTCTGGAAAGTCTCCACCTCTTTGAAAGAATACATTTCTTCCCTTCCCTCCCAAATCTACGCACCCACTAGCTGTTGCCCCCACATTCTCTGCCTGCCCCTATTCCCATCAAAGTCCAGACCCTCAATGTGGGCTCAGAACCCCATCTCACTGTACCTCAAGGACTTACTCTCACAGTGACCCCTCCTTCTCTGGCATTGACAGTTTTTGCCTTGCTTTTGGAGCATTGCTGTGTAGCATTCAAACATTTTCTAGAATATCCCATCATGTAGAATGTTCTCCCTTGACCCCAAGTTCCCCTCCACAGCAAAGTTTATCAGAAGAATTTTCTATGGTGAATGTCACTAGATTCTTCCATTCTATTTACTCTCAACCTACTCGTTAGGTTTAACACCACATGGAAAATGCTATTGGCATGATCTCTGATTTCTTTTGTGTAGATCCAAACTACTTTGTGATCTTTTTCTTACTCTCGGTAACGTTTGACTTTGTTGTTCATCTCAACACTCCCCAGGCTTCCATAAAGTTATATGCTCTTGGTTTGTCTCCTAACTCACTGGCCACTTCTCAGCATCCTCTGCTGGCTCCTTCTCTTCTGTCTGAACTTTAAATGTTGGAGTGTCCCAGTATTTTCTGTATTCTCCACCAAGTTATCTCATACAACCCCATGGCTTTATATTCTAGTTATATGGTGACAGATTCTCCTGAGAGTCATGTCCTTATGTAATCTCCCACATCATATCAGAGATGTGTGATCAAGAGATGAAAGAAGTAGTGATATGTTGCTTCCGAGAGTAGGTCATAGCTTAGTTTCTGCCTCTTGCTCTATCTTGGGTTGCTTGCTCCGTGGGAAGCTACCATGTCCTGAGGAAATTTAAGCAGTCTATGGAGTAGCATGGGGTGAGAAACTGAGGCCTCCAGCCAATAGCCATATGGATGCAAATCTTGGAAGTGGATCCTCAAGCCTCAGTCAAGCTGACTGGGGACTACAGCCCCAGCTGACATCTTGACTGCAACTTAATGAAAGACACAAAACCAGAATTGCCCAGCTAAGGCACTCCCAAATTCCTGGCCAACAGAAACTGTGAAATAATAAGTGTTTGCTGTTTTAGGCTACTAGGTTTGGGGGTAATTTGTTATGCAGCAATAGATAACTAATTATATCTCTAGTCTTGTCCACTCTGCAGATCTCCAAATTCATATAATGAAGTATCTGATGTCAAACCTTAAATATCCAAAAGCATCTCAAGTTTAACATGAACAAAACAAAATTCTTGATTCAGAAAACCCTAGTACCACCCAGTTTCTACTCTGGGAGAAATATCTATCTCAATAACCACTCAGCTTCTGAGGCCAGAAACCTAGGAGTCATTATTTGTTCCTTCCTTTCCCTTACCCCCACACACCCAATTTATCATCTCTACTTCCAAAACTAATTTTCTCTATGTCTACTCTTTTCCACCTCTATTGCTGCTACTTTGGTCCATACCATTGGCACCTCTCACCTGAACTATTGCCTCTTAACTGATCTCCCTTCTTCCATACTTGCCCATTCCACAAGGGCAACCAGACTGAATGGTCTTTATAAAAATTGTACCATGCTACTTGGCTAAAACCCTCCAGTGACTTCCCAAACACTTTGGAATAAAATTCAAACTCCTTACCATGGCCTACAAGACCTTGTGTGATCCAGCTCTGCAAGCTCCCATTCATTCATTCTCCAAACATTTGAGCCACATTTTTGGTCCTCAGATACTTCAAGACCATTCCTGCCTTAGGGACTTTGCATATGTTGCTCCCATAGTTTCCCCTTCTTTATTATTCAAGCCTCAGCTCAGATGTCACCTCCTCATTGAGTTCTCTTCCACCCATTTTAAAATTCAATTGTAATAGCTAACTATGTAACCATTAGCGCTGTTCACCAAATATTTCTGGTTCTCTCCTTTCTAGATGCATAGTCTTGCCCCTTTGAAGTTTGGTGTGACGTGATATTTTTGCTGAATGAAATGTAAGTAGTAGAAATGTAAGTAAGAGCCAATGTCTGATCTGCCACATCCCTTTACTGCCTTGCTAATCAAGGAAGCATGTATCGAAACTGAGTTTCCATCAGCCTGAGTCCTTGAATGACTTAAGGTGATCAATACCTGCCTTCTAATCTGTGATGGATGTGTGGCATGAGTGAAAAATAAACCTTTATTGTTTCAAACAACTGATATTTTAGAGCTGTTTGTTACTATAGACATAACTAGCTATCAGATTGATATACTATGTGCCAGGCACTCCTCTTGGTGCTTTACTCGTGCTAGGCTCTTGGGTGCTTTATATGTATTGACTCATTCACTTTTCACAAAAACTATGAAATAGGTACTATTATTATTCCCATATTAGAAATGCAGTACCGAGGCACAACAAAGTAACTTTTCTGTTACCTCACAGCTGTTACCAGCTGAGATGATGTTTTTTCCCAGGATCCTGTCTTGAGGGCAACAAAGAATGAGACCAACAGACCAGAGCACAGAGCAACTGGTAGAGTTTCATTAAGGTAAAGAAAGGAAGATAAGCTTAAAGGAGAGCAGAATCCCGCTAATCAGGAGGGGCTCCAAGGGCCGACTCTGGTGGGGCTGCAGTCTTTAAGGGCTGGAAAGGAGGAAGTCTACCTGATTAGCTGGCCTTGTTGCTAAGCACTGGGGTAAGACTTAAGATTTTCTTGGCTCTCTATTTGTTCCTGTGGTTTCTTTGTTGACCGTGTGCTTTCGTCCCCCTTTTTGTTGACCATTACCAGGGTTTTCATTGACTGTTACCAGGGCTGCCCTGTCCTGCCTATCCATTCCACTACCTCCTGTCTCAAAGCTAGTAAGGGGCAAAGGCGAAATTTAAACCTACAAATCTGGTTCCAGATTTAGTCATTCTGCAATACTGCCTCTCAGAGACTTTCAAACTTACATGTGAGCAAGGAACTGACTGAGAGTCAAGGGCTTTATTTTATATATATATATATATATAAAAGGGAACTGCCTATTTTCATCCTCTGGGTTAACAAATACATATATAAATACAAGTATTTATATCTCTTAGAAATACAGAGATGACTCTTGATATTTGATTTGCTATTTTAATGTGAAGACTAGGGTAACAGCAACACGTTAGAAAAACAGTATTTAGGTGTTAAAAGTTATTTTAATAAGATCTAAATATAGTTTATAAATTCTGAGTGTTTTAAAAGACCCTTCTCCCCTTGTAGAAATACTTGCAAGGAGAGTTAAAAATATATATATATTTAAAACACACTCTCAAGTTACAGTTTAATACAATGCACACCCATTATAAGTCTACACTTTAATAAAGCTTGACAAATGTATATATTTAAGTGCAAAACATCACTATCAAACATAGAACTTTTTCATTATTCCAGGCTGGTTTCTTCTGACCCTTTCCATCAATCCTATCCCTGGCCCCGGCCCAAGACAACCACTGATATGCTTTGTGTCACCATAGATTAGATTTGGCTGTTATAGAGTTTCACATAAATAGAATTATACAGGATGCTTTTTTGTGTGTTTAGTTTCTTTTACTTAGCATAATGGTTTTTGAGATTCTTCTTGTATCAGATTCCCAAGGATAGTTTTTAGTAACAGAAAATAGAACAAGTTTCAATTCTGGACAGATCTTTCATAAATATTCTCAATTCCATGCTTTATTCAGATAGCATTCTTTAAACCAATTTTATGTCATGAATAACAGGTATTTTATTATTGATCTGCAGACATTTATTTTTTTTAAGTTTAATTTTTTTATTAAGATATCATTGATATACACTCTTATGAAGGTTTCACAAGAAAAACAGTGTGGTTATTACATTCACCCTTATTATTGAGTCCCTCCATGATACCTCAATGCAGTCACTGTCCATCAGTGTAGTAAGATGCCCTACCACACCTTTATCCATTCATCTACTGGTGGACACTTAGGTTGCTTCCGTATCTTGTCTATTGTAAATAGTGCTGCAATAAACAGGGGTGCATATGTCTTTTTGAATCTGAGAAGTTGTTTTCTTTGGGTAAATTCCTAGGAGTGGAACACTGATGAACAGTGACTGCAATGGGGTTTGGTGGGGGGACTCGATAACATGGGTGAATGTAGTAACCACATTGGTTTTTCATGTGAAACGTTCGTAAGAGTGTATATCAATAATACCTTAATAAAAAATTAAACTTAAAAAAATAAATGTCTGCAGATCAATAATAAAATACCTCTTATTCAGGTAAAAAAAAAATTCCTAGGAGAGGAATTCCCTGGTCAAATGGTATTTCTATTTTTAGGCTTTTTGAGGAACCTCCATATTGCTTTCCAGAATGGTTGAACTAGTTTACATTCCCGCCAGCATTTGTTCTTCCTAGTCATTTCTATGTTGGCCATCCTAACTAATGTGAGGTGATATCTCATTGTGGTTTTAATTTGCATTTCCCTGATAATTAGCGATAGATGTGGAGCATGTTTTCATGTGCCTGCTGGCCATCTGAATTTCTTCTTTGGAAAAGTGTCTGTTCATATCCTTTACCCATTTTTTTAATCGGGTTATTTGCTTTTTGGGTGTTGAGGTGTGTGAGTTCTTTATATATTTTGGATGTTAACTCCTTGTTGGATATGTCTTTTACAAATATATTCTCCCATACTGTAGGATATCTTTTTGTTCTGTTGATGGTGTCCTTTGCTGTACAGAAGCTTTCTGGTCAGATGTAGTCCCATTTGTTCATTTTTGCTTTTGTTTCCCTTGCATGAGGAGATGCTTTCAGGAAAAAGTTGCCATGTTTATATTCCAGAGATTTTTGCCTATGTTTTCTTCTAAGAGTTTTATGGTTTCATGACTTACATGGAGATCTTTGATCCATTTTGAGTTTATTTTTGTGTGTGGATTAGACATCCAGTTTCATTCTCTCACATGTAGCTGTCCAGTTTTGCCAGCACCAGTTGTTGAAGAGGCTGTCATTTCCGCATTGTATATCTGTGGCTCCTTTATCGTATATTAATTGAACATATATTCTTGGGTTTATATCTGGGCTTTCTAGTCTTTTCCATTGATCTATGGGTCTGGTCTTGTGCCAGTATCAAATTGTCTTGATTACTGTGGCTTTGTAGTAGAGCTTGAAGTCAGGGAGCATAATTCTCCAGCTTTATTCTTCCTTCTCAGGATTGCTTTGGCTATTCGGGGTCTTTTGTGGTTCCAAATGAATTTTAGAGCCATTTGCTTTAGTTTGTTGAAGAAAGCTGTTGGTATTTTGATGAGCATTGAATTGAATCTGTAGATTACTTTAGGCAGAATAGCCATTTTGACAATATTAATTCTTCCTATCCATAAGCATGGGATGTATTTCTATTTATTGGTGTCTTCTTTAATTTCTCTCAAGAGTGTCTTGTAGTTTTCAGTGTATAAATCTTTCACTTCCTTGGTTAGGTTTATTCCTAGGTATTATATTCTTTTTGATACAATTGTGAATGGAATTGTTTTTCTGCTTTCTCTTTCTGCTAGTTCATCATTAGTATACAGGAATGCAACCGATTTCTGTGTATTGATTTTATATCCTGCAACTTTGCTGAGGTCAGTTATTAGTTCTAGTAGTTTCTGGGTGGATTCTTTAGGGTTTTTAATGTACAATATCATGTCATCTGCAAACAGGGACAGTTTAACTTCTTCTTCACCAATCTGGATGCCTTGCATTTCTTTGTTTTGCCTGATTGCCATGGCTATGACCTCCAGAACTATGTTGAATAAAGTGGGGAGAGTGGGCATCCTTGTCTTGTTCCCTATCTTAGGTGAAAAGCTTTCAGTTCTCACTGTTAAGTATAATGTTGGCTGTGGGTTTGTCACATATGGCCTTTATGATGTTGAGGTACTTGCCCTCTATACCCATTTTATTGAGAGTTTTTATCCTGAATGGATGTTGAGTTTTGTCTCATGCTTTTTCAGCACCTATGGAGATCAGACCTGGTTTTTTTCCTTCTTTTTGTTGGTTTGGTGGATGATGTTGGTGGAGTTTTGAAAACTGTACCATCCTTTCATCCCTAGAATAAATCCAACTTGATCATGATGGATGATCTTTTTGATGTATTTTTCAATTCGATTTGCTAATATATTGTTGAGTATTTTGCATTTTTTTTCATCAGGGATATTAGTAATTTTTTTTGTGTGTGTGTGTGGTGGCTTTGCCTGGTTTTGGTATTAGGGTGATGCTGGCCTCATAGAATGAGATTGGAAGCATTCCCTTCTCTTCTATTTGTTGGAAAACTTTAAGGAGGATGGGTATTAGGTCTTCATTAAATTTTTTTATTAAGGTATCATTTATAAACACTCTTATGAAGGTATCAAATGAAAATCAATGTGGTTACTACATTCACCCATATTATCAAGTCCATCAGTGTAGTAAGATGCCACTGAGTCACTACTTGTCTTCTCTGAGGTCTTCACTAAATGTTTGATAAAATTCAGTAGTTAAGCCATCTGGTATAGGAGTTTTGTTCTTGGTAGTTTTTTATTACCAATTCAGTTTTGTTGTTGGTAACTGGGCTGTTCAGATGTTCTGTTTCTTCTTGGGTCAGCCTTGGAAGGTTGTATTTTTCTAGAAAGTTGTCCATTTTTTTTAGGTTATTCAATTTGTTAGCATATATTTTTCATAGTATTCTCTAATTCTTTGTATTTCTGTGCTGTCCACAGTGATTTTTCCTTTCTCATTTCTGATTCTGTTTATGTGTGTAGACTCTCTTTTTTTCTTGATAAGTCTGGCTAGGGGTTTATCTATTTTGTTAATTTTCTTGAAGAACCAGCTCCTGCTTTCATTGATTCTTTCTATTGTTTTATTCTCCTTGATTTTATTCATTTCTGCTCTAATCTTTATTATGTCCCTCCTTCTACTGGCTTTGGGCCTCATTTGTTCTTCTTTTTCTAGTTTCATTAATTGTGAGTTTAGACTGCTCATATGGGATTGTTCTTCTTTCCTGCAGTAAACCCATGTTGCAATATACTTCCCTCTTAACACAGCCTTCTCTCCATCCCACAGATTTTGCAGTGTTGAGTTATTGTTGTCATTTGTCTCCATATACTGCTTGATCTCTGTTTTTATTTGGTCATTGATCCATTGGTTATTTAGGAGCATGCTGTTAAGCCTCCATGTATTTGTGGGCTTTTTTGTTTTCTTTGCATAATTTATTTCTAGTTTCATACCTTTGTGGTCTGAGAAGCTGGTTGGTAGAATTTCAATCCTTCTGAATTTACCGAGGCTATTCTTGAAAATGTTCCATGTGTGCTTGAGAAGAATGTGTATCCTGCTGCTTTTGGGTGTAGAGTTCTGTAGACGTCTTTTAAGTACATCTGTTCTAATGTGTTGTTCAGTGCCTCTGTCTCCTTACTTATTTTCTGTCTGTCCTTACTTACTTGATCTGTCCTTTGGAGTGAGTGGTATATTGAAGTCTCCTAAAATGAATGCGTTGCATTCTATTTCCCCTTTTAATTCTGTATTTGTTTCACATATGTAGGTGATCCTATATTGGGAGCATAGATATTTATAATGGTTATATCCTCTTGTTGGACTGACCCCTTTATCATTATGTAATGTTCTTCTTTGTCTCTTGTTACTTTCTTTGTTTTGAAGTCTATTTTGTCTTATACAAGAACTGCATCTCCTGCTTTTTTTCTCCCTATTTGTTGTGTGGTAGGAAGCCAAGGAGATAAAGTTTCTGTTAAGGCTTCAGGAATGTAAAGTAATCACAAGGTGCTTGTGTGCATGGGACTGAAACAATGTAACAATGTATTCCCCCCGCCACCCCACCAGGCCTCAGCTTGTTGGTCATAGTTGTGGAAGCCCTTAGTTTATAATATGGTATCTGGGTAACCTTTACAGAGACAAATTAAAGTATAACTAGCATCCCGAATACACCTATAGGACCTAATAGCATCCACTGCAGTAGTTCCTGGGTTCTGACTCCCCCCCTAACCTTCTAGTCAATGTATAAAAGGCATGGCCCTGCTGCACTCGAGGCTCAGCCTTTGGAAAGGCATCCGCTGCATCAGTGTTGTCACTAATAAATGCTACTTCTTGCCAAACATCTCAGTGTCCTGACTCCTTGTTTGTAGTTCCCGTGGTTCCTGCAAGAAGAACACCTTCATGTGCCACTGAGCCAGGTCCCAAGCTTCAGGAGGATAGATGCTTCTTTATTTGGGACCTTTCCCTATGTCTCTCTTCACCTAGCTGTTAACTTGTATCCGTTATGGCACCCTTTATTAAACTGTTAAATATAAATGTTTTCCTGAGTTCTGTGAGCTCCTCTAGCAAACCAGTTGAACCTAAGGGGGAGGTCATTGGAACCACCAATCTGTAGCCGGTAGGTCAGAACCATAACGAACTGCCTAGGGCTTGTGACCAGGGTCCAGAGTGGGGGTTGGAGGTCTGTACTGTAGGAAGGAGGCCTTAACCTGGGGAATCTGGTGCTGTCTCTGGGCAGATAGCATCAAGTTTGAGTTGCATTCTTGGATACCCTGCTGGTGTTTGAGAATTGCTTGGTGGTGTGTGTGGTGGGAAGACCCCCCTCCTCCACACACACATTGGAATAGGGTCCAAGAACCCTAAAGGACTTAAGCATGCCATTCACAAGATGATACAATGCCAGATCTTATTTTGGTAAATCAGTCACAGAAATACCTGTCCAGGGTAGGGGAGAGAGGAAACACCAATTCTTATTATATACATAATGGGCACTATTAAGGCCAAGCAGGAATCCTAGTCAGAAAGTTCCATTTTTCCCATGAACAGTAACATCTCTTGGTTACTGCCAATATGTTAAGGTACATAAGGTTGTCTCATAGATAAAGGTAACTTGGAAGTTAAAAGAAGCTTCAGCCCTTTGGTTTTGTCCACAGATCCCCAGATTTCATGTTGGGAATTGCTGGTGGCAGAGACAGTTCTCCAATTTTTTTGAATCAGCCCATAGTTCCTATTCTTTGGGGCTTGCAGATTCAGACCTTTCCCCACTCCCCAGATAATTGGTATGGCTCTGAGGGACCAAAACACCTAGCTAAAAGAAATGGGATCCTTTAAAGAATTAGCATGCCACCTTATGGCATATCCTTTTGTGTGTGTGTGTGTTTTAATGTATAAGAACTATAGCCCTGGAGGATGCAGATATCTAATAAGATGCAAAAATTTTCTAAAAAAAACCTGTAATTACCATGCCCTCTATGGAGAACATTCAAATTAGATAAGATCATTCAAGAAGTGCACTTGAAAGCATGGGCTCCTAAATTAAACAGAATGGGATAGCTATTTTAGTTAGCATACAGAAGCCTCCAAAAAGTTTCAAAATTCCAAGTTTCATTGAAAATTTATTACAGAAGGCTAATTGTAACTCGGGGGGGAAAATCCCAGGGCATAATACTGCGTTAAGAAGCCAAGCCAAGAAAAGGGACAATGTTTCTTTAACACTTTAAGAACACAGAGAAATACCAGGGTGCTTGAGTTTAAAGTAATGTACCAACATACCCCCCACCGGGACCCAGTGATATGGAACAGCTTCTTGATCATAGTCATGTAGGCCCATTAGTTTACAATAGAGTATCCAGGTATCCTTCTTGAGATAGGTAAAAACATAACTAGCATTCTCTTCTGCTCCGGAAGAAGCAAGCAAGCAAGCAAGCCCCTCCCTTTAAACTCTCAGGTTCAGACACACCCTCCATTGCCCAGGTAATTATCCATTGATATGGAGATGAACTTCTCTCCACCCCTGAGGATATGCAAATGTACTAAACCAGGTAAGATATTCTAGAAATGTTACAATTTTACCCACAGGCTGCCCCTCCAGAAATCTCACCTTACAATCTACTCGGTCCCCTTCCGCAATAGTCCCTGGGCAAGAAAACTGGAGCACTGTGACCAGACTAATGTCATAACAATAGCAACAGCATAAAATCATGACAATCCTCAAGCCAGAGGATTCAGCTAGGTTCAATTCTTACGCACATTTAGTCCATAGCTCATCCATTCCATAGGCAGGCAGTAGCTGAGGGTCCACAGCAATCATCATGTGGCAGCTGCAGCCAGGGGGCGCATTCAGGCCACAAGGACTGTAGAAGAAAATAACCTTAAGGGCGATCAGATACGTATTTTAATGACACCAGCATAAGCAAATCTTGTCCATCAGGTAGGATACATGCAAGAGAGTCGTCTTGGGATAAAACAGTGGCAGGAATGGGATCTCATCCTGGTCTAGTATACCAGACTTTCAGCACCCTCCCTGTGGGAGTTACAGATGGGTCAATATATAGGGCTACGGGAGGCACATGCACTGGCCATAAAGATAAAACAAAACTTCCCCGCAAGATGCTCTTACCTCCTGGATGTTTTGGGTACAATACTGTGACCTTTGGGGGCCATTCAGCTGTTATTCCAGGAATACACAGGAGGCCAGCTTCCAGGCCTTTCCCCCAAGGTGCCAGAAGGGCCAGCCATTTCTGGTCTATGTGTCAAAATGTCTTGGGCCAGGTCCATTCATCAGTGTCTCCAGGGTTTAATGCAGCTGGGGCTGGCAGGGGGATGTTGCTCTGCTGGCCATATCCTGGCTTCAATAACTCTTCTTTGGTTTGGATGTACAACTGTACAGGAGAGGCAGCAAGGTGGGTGAGCATATCCACAGGGCTCAAGGATCCTTTACGTGGCTTCTCATCCAAACGCCACAGCACTGTCCATAGGCGAACTGACCAACCCCGTAGACTGTTGGTGTCTGAATTCAGGCCAGATTGCAACAAACCATTGTACCTCTCTATCATGCCTGCCCCAGTAGGATTATATGGTACATGAAACTTCCACTTTATTCCTAATTGCTGCACCCATCTTATAACTCATGTCCAGTCAAGTGGGTGCCTTGATTGCTCTCAATCACTTGCGGCCAGCCATAGGCTGCAAAGAGATGCTCCAGGCCCCTCTTGGTGATTTGCTGATCTGCATGACATGCAGGAAAAGCAACCAATAGTCCAGTAGCCATGTCCACACATGTCATAGCATACTGATATGCTTCTGATATGGGCAGAGGCCCAATATAGTCTATTTGCCACCTGACAAGGGGTTTGGCCCCCTTACTATTGTCCCATGTTGCTGTGGGACTTGGTGTAAGTCCCTCTTAGAGCACACAGGGCACTCCTTCTGGGCTCTGCTGACTTATTCAAAGGTCAACAGCAAGCCCCACCTACAGGCTACAGCCCACATTATCTTTTGCCCCACGTGCAACAAATGCTGGTATGGCCACTGGGCCACATCAGAGGCAGGCTTTCCTTCTAGCCAGCACACCTGGGCCAATGTGTCTGCTTCATCCTTCCCTGGGGATGCCAAAGGCAAATAGCCAGTCACATGATATACAGTAACAGTCTTAGTCTGACCAGAGGCCCATAGGTCTTGCCACAACTCTTGCCCCCAAAGGGGCCGGTGACCAACCATCCAGTTGGCATGACACCATGTCGGTAGCCACAGGGTCAAGCCTCAACAGACGGCCCAGTTGTCAGTGCAGACAACTAAGGGGGGAGGCTCCTGGGTGATCACGAGCCATACTTGCCCACTGCTCAGCCCATTGACTGCTCTTCCCCTCTCCGTCCTCCATCCATATTGTCTCAGTCTTAGGATGGAAAGCCATAGCCTTCCACTTCGGGGGCGGCCCATGACTGGAGCTGTCTGTGTACCAAGCATCTTCAGGTATAGGGGCTTTTCTCTCCTGATAGGGAGTCTTGGCTACCAAGGGCTGAAAAGCAAGTTCTTACTGCTTTCCACTGGTATAGGTCACTAGCGCCAATAAGCATTGGAGTTCTCCACTTAAGGGGCTAGTAGAGAGGATACTGCACTGATGTAAATATGCACGCCATTTGGCCAGTGTAGGTGTCTGTGCCACCCCACTCCGTGGCCTTTGATTCCAGTCTTGCACCCACCCCGCAATGGGATAGGTGGTTATTACCTTGGTAGGAGCTGTTCCAGGAATGGGCTCTGTAGCCAGCAAGACATGGTGCACAGCAGCCAGTTGCTTCTCTATAAAGGTGTACTGGACCTCTGCTCCTTTCCATTGCTGTGACCAGAATCCAATAGGTTGATGTGTCCGTTCAAGCCACTGCCAAAGAACCCATCCATAACCATCTTTGGTTACATGAACATCTAGTTCACAGGGCCTTGATGAGTCCATCACATTCAAGGCCTGTACGGCCTTGACTGCCCACTCGGCTGCAGTAAAAGCAGCTGCACATGTCTCATCCCAGTCCCACCTGATGCTCTTTCATGCCAACTGGTATAAGGGCTTCAGAATTTGTGCCAAGTGCGGGTTAAACACTCTGCAGTAGCCCCAAAGACCCCAAAACTCTTGTGATACTGCCACAGTGGTAGGAGTGGGGAAAGCCTGGACCTTGTCTATAACTGCTTCAGGAACAACTTTAGTTTTACCCGACCAGACAACCCCCATGAATTTCATAGACAAACCAGGTCCCTGAACCTTGGTGCTGTTCACAGCCCATCATTTTTCCTGTAGATGTTGCAATGGTCTAGGAACTGCCCCTTCTAAATCTGAAAGAGAATCAGATGCGAGCACAATGTCATCAATGTAGTGATATAACCGCACTGTTTGCCATTTCCTCCATGTGGCCAAGTCTTGGACTACAAGCCCATGACAGATGGTGGGACTGTGGAGATATCCCTGTGGAAGGACAGTGAATGTCCACTGCTGGCCTTCCCATGTGAAGGCAAACTGTTCCTGGCTTCCCTGTGCTATGTCAATAGAGGAGAAAGCATTATCAAGGTCTAGTACATAAGGATACATTCCGAGTTCATTGCTGAGGGTGTCCAGAATGTCTGCGATAGAGGGGACAGCAGCACACAAAGGAGGTGTGACTTTATTCAATTCCCTGTAGTCTACAGTCATACGCCAGGAGCCATCTGGCTTTCTCAGTGGCCACACTGGGGAATTAAAAGGACTATGAGTGGGCTTTATGATGCCCACCCTCTCCAGCTCCTGTAGAGTTTCTCCAACTTCCTTGTGCCCCCAGGCAATTTATACTGCTTAGTATTTGTCACCCGCCAAGGTACAGGCAGAGCTACAGGTGGGTGCTTAGCATGTCCCCTCAGAACTGCCTTTACCACATGTACCCTCAGTCTGAACTCACCTGCAGTGGTCTGTAACCACAGGCCCTGCAGGATATCTACCCCCAAAATATATTCAGGGATGGGAGAAATGTACACGGTATACTCCTTTGGGGGTAAACACCCTACCCCCAAAGAGATTTGGGCTTTCATCACTCTAATTGCCTTACCCCCATAGCCATCTATCACAACAGGGGTCCCAGGAAAATGCTCATGATTCAAAGAACACTCAGCTCTTGTGTCCACCAGTGCCAGGACATGTTGTACATTTACAGGGACCAATGAATTGCTAATTCTACATGTGGCCTCTGTTCCCCACCATGTCCCCCAAGGTGGAGACTTTGACCCCCTCCTCAGTCAAACCATGATGCCCAATCATCCTCCTGTGGGGGTGAGGGCTCAGGCGAATCCTGAGTACTGTCTCCCATGAAGTTTTGCAGGGACACAGGCGAGGCATGAGGCTTTGACTCTGGTTTTTTTTTCCTGGACCTCAGCAGCTGAAACTTCTGCTATGGCTTTTAATTGGTGCCACAGTTCTAACAATATTCTATTGGGTTGCCCATCAAGTTTTTCTTTCACTACCCCAGCCTTTATCAAATCAACCCATGTCTGGGTCCTCGAGACTTTCATGGGGCCTTTTGCACTTCTCCTTTCAGTCGTGGCCCGTACTTCCTTCAGTGCTCTTATTGTTTCAACCTCCCCCCACATCTGCTAAAGTATGAGTAGCTTCCCTTATGGGTTGCCCTAGGTGGGGGGGTGGGGGCAAGAGTATTCACTAGGGACCCAAAGAGAGATGTGGGAGCTTATGCAGCACCAGGTTTCTCATTCCTGTAGTGAACACCTCCTCATCAGGGCCCTGGGGGTCCATATTATAGATAATGTTTTTCATACCCAATTCCCGCAGCACCTGTTGGAGCTCTGCATACATTTTCCAACTACTGGGAAAATATGGTAAATCACGCTGATTAGGCCAAACTACCCTGATGGCAGCTGTCAGTCATTCCAGGAGTGTTTGATTCCCTGAGGCATGATGGGCATTTTGCAACCGCTGCTGGAGGGAAGGGTGAGTCCTCAGGGAAGCCATTCTACTCATTTCAGTACCTGACATAACAATGTTTTCCACCCCAATATCCTAGAGATGTAAAAGCCATGTAGGCATAAATTCCAATGGCCTCTGCCTATAACCGGACTCTCATGTCCACCAGCTCATCCTGGGTATGGGGGCGGAGCATGGGGTGCTCCACAAGCTGGGAAGGAGGCTGCTCCTCCCCCTGAGAAGCCCGCCACTGTTTTGTTTTTATTTTAATTACAGCTGGGCAGGCCTTTAAAACAGGAGAAAATGGTACCTCCGGTAGTGGCCTGGGTAGCAGATCTGCCAACGGCCCCGCCTTCTCCTCTTCTCCCCTGGGCTTCTCCTCCACCATTTCCAGGGCTGAAGGCACTACTCTTTCCTCCCCCTCCCCCACGGCCTCCTGCAACGCTGCTTTTCCTGCCATCTCCCCCCTCACTGCTGTTAAGGAATCTTCTAGGAGCGTGACCTGCCTTTTCGGTAACTGTCTCTCTTCTTTAACAGCACCCCATAGGTTATCGCCCAGCTCCTCCAAGCGATGCTGAAGTGTGTCTCTCTCCCGCCTAAGTCCTTCTCTCTCCTTGATAACCCTCTTGATAATCCTTTCTTTCTCCTGTATAACATTTTCCACTATCTCGATGAAAAGAGACCCTACAACGCCAGCAGCTAAGGTCTCCAAGCAGTCTTCTAACTCACAGAGAGTTAATTCTGCAGCTTCCAATGTTTGCACCAGTTCTGGGGATGGCCCCACCCCTCTAGGAGGTACTTTACCCTAGACCAACTCCCCATTAGGGGTTCCCAAGTTGGAAGCCCCACAGCTGGGGGGATAGTAACAGGTGAAGCAGCACCCTCTGCCGCTACATCCGCTGGGGCCTTCCCACCACTCACAGGAGCAGCCCTCCCAAAGGTCGCACCCATTATGACAGATTTCGGGTTCAGAAGCACACTGCCGACTGCCGCCAGATGTAAGTCCAGGGAGAGGATATCCTGGGGCAAAATACCTCTAAAAACCGAAATTAGTCAAAGGGAGAAATAAAGTTTAAAATCCATTTATTGCTTACAAACTGCAGTCCATGGCCATTTTTCTCCTCTGCTCTGGAAGAAGCAAGCAAGCAAGCAAGCCCGCTCCTCTCTTTAACTTTCAGGTTCAGACACACCCTCTGTTGCCCAGGTAATTACCCACTGATATGAAGATGACCTTCTCTCCACCCCTGAGAATATGCAAATGAGCTAAAGCCAGGCAAGATATTCTGGAAATGTTACAATTTTACCCACACTATTGTACACTAACAGCTCCCACTGGGGGCTGACTCTCCTTTACCCTTGTAGTGAATGTATAAAAGGCTTGGCCCCACTGCTCTCAGAGCTCAGCCTTTGTATATGAATCCGCTGAGCCAGTGCTGGCACTAATAAACTGCTTCTCACCAAACGTCTTGGTGTCCCGACTCCAAGTTCATAGTTCCCACAGTTCCTGCAACAATACCTCTAAAACCAAAATCAGTCAAAGGGAGAAATAAAGTTAAGAAACCCATTTATTTCTTACAAACAGTTGTCCCATCGCTCTCTTGACCAGGATGCAGCAGAAGAGAAAAAGAATTCCACCCAATCTCTCTGGTCCAGATAATCCCTGGCACGCCCTTTTAATTGCCTATTGATATGTAGATAGAATAATTCTATCCACCCCTTGGAAACACCTATCGATATGCAGATGTACTAATGCCAGGTGAGCTTTTCTGGAAATGTTACAATTTGACCCACACTAATGAAAAACAGATAAAAAGTACCTAATAAAAAAGACTATAAGATTGACATATAAAACCAATATAACTCCTATGCTTCCCTCTATCTTCCTTTGAGTCTCATTCTAGTAATCTGTCCGAATGTTTTTTCCTTTCTAAAAAGACTACAAACCATAAACACAAAGTATGCCATGTTCATGGCCTTACAGACATGCCCCTCCCAGAGTTGATGGAATCAAGGGATTTTCTGGTAAATTACTACATTATACCCTTAAACAGCCTGTGGAGGAGATCCTGGGAAAACTGGCTGAGGCCAGCCAAGGGTGAAAATACTTCCAGAATCAGCTCTCCCAAATCTCTCTGCACTGTCTGGTTTAGAGAAGGAAATAAAATTCACATTGTCCTTTCCTTTCTAAATTCAGATCTATTGGTTATTGATCCTTTCTCTGCAGGAATAGCTATTGCCTTCTTTGTTTGCTCATTTTACAACCTAAGAATTTGGCTTGGCTTTCTGCCTGCCTGGGACAAGCAGGTTGTGTAACTCTGGGGGTGGGGATGGGGAGGGAATATGTTCCCAGCCCTGGGCAAATTACCTTTTAAGCCAAAATCAGTCAAAGAGAGAAATAAAGTGGCAGAAACTTGTTTCCTGCTTATAAGCAGTAGTCCACTTCTGCTCCCCAGTGTCTCTGGCCACCTGGCTGCAAAAGGGAACCCACCAAAACTCTCCAGTCCAGATACACCCTCACTCCCCCCACACTTGTAATCACCTATTGATATGGAGACGTACTACTTCTCTCCACGCCTTTGAAACACCTATTGTTATGGAGATGCCCTAAGGCCAGGGGAGAGATTCTGACAATATTACACTTTTACCCACAGGTTGTTAGTTCTTTCTCTGGTTGTCTTTGGGAGTGGCTCTAGATCTTGTGAAAATAATATCTTTTGCACTGTTTTTAAGGATGCCTCTTGGATCTATGAGATTGTTTAATACTGCCAGAAATATTTACTGTTCATCCTGGTTGAAACAGGACAAGATGTTTAAAAGGATTTAATAAGTTATGATTTAAAAAAATTGGCCAGATTGGAAGCTGACATTTTTAGCCTGATTGGATTTTTTTTAGGGTTTCTACCCTAAGCTAGCTATAAACCAGAGGGACATCCATATGTGGATGGTTGTGTCAGTCCTTTATATCATTTAGACGACAAGCCAATTATTTGAGGGATTAAAAACAGCTGTCTTTGTTTTGCAAAACAAGTCTTTACAGAACCAGTGGTGTGGCTCCAGAAATAATTCAAAGGCCACCAGTCCTTCTGCCAATCCCCAAACATCCCCTATTTATCTCTAAAGGCTTATAGGTATTGTAAAACCTCTGGCTTGAAAGGAATGAAAATCCTTTTAGGAGGAACTTGCTTTTTTCCCCCCTCCTTTGAGACATAAATGTTTTAGATCATCTCTATGCCAATGTCAGGGAGGTAATTCTTATGACTTGTCAAGTATAAATACAGGTCTTATGTGTCCTCTACACAATTAGAGAAAGCTTTAGTCACTTAGGTAACTTTTGCTTATTCCATCTACCAGAAAAACAAACTCAGGTCCAACTTCTTTTATAACTAGTAAGTTTTGTATTATACTGAATTCACAACAGTAATTTAAAGCTATAAGCTGTAAGATCTCTGAATCTGACTGCATTTTTGTGTGTCATGTGTTGTAAACACGGTACTTTCTATCTCTGGATGGTAGTGTAAGAGAGCTCTGTTTAGTTCGTTTAAAGACAAATGCTTATAAGGATTGGACATTCTAAAACTCTCAAAAATTGAAAGTAACCCAAATGTTTTTTGAAGTTCACATGATCTGGGATAAACTTTGGTATATTGAAGCTATTTTAAGTTTGTTGATTTAATTAGAACAGACACGTCTTTAGTATTTATCAACATTGAATATAATGCAGTTAAACAACCTTTATTTTATCTTATTTTAACAAGATTTATCTACTTTTGGCTTCCTATTACAGAGAAACTAAAGATATTTGGGTCCTTTAATAAACATGTTCTGTGCCACACCGAGAAATTTACTATTTACTGTTTCTCAGCAGATGCTTCTAGAAATCATAAATAGTATTATAAGTATGTCAAACCACAGAATGTTTATACAGTTCACAGCTTAGTTTTCACTAGAAATTAAGGTTTCTAAGGGTTAATAATTCTAATTTATATATGTAAAGCTATCAGAAATAATAAAGGGAAACTTCTTCATATTCAAGGGAAGTAAAATGTGTATTTTTGGTAAAAGAAGGTATGAGGAATGGAGATGCACTTTCTTGAGATAAAAGAAAGTTATAGAAAGTTTATGGAGTCCTCAGGAATTTTATGTGTGCTCAGGACTAAGATTGGAATGAATCAGTTTTAATACAAAAAGAACTGGTATAAAATTAGAATTTTGTTTGCTCTCTGTTAAAAGGACAAAGTTCCTTTTTTATGGGCTTTTGGTGTACTGTGATAACATTGTGAAAGTTTCTTTGTCTATGTGATCTGCCTAAAAAACAAAGTTGTGTGCTTTACCAAAATGATGTCTTCTGTTAGCTCTCTTTATCAGGTTTTTGATTACTTAGGAAAACTGAATCATAATATTAACAGAGCTGTTTTACTAAGAGATAATAAGTATTAAATTTCATAATGATGGTAACATGTCAAAATTGATCAAGCTGTTCAGTAAGATTTATGCAGTTTATTGTATGTAAAAAAAAGACATCAACAT
This sequence comes from Smutsia gigantea, assembly GCA_032199065.1. Lineage (NCBI taxonomy): Eukaryota > Metazoa > Chordata > Mammalia > Pholidota > Manidae > Smutsia > Smutsia gigantea. The sequence continues at coordinate 113,708 of JAVSCE010011041.1, forward strand.
TAGGAGATGGGCACACATTCAGTAACAGTTGAAGGTGTGTAAGCCCAGGAAAAGGAAATCCCCCGGGGCAAAATACGTCTAAAAACCGAAAGAAGTCAAAGTGAGAAAGTTTAAAATCTGTTTATTGCTTACGAACTGAAATCTGGGGCCATCTCTCGTTCCTGTTCCAGCAGCAGCAAAACCAGCCCTCCCCCTCACCTCTCAGGTACAGATAAGCCCTTCTTGCCCAGGTAATTACCCACTGATACTGAGATGAACTTCTCTCCACCCCTGAGGAATGATGCAAATGCACCAAAGCCATACTTCTCTCCACCCTTGAGTGCCTTGTTGATATGCAGATGTACTAAAGCCAGGTGAGATATTCTGGAAATATTACAATTTTACCCACAAGGTGAAAAAAAATACTAGAAAGATAAAGTAACTTACCCAAAGTCCCCACATCATTTAGTGATGGCTAAAAACCTGCTCTGTTTGAACTTTTAACTCCTCACATTTTTGGGAAATAAGTCCCAGAATATAATTGTGTGTGTTTCAGCTTAAGTTTTCAAACATCCACAATTGAGCTATGAAGTTGTAATTTTCTTTTATATTTTTAATATAAAAATTGAGGCAGGCAGGGTTTGAATTAAGAGTGACTACATTTTAGAATGAGCCTCCATCTTGAGACATGTACCTAACTTGAAAACATTCTTAGAGTAGCATCTGATCAAGCACGAGTTTTTGGTTACCTTGAACTGTGACTATGAACGGCACCTGATTAAGCACAAATTTTAGGTTAACTTACCTGTGATGATTTATCAACATTCTTTTTTTCTTAAGGCCTTTGGTCAAGGGCATCAAAAGAAACCTATGCCATATAGACTGTGAGATTATAAACTAATGTTTCTTTTTTTAAAAAATTTATTTTGGTATCATTAATCTACAATTACATGTGCAATATTATGGTTATTAAACTACCCCCTTCATCAGGTCCAACCACCAACCCCATTAAGTCACTGTCCATCAGCGTAGTGAGATGCTATAGAGTCACTACGTCTTCTCCGAGTTGTACAGCCCTCCCCGTGCCTCCCCAACATTACATCTGCTAATCGTGCTGCCCCTTTTCCCCCTTATCCCTCCCTTCCCACCCATCCTCCCCAGTCCCTTTCCCTTTGGTAACTATTAGTCCGTTCTTGGGTTCTGTGAGTCTGCTGCTGTTTTGTTCCTTCAGTTTTTTTCTTTGTTCTTATACTCCGCATATGAGTGAAATCATTTGATACTTGTCTTTTTCGGCTTGGTTTATTTCACTGAGCATAATACCATCTAGCTCCATCCACGTTGTTGCAAATGGTAGGATTTGTTTTCTTCTTATGGCTGAATAATATTCCATTGTGTATATGTACCACTACTTCTTTATCCATTAATCTACTGATGGACACTTAGGTTGCTTCCATTTCTTGGCTATTGTAAATAGTGCTGCGATAAACATAGGGGTGCATATGTCTTTTTTAAACTGGGTGGCTGCAGTCTTAGGGTAAAATCCTAGGAGTGGAATTCCTGGGTCAAATGGTATTTCTATTTTGAGTTTTTTGAGGAACCTCCATACTGCTTTCCACAATGGTTGAACTAATTTGCATTCCCACCAGCAGTGTAAGACGGTTCCCTTTTCTCCACATCCTCACCAACATTTGTTGTTGTTTGTGTTTTGGATGTTGGCCATGCTCACTGGTGTGAGGTGATATCTCATTGTGGTTTTAATCTGCATTTCTCTGATGATTAGTGATGTGGAGCATCTTTTCATGTGCCTGTTGGCCATCTAAATTTCTTCTTTAGAGAAGTGTCTATTCATGTCCTCTGCCCATTTCTTAATTGGATTATTTGCTTTTTGTTTGTTAAGGTGCGTGAGTTCTTTATATATTTTGAATGTCAACCCCTTATCAGATACGTCATTTATGAATATATTCTTACATACTGTAGGATGTCTTTTTGTTCTACTGATGGTGTCCTTTGCTGTACTGAAGCTTTCCAGCTTCATATAGTCCCACTTGTTCATTTTTGCTTTTGTTTCCCTTGCCCGGGGAGATATGTTCATGAAGAAGTCGCTCATGTTTATGTCCAAGAGATTTTTGCCTATGTTTTTTCCTAAGAGTTTTATGGTTTCATGACTTACATTCAGGTCTTTGATCCAACTTGAGTTCACCTTTGTGTATGGGGTTAGACAGTAGTCCAGTTTCATTCTCTTACATGTAGCTGTCCAGTTTTTCCAACACCAGCTGCTGAAGAGGCTGTCATCTCCCATTGTATATCCAAGGCACTTTTATCAAATATTAATTGACTGTATATGTTTGGGTTAATGTTTGGATTTTCTATTCTGTTCCACTGGTCTGTGGGTTTGTTTTTGTGCCAATACCAAATTGTCTTGATTACTGTGGCTTTGTAGTAGAGCTTGAAGTCAGGGAGCATAATTACCCCTGTTTTATTCCTCCTTCTCAGGATTGCTTTGTCTATTCGGGGTCTTTTGTGGTTCCATATGTATTTTAGAATTATTTGTTCTAGTTCATTGAAGAAAGCTGTTGGTAGTTTCATAGGGATTGCGTTGAATCTGTAGATTGCTTTAGGTAGTATTGCCATTTTGGCAGTATTGATTCTTCCAAGCCAAGAGCATGGGATGCATTTCCATTTTTTAGTGTCCTCTTTAATTTCTCTCAGGAGTGTCTTGTAGTTTTCAGAGTACAGGTCTTTCACTTCCTTCGTTAGGTTTATTCCTAAATATTTTATTCTTTTTGATGCAGTTGTGAATGGAATTGTTTTTCTGATTTCTCTTTCTGTTAGTTCATCGTTAGTGTATAGGAAAGCAACAGATTTCTGTGTGTTAATTTTGTATCCTGCAACTTTGCTGAATTCAGATATTAGTTCTAGTAGTTTTGGAGTGGAGTCTTTAGGGTTTTTTATGTACAATATCATGTCATCTGCAAATCGTGACAATTTGACTTCTTATTTACCAATCTGGATGCCTTGTATGTCTTTGTTTTGTAAACTAATGTTTCTTCAACATCAAAGTAAAATGCCTCACCCTGAGATATATTGGCATGAAAACATCAATCATTGTCATATCTCCAAGTCTCTGGATCTTCAAAGCCTTTGTAAACCCCGCACTATCTCCTTTCCAGTGGGTCTGACTTCTCTTTCCATCAGCTTCCTCCTACACCAGCCATCTCTAATAAACTCTGCCTGCTTTCTTTCTTTTGAGTTCAGTGTTCATTTCTATAACATTGAAACTCAAGAACCTGGTCTTTAGGGTACAATAAACAGGGCCACTGTGGGGAACTACAAAACTTCATTTTATTTCACACCTTGTTAGATAAATTCAGTCTGCCCTTGATTCAGAGAAATTAAGAGGGACAAACAATGGCTGTAAATTAAATGGACCTTCAGTGTTAAGGGAAACCCAAGATAGGCTCTTGTTGTTTCCCAGCTTCCTGACAAACCCAATCATTCAGTGTTTGCATTCCTTCCCCACCAGTGTACATTTCAGATGACTCCAGTTATGAATAGACATTGATAGGGAGACTTCTACAAATTGCAAAAACAGTCTGCTAGCAATATCTGGCCTGTCAGGTCCATAATCCTGGAAAAACCATTTTTGTCCCCAGTGACCTCAGACCCCAGTTCCTCTGAACACCTGCAGCTCAGTTTCATTAAAGTTCCACGTTGCATGGGTTATGAATACTTTCCTGTTATTGTATGTGTGTTTTATGGATGGGTTGAATCCTTCTATTGTTACAGGTCTGATGCCCTCATGGTGGCAAAGAAACTGTTAGAGAATGTGTTTGTCACTGGGAGGCCACCTTCCACAGTCTCCAGTGAATGAAGCATCCATTTCACTGGACAAATTATACAAGCCTTAATGAAAACCTTGCAAATTTCTTGGAATTATCATTGTCCCTATCACCCTCCAGCATCAGGAAAGATCAAGAGAATTAGTGGGATCCTTAAACTTAAAATTTCTAAACTTCCTAAACTGGTTGGATTTCCCTGGGCTAAGGCATTGCCTTTGGTCTTGTTGACTGTCTGTAGCACCCCATTCTGAAAACATAAACACACTCCACATGAGATGGTCATTGGTAGAACAATGTTGATATATATAGCCCTCTGGTGATCCCTTATTATCTCATGCTAGTCTGACCAGCTACTGTAAGCCTCTAATATCTTATGTCAAGTCTATCATCAACAGGTTAAAAAGTCCTCTGGATCTGAGTTCAAAGGATCTGCTGGTCACAGTCTAGAACCTGGAACTGGGTATTCTGGAAACACCACCAAAGGAAGACAGCCCCCATACCCATTGGAAGGGACCTTACAAAGTGCTCCTGACCACTGACATTGCTGCAAAACTAGAAGATGTTGGAGACCTGAATCAGACTGACCTGGAAGAGAAGTAGCTGATGTATGGACTGCTTCTGCCCAAGATGATGGCTCAATACTTTTTAATTTAACTAAACACGAAACCCATTTTCCTTTGTTCTGGCATTGGCCTGGAAAGGCAATACCCCTCTCTGTATCTTCCAGACCATTGCTAAGGGGGATAATCACTGGAATTCAGAGCAACCTTTTATTTTGAAGGTAGGAGAAAAATCTAACTGTGCCCCAACTTTTCACAAGCAAAATAAGACATCTCACTGGCCGACTTCCCTAAATTTACATCATCAAGTTAGAAAAGACTTCCCAGGAGGCTTTCATGATTCAGGATTCACTCCTTTTGATAGGACCCTGCTTCCCTGGTTAGAGATAAATGTAAATAAAACTATGATTGGGAACTCTCCTTAAGTATTGAAGTTAGTGCAGAATCTGCTGCTGAAGCAATAGTGACTCAACAAAGAGCCTTAGATTCGCTGGCCAAAGTTATTAATAGGATAGCCGTTGGTCATTTTTTAGCTGAGCCAGGATACATCTGTTCTGTGGTCAACATTACCTGCTATATCTAGATTAACCCTTCTGGGGAGGCTGAAATCCAGGTACACAAAATAACTGAGCAAGCTATTAGCTTGAGGGGGTGACTACTTATTTTATTTTTATTGGTTTGAATCTTGGGATTATACCTCCAAAGTATACTCTAAATACTGGAAATTATCCTTATAATCTCTCTGGCAGGTGTATCCACTCCCACTAACTACCAAGCAGATGATCTCCTTGGGAAGTCAAGATTATGCAGAGAAGGGCCCATTTGAGGGCTGTGAGCCTGGAGCCATGATCTGAGAGTGTACCTCAGGGATGAAGCAAAGGCATCATGACCTGTAAATATCACAGAGGATGAGCGGAAGACCATGAGAACTACAGAGCTGCAGCTGAGAGTGGCACAGATGCTTTAAATTCTTATCATGCCTCTCAGGCTGAGAGTCTGATCAAAAGGGGAGTCATTTTCCCCCTAGCCAAGATTTACCTAGAGTTTCAACCTATTCCAGGAATGTGACCTTTTAAGCTTATTAGGAATTTTCTGGTCAGCCTCAATAAGGTAACCTGTCTCATGGGCCTTCTCCATTCCCTGAAAGATAGAGTTATCTGCATAAGAGCTCCCTGCTCTTCCCCCTAAAGGAGGACAACCCAGGCTGAAACAATCCTTTCTTTTCTTTACTAATAATTTTCTTGCCACCCTTCTTATAAAAACTTTCTATTTTGCACAATTCCTTTGAACATCTCTCTATGTGCTAGGTAGGATACTGCTCCATGAATCACTTAATGAAGCCAATTATATCTTCCAATTTACTAGTTTGGATTTTGTTTTTTAAGCACTAGCATGGAGACAGAAAAGGCTGATTTAGCAATTTGCACACAGGAGGACCTTCAGGATGTGGGTTGTTACTCCAGGTCAGGGAGGAATAAGCCCTTCTAAGCCACTACAGATTTTCAAACTGTTTGCTAGAGGTTAAGGGGACACATCATCTGCTGACTAAGTCAGGCAAGTCCTTTGATAGGTATTTGGAGGAAAGGCTCAAAAATAAGGTGACTGAACAAGGGTCTGCTGCCTGATGCACACTGTAAGTCAAACACAGAACACTGGTTTTTGCAAAAGTGAAGAGCTTTATCACAAGGCAGCTGACCAGGGAAACAGGAGGCTAGCTCAAATCTGTCTCTCCTCAGAAGCAAGAGAGGCTTTTTACGGAGCATGGTTGTAACTCTGGGAGGAGGAGATTCCTCACACAGGGCAAATTCTCTCTGAATCAATAAGACTGAAGAAAGGCAAGGGCAAAAAGTTGAGGGTAAAGGGAGTTACCATGTTTATTCTCATGGCAGTCACAGGAAGCTCTGTATACGTGGCTGGCTTGAATGAGCTCCCCAGGCTGGCTGTAAGTTCTGTTCCCCACACAAGCTTAATCCGCTAGGCAGTAGGTCTCAGTCTCTCCTCACTCCCCACCCTCCAAGCTCCCTGTTCCCACACTCAGGCTTAATTCTTCAGGAGCACTGGAGCTCCATGGCTCTGTCTCTGCTCTGCCCATAGTGCACCCAGGTACCCGTTCCAATGCTGTGGGAGGAACTCTGCGGGCGGGTCCCTGGTGACTGGCAGACGCCCGAACAACTACGTACCAGGAGTTAAGGAGAGGAGAGAATGCGTGTTTTCTCCCCACCCCTCCCTGGGCTGGTGCTCCTGTGACTGACGAGTGGCTCTGTCCCTGGTAAACACTCCATAAATGTGCAAATAGTCTCTTATTATATACACAATGGGTACTATTAAGGCCAGGTGGGAATCCTAGTCAGAAAGTTCTATTTCCCCACACTCCAGGATTCTTGCCTCACAGTCTGTGCACCCACAACTTTCCATAATGGCCCAGTGAAATAAAGCTAGAGCATTGTAATCAGATTCCACAACAGCAACAAAAGTTATCAACAACATACAAATAACAACAGAAATTATAATACAGATAAAACCATTTAATCCTCAAGCCTAAGGATCCAGCTGTATTCAAACCAGCCCTACTCAGATGAATCCTTAGCTCACACTTCCCAGAGAAGACCAGTGGCTGAGCCGGTAAGGGGCTCCATGCCTGTGCACACTCAGCAAGCAGCTGCTGTTGCTATGCAGTGGGCCCAATACATAAAGACTGTAGAGCAGATTAACCTCAAGGGCATTAAGACAAATGTTTTAGTGACACCAACATAGGCAGATCTTGTCCATCAGGTAGGATGTATGCAAGAGAGTGGTCCTGTGATAGGACTGTGGCAGGAGTGGGTCCATCCTGGTCCGGTATACCAGACCTTCACCCCTCTCCCTGTGGGGGTTACTGATGGGTCTTTACATGTAGGGCTACTGGAGGCATATGCACTGGCCACAGTGATAAGACAAAACTCCCCAGTAAAATGGTCTTATCTTCTGGCCATTTAGGATATACCACCATTACCTTTAGGGGCCACTCTGCTGTTACTCCAGGCACACAAAGGAGGCAAGCTTCCAGGCCTTGTCACCAAGGTGCCAGAAGGGCCAGCTGTTGCTGGTCTATGTGTCAAAATGTCCAAGGCAATGTAGTCTCTAGGTTTTTGTGGGACTCAGTCACACAATGCACTTCTGCCAGGGCTCTGCTGACTTCTTCAAAGGTCAAAAGCAGGCCCACTAATGGGCTACAGTGCACATTGTCTTATGCCCCAAGGCAGGCTGTGCTGCTAGCCAGTGCACCTGGGCGAGTACATCTGCTTCATCATTCCTTGAGAATGCCAAAGACCAATCGCCTGCAAGCTGCTGCCAGAGGCCCCAGCCACAGCCATCTTCAGTCACATAGACATCCATCTCACAGGACCTTGATGGGTCTGTCTCACTCAAGACCTTTACAGCCTCAACTGTTTTGTGATGGCAGAGGTAAATGCACATGTTTCATCCCAGCCCCACCTGATACCCTTTCATACCAAATGTAAAAGGGCCTCAGAATTTGTTCCAAGTGCAAGAAACACTCTCCAATAACCTACAAGACCTAAAACCTCTTGCAGTAATGCCTTATTTACCTGTAAGAAAATCAGAGGTGAGCATATCATACATAGTATTTGATACCCTATTCCCAATGGGATTTGGGTTTCTTCCACTCTGACATCACACCCTTGCAACCATCTTTAACAGTGGGGGTCCCAGGAAACCACTCAGTGTCACAATAAATAGGGGCATTCAGCTCCTGCGTCCACCAGGGCCAGGACACTGCACATTCACTGGTGACTAATAAATTGATCAGTATGTGACCTCTGGTGCCAGAGGCCCCAGCTAGTTCCCCAAAGCAGATGCCTTGACCCTCCTATTGGTCAAACTGTAACATCCAATCATTGTCCAGTAAGGGTCCAGGTGGGGTCTGTGTATTTTCCCGCAGGAAGTCCTACAGACACATGGTCCAGCCATCTGGCTTTGTCTCCAGCTTCCATTTTTGGTCCTCAGCAGCTGGAACTGATGCTCTGGCTTCATTTGTTTTCACAGCTTCAGCAAGATCTTATTGGGCTGTCCTTTCAGTTTCTCTTTTAAGGCCCTTGCCTTTATCAAATCAACCCACATCTGGGTCCTCAAGACTTTCACAGGGCACTTTAAAGTCTTTCTTTCAGTAGCAGGTCACATTGACCCCCCTCATTGCTTCTGTCTCTCCCAGGTCTACTACAGTACAAGTAACCTCATGTGAGGGGCAAGAATAGCCACTAGAGACCAAAGAAGAATGGAGGAGCTGTTTGAAGCACCTAACTTCTCATTCCCACTGTAAACAACTCCTCCTTTGGGGCCTGATGTTCTGAGTTATAAATTTCATTCTTCATGCCCAATCCCCCTAACTCTTGCTGGAGTTCAGCATACCTCTATCATCTAGTGGGGAAAGATGGCAAATCACCCTGATTAGGTCATATGGCCCACAGCACTGCCATTATCCAATCCTGGTTCCCCAGGATCTGATAAACACTTTGTAATTTCTCCAGAGGGCTGGGTGAGTTGTCAGGGAAATGAGCTTCCCCATTTCCAACCCAGAGAGGATTCTGGAGGTCTGGCTGGGCCTTCCACTGATGTATTTCTTCATCTGGATTATGGGCCTTTTTTACTATGGAATGATGAACCCACGGAGTGATGTCTGCAATTTTGAGGGCAGTAGGAGTGGTTAGAACAACAATGTGGGGGCTAGTCCACTGAGGTTTGAGGGGATCCTTTTTCCAATCTTTGACCCAGACTGAGTCCCCAGCCTGGAAGGAATGTACTGGGGTCCCTAAGGAGATCGGGGCTCTTCCTATGGTGTGTTGTTGCAGCTTATTTAAGGTGGCTCTTAAGGCTTGGAGCTGTTCTCTTGTTCCTTATTTCTTATCTGGTGTAGGTTCCCCGGGAGGCTTCCTAGACACAGGAGAGGGTGTCCATAGATTAATTTAAAAGGGGAAAAGCCTTGAGTCCCAGGGGTGCAGTGAGCAAGGAGGAGAGCCAAGGGCAGTAGGCCTGGCCATGGGAGGCCAGTTTCTTGGCAAAACTTAGCTGGGCCTCCCTTGAGGGTACGATTCATTCGCTCCACTGTCCCTGAACTTTGTGGCCTGTACATAGTGTGGAGTTTCCAGGTAATGTTGAGATATTTAGCTAAAATTTGTACTGCATCTGCTACAAATGCAGGTCCATTGTCACTGTGGATTGTGGATGGTAGGCCAAACCAGGGCACAGTTTCTCTCAGGAGGACTTCGGCTACCTCCTGGCTTTGTTCTGTCCTGGTTAGGAAGGCTTCGACCCACCGAGTATGTACACACTGTCACTAGGAGGTATCTGAGACCATTGCTTAGCTGGACATCTGTGAAGTCTATCTCACAGTCTTTAAAGGGTGCAACTCCTGCTCTCTGGACACCTGGCGATCGAGCATTATTTCTGGCACAAGTTATGCACTGCTCACTTACTGCCCAGCATAATGCTGACAACTGTCTGATGTAGTATTGCTTTTTGAGGAGGGCTTCCAGTGCAGTTTTTCCTAGGTGGGTGAGCTGATGGTATTTGCTGACTAGACGCCTTCTGGTTGCAGTTGGGGCAAAGATGCATCTGTCAGGCAGCATCCATCATCCTTTTTCAGTAAGGGTGGCTCCTTCAGCCATGGCCCAGTCCTTTTTTTCCCAGTATACTTGGGTGGAGGGGCCTCTACTGGGGATGTTAGGGCCATGGTGAGGGAAGGAGCTTTACCTGTTTTTTTACTGGCTGCTTCTTTAAGTACTTCATCTGCTAGCTGATTCCCCCATGTTATAGGGTCGTTTCCCTTTTGGTGTCCTTTGCAAAGCAGAATTGCTACTTCTTTTGGGAGCTAACAGCCTTGAGGAGTTTTAGTATTTCTTTCTTGTTCTTGATCGCTTTTCCTACTGCAGTGAGGAGCCCTCTTTCCTTGTAGATTGCCCCATGTATGTACACAGTGGCAAAGGCATATTGTGAGTCGGTGTAGATGCTGGCTCACTTGCTCTCGCTGATGGTGAGGGCTCAAATTAAGGCGTGCAGTTCAGCCCATTGTGCTGCCATTTGGCTCGTGGGGCTTCTGCTTCTAAGACTTCAGTGGCAGTAGTTACTGCATAACCTGTTCTCTGGATACCCTCTTGTAGGTAACTGGTAGAAGTGGGGTGTTCCAGGGCAACTGACACTTAATTAGAATGCCTGCCTCTCTGAGTCGGCTCAGGTGTTCCTGAATGCCTGCTCTTGCCTCTTGTGAGAGGGGGTACTGCTGCCGTCTTTGTGGCTGGGCCTCTCGAACCAATTCTACAATGACAGGGGCTTGGTTATGAGCGAGTCCAGGTGGGTTGTCTTCAGCCTATTCAGAGGGGAAAGCAGCTTTGAATTCAGATGGGCTACTTGAGAGGGTCTGGGCACAGAATAGCCTCCACTCCTCTTCCCTGGGTGTGGTTATTGCCAGTGCAAGAGACCCTGACTCTTCTTGGCCTGTGTTTAGTCTGAGGCTGGTGCATCCAGTTGGCTCAAAAGTTATTTGGACTCTGAGCTTTGAGAGTGTATCTCAGCTGAGGAGGGGAATGGGGCACTAGGGCAGGTAGAGAAACTCATGTCGGACCCCGTGGCCTCCAAGTTCACATTGGCGGGCTTGGCAAAAGTGTTGCTGGACTGCTTTTGTCCCAGTGGCTCCGAGAATAGTTGCAGTCTTCTTACTAAAAGGGGGCTACAGGGAGGGGGACCACAGAGTGTTCTGCCCCTGTGTCAACCACAAAGTCATGTTTGGCCCCTCACTCTCATTTTGACTGTGGGCTCATGGGGGCTGAGAGCGAGAGAGCTGTCTTTGTCAGTCTGAGCCTGTTCCTGCCAGGCCAGTGGGCCTTTCCCCGTGAGGCTCCTCCCAGTAGTGACTGGGCTTCAGGGCTTTGCTTTGGTTGGGGCACTTGTCCTTCCAATGCCCCTTCCTCTTTACAGTAAGCACCCTGGTCCCTGGCTAGAGGGATCCTAGGCTTCCCCCTCTTGGCAGCCAGCTTTTCTCTGCCTTTTGGTCATCTCTTTCTTTTAGGGCAGCTGCCAGGAGGCTGGCTTTTTTCTTCATTTTTTTTTCAGCCTCTTGGTCAGCCTGAACTTCTTTGTTTAGATATACTTTGTGGGCGATTTTAATCAGCTGAGTGATATTCATCCCAGCAAAGCTTTCAAGTTTTTGGAGCTTTCATCTGATGTCTGGGGCAGCTTGGGTGTTGACCATTTGTTGGCTACTTTGTTGAGGTGACTAAGACCCTACCTTTTTCCTGCCTGTTGCAAGCAAATCGCACTCAAGGGGGAAGGGTCTGGGAAACTCCTAACCTGGAGTCATTGTGTGGGAACTGATTAGGATAACCTGGATCTCTAATGATGACCCACCAGACTCAGCAGATTGTTGGAACATCTAGGGTCCCTTCTCTTTGCTAAAGGTGGGCTATTCAGATTCACACAGAGGTTTTCAACCTGCTGGGAGTTAATTTTACTCTGTAGTCTCCTGAAAATATCTTCCTAAAATTTTTGATCATGATGTCAAGAACTATGGGTTTGCTGTGCCCTGACCCCATGATGTGTCTGTGTAATTGGGCCATGACAACAGACAAGGGAGGGGGTGACCCTTTCAGAGAGGAGACCAGTCAGATGCCCGTCTGTTCGCTCTCTTCATGGAGACTTTGATCAGCCTTGACTAAGGTGCACCCGTAAAAGTCCCGGGCCAGGTCAGCCAAAGCGGAGTCACAGTTATGTCATGGCAGCTGACTGCGAATATTGTGAATGGCCCACTCAGATACTGTATTGCAGGCTAAGGAATCGCAGATTCAGTGCAGACTGAATGGCTTCAGCCTACCTGCACTCTCACTCACAGACTCAGACCAGAATTTAAGCATTCCCTCCCTGGGAATTACTACCTGTGAGACTTCTAAGAAGTCTCTTGGAGGTGATCAGGCTCCCCTTCCACCACAATGGGTGGGAACTGTCTGGGTCAGGGGCCCTGGGGCCTTACTGGATTCAATGTTGGAACCAGGTCCTTACCTGCCAAGCCTCCTTGAGTCCAGCGGGAACAGTGGAGCGATGCTGGCCCAGGGTGACCAGGCAGGAGATTGCTGAAAGATTAGGCAGGGCGATCTCCATTGCAATTGCCCGTTCCGTCACCGCCCCGCCATTGCCCCAAACTGGTGGCAACAACGGGCCAGCACAGTTGGGTTTCCCGGTCAGGGAACCAAATGTTACAGAAAAACCTGAAAACCTAGACTGGATAGCTGAGGGAAGAACCAAGCGGCACTCAGAGGTCTTGGAGGGTTGAGTTTTATTTTACACAGGTGGGCTCAGAGGGGAGGAATCTCCCAAGCTCTGAGCCCCGAGCACAAGCAAGGGGAGCAATTCATATAATTCTGATATGTGTGCATGGCAAGCAGGGCGAAAGAGGAGCCCAGAGACGGAGAGGAGCGGGGAGCTGGGCGTGCTCTGTTGACCTTGCCAACAAAGGAGTGAGGAAAAAAGCGGTTTGCTGAGGGATTCAAGGTGATGGCATGAGAGGTGAGACAGAGAAATCCTCCCAAAAACACAGATAGTGTGAAAATATAGTTAATAAAACTAACCCTAAAACAGCAAGAGGAAAGAAGGCTGCACCAGACTGCATACAGACCTCACGAACAGAGCAGACCTCACAAAACAGTAATGTATGAAAGCCTTGATCTGGCGGGAAATGAGCCCTTCCCCCACGCCAGCTCACTGGTGGAAGGAAGAGAAACGGAGCGGGGGAGGGGGTGGAATCCTGAGACTGCAGAACACCCAGCCCTGGAGATCTGCTTTGAGAGCAGACACCTACACTGTGTGGTGCTCTGGGGGATGGAAAACTGACACAGACAGAGTGCTTGAGAGACAGATTCCGGCCATTTGTGGTGGACAGGAGCTAGTCCCGGCCGCTCTGAGACAAGAGAAAGGCAGCCGGTCTGAGAGGCTTCCTAGCAGCGAGAGGGCAGCTGAAGGTGCGGGGTTTGCCCTGAGCTTGCTGCGCGGGAGAAGGGATGGGGGACAAAGTTGTCCTGGCGCACTCTTCCCAGCAGATTTGGAACACTGGGGAGCTTCAGGTGCTCCATCCCTCTGGCTGACTACTCAGCTCCCAGGCCCCCCACTGTGATGCACAACCTGCTGAGCCTTCCTCCTGGCCTGATAGCACTGGCTCGCAAACTCCCCACGCACAGAGGCTTACACCTGTGTGCTCAGCCCACTGGCTGTGATACTGGAGACAGGCAGGGCAGATGGGAGTCAGGAAACAGATCTTTTCTCCCCCCAGACACCAGCTCCGCTCCCCCATGACCCCTAATCTCACTAGGAGATGAGCAGCTCCAGAGACTGGAGCTTCTGGGCAATAGAGGGCACCACACAGAAAAATGAAACATCAAAAGAACATGGTACAGACCAAAATCTCACAAATCCAAGAAAAAGGGCCAAATGAAACTGAACTCACCAATCTTCCTGAAAGAGAGTTCAAAATAAAAATCATAAACATGCTTATGGAGGTACAGAAAAATATTCGAGAACTCAGGAATGAATTTAAGACAGTGATTCAATCATTAAGAAATTCCATATCTGAAATGCAACATACAGTGGAGGGATTTAAAAGCAGATTAGATGTAGTAGAAGAGATGGTAAATGGGATAGAAATTAAAGAAGAGGAATACAAAGAAGCTGAGGCACAGAGAGAAAAAGAATCTCTAAGAATGAAAGAATATTGAGAGAAATCTGTGACCAATCCAACAGAACAATATTCGCATAATAGGGGTACCAGAAGAAGAAGAGACAGAAGAAGGGGCAGAAAGTGTCATTGATGAGGTAATTGTTGAAAACTTCCCCAATCTAGGGAAGGAGATAGTCTCTCAAGCCATGGAGGTGTACAGATCTCTCAACACAAGGGACCAAAGGAAGACAACATCAAGACATATAATAATTAAAATGGCAAAGATCAAGAATAAAGACAGACTTTTGAAAGCAGCTAGACAGAGAAGAAAGATCACATACAAGGGAAAACCCATCAGGCTATCATCAGATTTCTCAACAGAAACCTTACAGGCCAGAAGGGAGTGGCATGATGTATTTAATGCAATGAAGCAGAAGGGCCTCGAACCAAGAATACTCTACCTGGCAAGGTTATCATTTAAATTAGAAGGAGGGATTAAACAATTTTCAGATACGCAAATGCTGAGAGAATTTACTTCCCACAAACCACTTCTTCAGTGCATTTTGGAGGGACTCCTATAGATGGAAGTATTACTAAGACTAAATAGATGTCACCCAAGAGATAGACAAAGAGTACAGAATATGATTCATAACATACAAAGAAGGAGGAGGAAGAAAAAGGAGGAAAAAAAAAGAATCTTTAGGTTGTGTTTATAATAGCATAGAAAGTGAGTTAAATTAGACTGTTAGGTAGTAAGGGACCTTTGGTAATCACAAATCTAAAGCCTGCAATGGCAATAAGTACATACCTATCCATAATCACCCTAAATGTAAATGGTTTAAATGCACCATTCAAAAGACATAGAGTCACTGAATGGATAAAAAAAACAAGACCCATCTATATTATGCTGACAAGAGACTCAATTCAAACCCCAAAACATACACAGGCTGAAAGTAAAGAGATGGAAAAAGATATTTCATGCAACTAATAGTGAGAAAAAAGCAGGAGTTGCAGTACTTGTATCAGACAAAATAGACTTCAAAACAAAGAAAGTCACAAGAGACAAAGAAGGACATTACATAATGATAAAGGGGTCAGTCCAACAAGAGGCTATAACTATTATAAACATCTATGCACCCAACACAGGATCACCTACATATACGAAACAAATACTAATAAAATTAAAGGGGGAAATAGAATGCAATGCATTCATTTTGGGAGATTTCAATACATCACTCACTCCAAAGGACAGATCAACCAGACAGAAAATAAATAAAGAGACAGAGGCACTCAACAATGTATTAGAACAGATGGACCTAACAGAAAGCTACAGAACACTCCATCCAAAAGCAACAGGATACACATTCTTCTCAAGTGCACATGGAACATTTTCAAGAATAGATCATATACTAGGCCACAGAAAGAGCCTCAGTAAATTAAAAAAGATTCAACTTGTACCAACCAGGTTCCAGGTTACAAAGGTATGAAACTAGAAATAAATTACTCAAAACGAAAAAGCCCACAACATGTGGAGGCTTAATAACATGATCCTAAATAATCAATGGATCAATGACCAAATAAAAACAGAGATCAAGCAATATATGGAGACAAATGACAGCAATAATTCAACACCACAACATCTGTGGGACACATCGAAGGCCGTGCTAAGAGTGAAATATATTGCAATACAGGCCTACCTCAGGAAAGAAGAACAATCCCAAATCAACAGTCTAAACTCACAATTAATGAAACCAGAAAAGGAAGAACAAATGAGACCCAAAATCAGTAGAAGGAGGGACATAATAAAGATTAGAGCATAAATAAATAAAATTGAGAAGAATAAAACAATAGAAAGAATCAATGAAAGCAGAAGCTGGTTCTTCGAGAAAAAGAACAAAATAGTAAACCCCTAGCCAGATTTATCAAGAAAAAAAGAGAATCTACACACATAAACAGAATCAGAAATGAGAAAGGAAAAATCACGACGGATCTCACAGAAATACAAAGAATTATAAGAGAATATTATGAGAAGCTATATGCTAACAAGCTGGAAAACCTAGAAGAAATGGACAACTTTCTAGAAAAATACAACCTTCCAAGACTGACCAAGCAAGAAACAGAAAAACTAAACAGACCAATCACCAGCAACGAATTGAAGCAGTAATCAAAAAACTACCCAAGAACAAAAACCCCGGACCAGATGGATTCACCTCAGAATTCTACTAGACATATAGAGAAGAAATAACACTGATACTCCTTGAAGTTTTTCAAAAAATAAAAGAGGAGGGAATTCTTCCAAACTCATTCTATGAAGCTAGCATCACTCTAATACCAAAACCTGGCAAAGACCTCACCAAAAAAGAAAACTACAGTCCAATATCCCTGATGAACGTGGATGCAAAAATACTCAACAAAATATTAGCAAACCGAATTCAAAAATACATCAAGAGGATCATACACCATGATCAAGTGGGATTCATCCCAGGGATGCAAGGATGGTACAACATTCGAAAATCCATCAACATCATCCACCACATCAACAAAAAGAAGAACAAAAACCACATGATCATCTCCATAGATGCTGAAAAAGCTTTTGACAAAACTCAGCATCCATTCATGATTAAAACTCTCAACAAAATGGGTATAGAGGGCAAGTACCCCAACATCATAAAGGCCATATATGACAAACCCACAGCTAACATCATACTTAACAGCAAGAAGCTAAAAGCTTTTCATCTAAGATCAGGAACAAGACAGGGATGCCCACTCTCTCCACTGTTATTCAACATAGTACTGGAGGTCCTAGTCACGGCAGTCAGACAAAACAAAGAAATACAAGGCATCCAGATTGGTAAAGAAGAAGTCAAACTGTCACTATTTGCAGATGACATGATATTGTACATAAAAAACCCTAAAGACTCCACTCCAAAACTACTAGAACTAATATCTGAATTCAGCAAAGTGGCAGGATACAAAATTAACACACAGAAATCTGTTGCTTTCCTATACACTAACATGAACTAACAGAAAGAGAAATCAGAAAAACAATTCCATTCACAATTGCATCAAAAGAATAAAATACCTAGGAATAAACCTAACGAAGGAAGTGAAAGACCTGTACTCTGAAAACTACAAGACACTCCTAAGAGAAATTAAAGATGACACTACCAAATGGAAATTCATCCCATGCTCTTGGCTAGGAAGAATAAATATTGTCAAAATGGCTATACTACCTAAAGCAATATACAGATTCAATGCAATCCCGACCAAAATACCAACAGCATTCTTCAATGAACTGGAACAAATAATTCTAAAATTCATATGGAACGACAAAAGACCCCGAATAGCCAAAGTAATCCTGAGAAGGAGGAATAAAACAGGGGGAATTATGCTCCCTGACTTCAAGCTCTACTACAAAGCCACAGTAATTGAGACAATTTGGTACTGGCACAAAAACAGACCCACAGACCAGTGGAATAGAATAGAAAATCCAAACATTAACCCAAACATATACAGTCAATTAATATTTGATAAGGGAGCCTGGGATATACATTGGGGAGATGACGGCCTCTTCAGCAGCTGGTGTTGGAAAAACTGGACAGCTACATGTAAGAGAATGAAACTGGACTACTGTCTAAGCCCATACACAAAGGTCAACTCAAGGTGGATCAAAGACCTGAATGTAAGTCATGAAACCATAAAAGTCCTAGAAAAAAACATAGGCAAAAGTCTCTTGGACATAAACATGAGTGACTTTTTCATGAACATATCTCCCCGGGCAAGGGAAACAAAAGCAAAAATGAACAAGTGGGACTATATGAAGCTGAAAAGCTTCTGTACAGCAAAGGACACCATCAGTAGAACAGAAAGACACCCTACAGTATGGGAGAATATATTCATAAATGACGTATCCGATAAGGGGTTGACATCCAAAATATATAAAGAACTCATGCACCTCAACAAACAAAAAGCAAATAGTCCAATTAAGAAATGGGCAGAGGACATGAATAGACACTCTCCAAAGAGGAAATTCAGATGGCCAACAGGCACATGAAAAGATGCTCCACATCACTAATCATCAGAGAAATGCAGATTAAAACCGCAATGAGATATCACCTCACACCAGTGAGGATAGCCAACATCCAAAACACAAACAACAACAAATGTCGGCGAGGATGTGGAGAAAAGGGAACCCTCTTACACTGCTGGTGGGAATGCTAATTAGTTCAACCATTGTGGAAAGCAGTATGGAGGTTCCTCAAAAAACTCAAAATAGAAATACCATTTGACCCAGGAATTCCACTCTTAGGAATTTACCCTACGAATGCAGCAGCCCAGTTTGAAAAAGACATATGCACCCCTATGTTTATCGCAGCACTATTTACAATAGCCAAGAAATAGAAGCAACCTAAGTGTCCATCAGTAGATGAATGGAAAAAGAAGAAGTGGTACATATACACAATGGAATATTATACAGCCATAAGAAGAAAACAAATCCTACCATTTGCAACAACATGAATGGAGCTAGAGGGTATTATGCTCAGTGAAATAAGCCAAGCTGAAAAAGACAAGTACCAAATGATTTCACTCATATGTGGAGTATAAGAACTAAGAAAAAAAACTGAAGGAACAAAACAGTAGCAGACTCACAGAACCCAAGAACGGACTAATAGTTACCAAAGGGAAAGAGGCTGGGGAGGATGGGTGGGAAGGGAGGGACAAGGGGGAAAAAGGGGCATTACGATTAGCAGATGTAATGTTGGGAGGGCACGGGGAGGGCTGTAGAACTCAGAGAAGACAAATAGTGATTCTATAGCATCTCCCTACGCTGATGGACAGTGACTGTAATGGGGTTGGTGGGGGGGACCTGATGAAGGGGGTATAGTTTAATAACCATAATATTGCACATGTAATTGTAGATGAATGATATCAATATAAACTTAAAAAAAAAAGTAAGCTGCGCCTGCATGATTAATACAATAAAGACATCCGCTATCCTTAGGTTCCTTCGTTTATCTTGGGATTATTGGGAATATTCAAACATTCCAGGCTAAGTTACTCCTGGCTTTTTGAGCTTTAACTGATTAACTCATTACCTCTCGGTCTTTTTTTTTTTTTTAGTTTTGCACCCTGCTCATATCTATTTTCCTGCCTAACACAGGGTCTAGGCTATGGCCGGGTCTGTGGAACAGCCATTCCTGTGGGCAGATGCCACTAAGCATGGTAGATAGAGACTTCGCCCGGGCCCATCAGGTGTCCAGCAGGCATAAGCGAGTGGAGGTGTCTCAGGCGGGGCTCTTTGTAGAAACACGGGACCCAGGCATTTCCCGGGGTCCCGCCCTGGACATGCCGCCTTGGGCGGGAGCAGTCGGGGAAGGGAGGATGGGAGGGGACAATGGCCCCGCAGGCAGTGAGTGGGCACGGAGCCGAGGGCCCCCACCCTTCCAGGCTGGGGCTGGAGGGTCGGGGTCTCTCTCGCTCAGAAGCCTAGCTCCCCGCTGGCCCGCCCCCGCCACTGCCCTCCAGCAGGCAGGCAGGACGCACCTTGCCCAGAAGTGGGCATCGCTGAGCTACCCGGGATCTGGCATTCGCCCTCAACCAAAATGGCGTAGGCGGCCTCCGGGGCGACCTGTGACCACACGCCGGGTCTGCCCCCACGCCGCAGCCTGGTAGACCGCTGCGGAGCGCTGCGCTGGAGGCATGCTCCGGCTACCGGCGGGGTTGTGGGCCGCGCTTGGCCCGCTGCTTTGGGGCTGCGGGCTGGCCCTGCAGGGCGGGATGTTGTATCCTCGGGAGAGCCCGTCGCGGGAGCGCAAGGAGCTCGACGGTCTCTGGAGCTTCCGCGCCGACTTCTCCGACAACCGGCGCCGGGGCTTCGAGCAGCAGTGGTACCGGGCGCCGCTGCGGGAGGTGCGGGCTCCGTGGGCGCGGGGCCAGGGCGGGGAAGCTCATAAAGCGGGGTGGTGGGTGGTGGGGGCTGGGGGACGTGCATAGCCTTCCTTGTGCCTTCGGAGCTGCGAGCCAGGAAGTTAAAGATGGGCCTGGAGGCTCGGGGTTTGCCGCCCCACTGAGGGCCCGAGAGGAACCGGGCGGTGGGCGGGTCTGGAATCGGACTCTGGGGCGGGCGCGAGGGTCCCCTGGGATGGCCGAGCCAGAGCAGTGTCAGCGGCCGGAGGGAGGCTTTGGACGTCGTGCGGCCAGCTCTGCCCTCGCAGGAAGAGCCTTGCCTTCCAAGATTTAGGTAAGAGAACGGAGCTTGGCATCCTGCCAGCCAAGGACCCCGCTCCAAGTGCCCGCCCCGACTTGGGTCCGGTGGGCTGAGAAGTGGGGCTTGGGGCAGGCCTGTGTGCCGAACCAGGGCTCACCTACTCTAGATCCTCTTTTCGGTGTTTGCCACCCAGCTTTCAACAGGGGAGGAAGAAAGCGGGGGCTGAGTGTCAGGCTTGTGCCCCACTCAGTTTCCTCAGCAAAGCAGCCGCTGCTCCCAGGCCAGCCTTGCTCCCTGGGGCAGTCAGCTGATTAGCTTTCTCTTAGTCAAGGTCTGTTCTCTACAGATCGTTTTCCTGAGGCTGGGTTGTGGCCCTGGGCGCACCCCTTTTGTGGTAACAGCTGCCCTGAGGAAGAACTGGCCCCATCAGCTTTCCAGCGCAAACCATGCTAGCTGTTGAGATCTCACCAGCAAGTTGTCCATCCATTCAGCCAGTGTTTACTGAGTCCCTCCCTACTGTGTGGTGGGGCTTGTGCCAGACGCCAGAAGTAAAACGGAAGGACAGAGGAGATCCCACGCGCACGATATCTTTAGGAAGCTTTTCCCCAGGCTCACTGAGCCATCTGCCCTGCTCCTGCCCTGCCTCTTAACAGAGATGTTGTAGGCTGTAGAGGTTCAAGGAATTACCCGCTTACCTGAGAGAGCCCGACGCCGGGAGCGCAAGGAGCTCGACGGCCTTTGCAGCTTCTGTGCCCACGCCGACTTCTCCGACAACTGGCGCCAGGGCTTCGAGCAGCAGTGGGTTCAGGTTCACCCACTTCTGCCACGGTGCCCTGAGGCAGTATCCCATGGCCCCAGCCCCCAAAGGCCTTCCCAGCGTGTGAGCTGGTTCCCCGCCACTGCGCTCTCTTCACAGAGCTGATCACCTGACAGCAGAGGCCTCGTTCACTTTTATTCGTAGCACTTAGAACAGCGCTGTAGGTGTTCACTGTACACTGTTGAGTGAGTGAGTCGGCTTCATGGAGTTGTCAGAATTAAATGTGCTTCATAAAAAGCATTGGTCAATTGCTGGCAAATAACAATGGTGGGGTGGCCTGGAATCCCCGGGTCTGAGAGAAACCATCTTGTCCGGCCTTCTCCCCATAGACAGCGTTGCTGGGGAACTTGGTCTCTGGGGAACCAGGGTGCCTGGGCACTGGGCTCAGATTCCTAGGTGACCTGGACCTGATCCCAGCCTTTCTTTCCTCAGTCGGGCCCCATCCTGGACATGCCCGTTCCCTCCAGCTTCAATGACGTGGGCCAGGATGGCCGGCTACGTAGCTTTGTCGGCTGGGTGTGGTACGAGCGGGAGGCGATCCTGCCCCAGCGGTGGACCCAGGACCCGGGCACGAGAGTGGTGCTGAGGATTGGCAGCGCCCACTACTATGCCATTGTGGTCAGTGCGGCGAGCAGCAGGCAGGGCGAGCAGGCAGCTGTGGCTGCCAAGCATGCATGAGGCTGCCTTGGGGAGCTCGGTTCCCAGCTGTGACCTGGCAGCCTGCCTGGTGGGGTGGGTGGGAGGGGCACGCTTATGCCCCGCACTGGGGTTTGTGCCCTGGGTTGGGGGAAGGCTGCCCAATCTGTTCTGTTGGAGCTCCATTCCTCTATTCCTGAGGCAGGTGGCAGCTGGCAGGGCCTCAGCCCCCACATAATGCACTTCCTTGTGAGACGGCAGGGCCACCTTCTCATGCTCTGACCTGTGGCCCCCTCCCCGTATCTCCTTGTGTCTTTAGTGGGTGAACGGGGTTCATGTGGCAGAGCATGAGGGGGGCCATCTCCCCTTTGAGGCTGACATCAGCAAGCTGGTCCAGACTGGGCCCCTGTCCTCCTGCCGTATTACCATCGCCATCAACAACACTCTCACCCCCAACACCCTGCCGCCAGGGACCATCCTGTACAAGACGGATACCTCCAAGTAAGCAGCACCCTGCTCCCCCTTCCAGTGGTCTTCCCATTAAGGACAGGGTGGCCTTAGTGGAGGTGAGGCCCTGGCTCTGGGGAGACTTGTGAGCTCAGGTTGAAGGACCCAGGCGAGGCCCCAGTTGGCCACTGTCCTCCCACTCTAGGTACCCCAAAGGTTACTTTGTCCAGAACACAAACTTCGACTTCTTCAACTATGCGGGACTGCATCGGTCTGTGCTCCTCTACACCACACCTGCCACCTACATTGATGACATCACCATCACCCCCGGTGTGGACCAAGACACTGGTGAGGGCCCCTGGCAGGATCTGCCCTCCACCAGGCAGAGTGGCTCTGTTTCCTGTTTGGAAAGATGCCCCAGGAGAAAGGGTCTCCCAGTCTCTCTTAAGTCCTCACAGGTTCCATCCACCTAAGAAGCTGAAATCCAGCCTGTGCGAGCTGTCAGGAGCTGCAGAAATTGCCCATTTGTTCCTACCTTATTTTGTGAGGAAATGAGGTCCAAGGAGAAGTGAGGTTTCCCTAACATCATCAGACAAATAGCTCAGGGTTCATGGGAATCCCATCTCCCTGCCCCACTGTGCTACCCTCACTTAATCTGTCCTTGCTGCAAATGGAGCTCTGGGAATAAGCAGTTGTTGGCTGGGGACCCCTCAGAGCGGTGGCTGCAGGGTGCTCTCATTTGTACCCTGTCTTCTATCTCGTTTGATCTCTCATCTCCTGCAGGGCTGGTGAACTACCAGATTTTCATTCAGGGCAGTGAACACTTCAGGCTGGAAGTGCATCTTCTGGATGAAGAAGGCAAAGTCGTGGCCCAGGGGACAGGAGGCTGGGGCCAGCTGCAGGTGCCCAGTGCCCACCTGTGGTGGCCGTACCTGATGCATGAGCACCCTGCCTACCTGTACTCATTGGAGGTAATGGTTGCTGTTGTTAGGACTGGGCTATGGGAGGCCTTTTGCTCCCATCCTGAAGCCCTGGCTTCCGCAGGGGTGCAGACAGTGGGCAGACATGCGTGGTCCTCTGAGCTTCCTAGTCAATTGGATTGAAGTGTTTCCAGACTGATTTTTTTCAACCCTTAGTGGGTAGGCCCACTTTTGAAGAGCAGGTCTCAGGCAGGAGGGCAAAGGTTATGCCTTGGTAGAGCCTGGAATTTCTGCACCTTTCTGCTTGCAGTCCGAGGGGTGGGCCGTGGGTGCTGTGTGGGGCTCAGGCTGTCAGGGATGCTTCACACTCAGTACTTGGCTTTCATAGGTGAGGCTGACTGCACAGACGGCAGCTGGGCCTGTGTCTGACTTTTACACCCTCCCTGTGGGGATTCGCACTGTGGCTGTCACAGAAAGCCAGTTCCTCATCAACGGGAAACCTTTCTATTTCCACGGGGTCAACAAGCATGAGGATGCAGACGTGAGTTGGGGCTCCCAGGTCGCTGTAGGGGCTGTTAGCTTCCCCGTGGCTCCCTGAAGCAAGTTCCAGGCAACTCAGAGCAGCTGAGCAAACCACTCAGAATCACTGTGTTTGGGCTGGAGTGGGGGTGATTGGGGTGATTTTTAAGGGGCTTGGCTCAAGAAGGAAATGTGTCTTGGACAGAGTCAGGGATCGCTCTGCTCTGCCCTCCCTAGATCCGAGGAAAGGGCTTTGACTGGCCGCTTCTCGTGAAGGACTTCAACCTGCTTCTTTGGCTTGGTGCCAACGCGCTCCGGACCAGCCACTATCCGTACGCAGAGGAGGTGATGCAGCTCTGTGACCGCTCTGGGATTGTGGTCATCGATGAGAGTCCCGGTGTGGGCATCGTGCTGACGTGAGTGTTCATCGCCCACACTGCTCAGCCCGCCCACCCACCTTGGTGGTGACGAGCCCCTTTCTCCCCTCCCTACAGCCAGAGCTACAGCAATGTGTCTCTGCAGCACCACCTGGAGGTGATGGAGGAGCTGGTGCGCAGGGACAAGAACCACCCGGCCGTGGTGATGTGGTCTGTGGCCAATGAGCCCACTTCCTTTCTGAAACCTGCTGGCTACTACTTCAAGTGAGTGCCCCCCGGCCCGGCCTGGGGCAGGGATGGGACCTCAGCCCTTTGACCTAGCCCAGCCTTGGCTGGGAGCCATGGAGAGCTGAGATCGGCCCTGGGGGGAGATGGCATCTCATCCTCCCCCAGTCCAGACTTGAGGGCACCTCCATACGTGGTCAGTTCAGGGGATTTTGTGATTTCACCCCAGGGAGACCCAAGTGTCCTGTTTTCACACCTGAGATGAAGTTCAGAGTTAACTAACCTACTTACATATAACTTCAGTTTAAGAAAAGAATAGTGGTGTGGCCAAACCGTGACACAGAAAGAGTCTTTTATAACGTAAGTGTGAAGGCACGGGCCTGACCCCCATCATACCTGGTCGTGGAATCATCCAGAAAGCACAGCTCCCAAGGCTGAAGGTGACACAGAGAACTGCGTTTTGTCCAGTGCTCTGCATCTGTAAGGGGAGTCGCTCTAGGGAGACTTCCAGGCAAAAACCAGGTGTAATCTTCCCTTAGATTGATGGTATCTCCATTCCTGGGAAATTCAGTGTACACACATGAAAACTGTAAAAGCCACTTTGTGATGTTTCGGGGCAATCTGTAAATTGGAGTTAGGCTTTATAAAACAGGCTTAAGTGAGCACATGATTATAAACAGGTTTTTCAGTGAGATGTGTGTTTTAAGTATTCTAAAGTTACATTGCTGGGCAGGACCAGGCCGTCTGAAGTTGGTGTTCCCATTCACCAGGCGCAGTGGCCCCTCTCTCCCCCCAGGCATTGCAGAGGGGAGCCTTCGGCAAAGGGAGGTGCTACTATCTCTGAGGGAGGGCCTCCCAAGTCCCACCCCTTGGGGAGCTGTTTCTTGGTTCCTTTTTCTTTCGTACAGTTGAGCAGTTATAACTTAGCCTGCAGGCAGGAATTACCTCCCTTGCTGCAGGGGCAGGAGGCCCGTGACACAGTCTGAGGCAGACACGGGTAGCGGGGCTCTGAGGACAGCTCACAACACAGCCCAGAGCCATGGGGGAGGGGTGTGCTGAGCCCAGGCTGGTGGGCAGGTTTGTTGTGAGGGAGAAAGGATGGGCGTCTGAGGTTCCAGACTAGCTCTTCTGGGAGGTGGAGAAAGGGAGGCACGTGCCTTTTGGAGCAGCATGGATGGAGGCAAGGTCTGGACAGAGCCAGGCCAGAGGAGCCCAGCGGGCTCTGAAGACTTCCCAGTTGACATACAGGCTATTCAGACAGCCTGAACTCCAGGGTAAAGGGGCACTGTTCTGGCTGCAGAGATCACAGCCTTCAAATGAGATGAGCAATGATGGGGAGAGGGTGTAAAGGAAAATGGGCTGTGAGGACAGAGAAGACAGAAGAGGCTTAAATAGTGAGTGAAGGTGACCTGCACCAGGGACCCCTGATAGGTTCCTGGGCCGAGACCTGACCACAGACTGGTCGCTCTGCTGAGGAGCCTCTTCTCACCAGCTCTCCTGGGTTAACACGGTTCAGCATAAGTGCCTTTTTGTCAGAGAGGCTGGCGCTGATTCCCCAGCTTCAGTTATACAGCCCTGTTTTTGTCCTGTAGAGACCTGGGCTTCCCCTTAATCCCACTCCTAGTAATTTCCACTTGTAATTACAACATGCATCTGTCCACTCCATGAAGGCTGTTATAGTCTCCAGTGAGTGCCCAGTACACAGCCTGCCTCCCAGCACACACTCCTGATTATTTTGTTAAAATCATGTCCATCTTAATCCTCACCCTACCCACTCTTGTTTTCAAGAGCTTTTTCTGAGACGCGGGCCCTAACTTTGGGCAGCACCCAGTCCGGGGCCTCAGTTCTGTGCGCTGTTCACCCCCGAGAGGATGGCCTCTCCCAGGGCACTAGGGTTTTGGGAAGGAGAAAGAAAAGGTCACGTCTGGGAACGTGATCTAAAACTAGGGGAACATGTTTGCTTACCTAAAACATAGTTCGGGTAGGGAGGAGAGCCGCAGATTTTTGCTTCAGGGAGATGGGAGGGAGAGGGAGAGAGGGGTACTTCAGAGCCCTCCCTAACTGACAGCCTGTCTTCTGCCCTCTGCGGACAGGACACTGATTGCCCACACCAAAGCCTTGGACCCCTCCCGGCCTGTGACCTTTGTGACCAACTCCAACTTTGAAGCAGACCTGGGGGTGAGCCTGGGGCCTCCACACCACTTTTCTCTCTGCCTGTCCTCTGGCCCTGCCCTGATGCTCGCTAAGGTGGGCTGCTGGGAAGAACCACGAGCAGCCAGTCTGACCATTTTCATGGATGGTCTTTAGGTTAATGATAATTGCCTGCTTATGTGCCGCGTAGTGTGGCCTCCTGACTTCAAGGAAGCTGGGCACAGGGAGATTTAACTCATTCTCAGTTCAGACTCAAATGTTTTATGCACCTCAGTAATTTGCTTAAATTACTTGTCATCGTCCCGTGTTTACCAAACCTGGCTGATTGTTAGAACTGCTGAGGGAAGCTTTGAAAGTACAGATCTCTGGATTCTGAGATTCTGATTTAGTAAGTCCAGAGTGGGAACCTGAGTTTTTAAAAAGCTTCTTCAGTGATTCCAGTCAATCCACCATCTTGGGGAACCACTGACCAGATCAGCTTCTCAGATTGAGAATCAAAGGGTTCACACGGCTGGCTGGACCACACACCTCCCTCGCTGTCACTGTGACAGCAGCCTCAGAATCTGTGTGTTGAGTTGTACTGAAGCTGTAAAACATGGGAGCAAGAAAATGCTTTGCTAGAGAAGTGAAGGCCAGTACTTAGGAGGAAAGTGCTACAGAAAGAGAAATCATCTAAAGAGAGAATGGATGTAAAAACACTGTACAAATGTAAATTGGGAATACTGTCATTTTAACACAAATGGAAAAGGTTTGTATCCCTGGTGTTCTTGCTGTCTCTTGAGAACACCCCCTTCAAGGAAGCATACAGATTGTGGTCAAACCCACATGGCCCAGGCAGGCCTGAACATTCTTAGAGCCTGAGTGGCATCTCTTCCCATTCACGTCTTTCCTGTGGGCAGGAAGCCTATGCCTGTCTCCCAGGAGGTTGCCAGACTCATCTGGTGGAGTATGTGACCCATGCACATGTGCCTACCCAGACACCTCGCGCACCTTTTCTCTAATGCCTGCATCTTCCCACCACCAGTTTGGAAAGAGTCCTCAGTTGCTTGGGAGTGCCGCGTCAGTTGCTGTGCAGGCTTAAATGCGCATTTGTTCCGGTGATATTAGATGCTAGACGGTGGTGCTCTGTCCTCTGCCCTGCATCCTGTAGACTTGAGATGGTCCTGCTCCATTGTCCGGTACCTTCCTTAGAGGGAATTTTGCAGCCACTCTGTGGCTCACAGCACATGAATCAGGATTCCTTGTGAGGAGAAAAACGTCATCTATCCCTCTAGGGAACATTCCTGGAGGGCCAGGGAAGGGGAGACGGTAACAGGAGCATTACCCGGAGAGGAACAAAGCCAGCTGGGATGGGGTGGGGTGGGGCTTCCACAAGGCCAGCTTGCCAGGTGGCTGCTCGCCCTCACCAAAGCTCAGCTGCAGCCAGGCTGGGACAGCTGGCCCAGAATTACAGGCTTGCTCCATTCAGGTCACTTCTGACTGTTCCCTGCACGTGTGGCAACCTAAATCATTTTCTGCATCCCCTTCTTATCACCTCTGCCAGAAGAGCCCCCAGGTGTGCAGTACTAACACGATCTTCCAGTTGGTGGGCAAGTGTTAATACTCTCGTCCTAGGTGCCATATGTGGATGTCATCTGTGTGAACAGTTACTACTCCTGGTACCATGACTATGGGCACATGGAGGTGATACAGCTGCAGCTGGCGACCCAGTTTGAGAACTGGTACAGGACCTTTCAGAAACCGATCATTCAGAGCGAGTATGGAGCAGAAACCATTGCAGGGTTTCACCAGGTAAACGGCGTAGAACATTCTCTTATCTCTTTACTCTTGGACAGTGAAGTCACTCATTGCCCCAAGCTAGAAAGGTGTGTTTCCCACCCCTCCCTTGTCCTGGTGACCCCCCTGGAGGTCTTCAGGCTCACCCCTCCACAATCCTGGCTCCCCAGACTCTGGCCTCTACCCTGCTTGGGTCTCAGGCAGCTTCCTGATTGGCCTTGTTTCCAGACAGCCTCCCACTAGGTCCCAAGTTTTCTTTCAAACAGATCCAAACCTTAGGAGTCCTGTCTTTGGTGTCCTTTGCTCTCTGCCAGGTCTCTGTCCTCCTCTGCCTTCACTCTGGACACTGGACTGTTTTCACTGTGCTCCCTGGCTCCTCTGGCACAGGCTGTGCCTTCTGCCTGGAGTGCCCATGTTAGCACAACTGCCAACTGAAGGGTTCTTCCTAGTGTTCAGGTCTCAGCTTCCATGTTTGCCATGTGCCCCAGGCATAAGAAACTTTCCTTTGCTTGTGCCTGTTTCGCACTGTGCACTGTCATTATTTCCTCGGTGCTTCCCTTGACCAGACATGAGTCCTATTTGCTGTTGCTTCCCAAGCATTCAGCAGTGCCTGGCACAGCGGTTGCCAGTGTTTGTTAAGGGAGTGCAGTCTTGGAGCAAGGTTTAGTCATTAGGTTTTTTTCTCATTGTTTTGTCTGTTTCCTCACCAAACGACACACCACTTTGCCTTATGGGGATTTTCTTCATGTGGATTCTTGAACCACAGCCAGCTTCTCAGTTCCACCCCAGCCAGCTCACACACCTGTCACAACTACTGGGATTCCTTGTTGACACACATTTCTTAACATGCTTATTCTTGGTATGTTGAACAGCTACCTACATGGACTATAGTATTCTGTTCACATCCTTAAATTCATCTTGCTTGTACAGAATGCCACTTCTACAAACTGGTAAAGTAGGAAATAGTTTATGAACACAACGTGTACGTACATTTGTCCCCCTGCTTTGAAAAGCCAACCAACTCCGAATTTTTTAAAAGCTCCGAAGTAGTCTAGGTCAGGGCTGCTTGGTAGAACCCTTTGCAGGGATGGAAGTGTTCTACATCTGCACTGTCCAGAAGGGTAGCCACTAGCTACATGCGGCTATTGAGGACTTGAAATGCAACTGGTATAACTGAGTTTAGTTTTAAATTTAAATAGCCATGTGTGCCAGTAGGAGACAAGGTGGGGTCATTTCCACTAAAAGAAAGAAAATCTACATTTTTCCCTGTCCTCAGACTCAACCTTGAACTGGAACAAAATATGGCTCAACTGTACGTTACATTTCCAATGTATTGCGTATAGCATTGTAATCCTTGCTGGGAAAGAACGCCAAGGCCAGCTGGGCGTCTCATCCTTTTGTGAAATGACTGAGTTGAGTTTGCATCCTTAAGCATCTATGACTGCAGCCCTCCCCCACCCCCAAATTCCCATGAGATGAAAACACAGACTGTGTTTCAAAAACATCTAAAAGATCATCCTATCTTAGTATGACACATAGAAGCCCCTCAACCAGATACTGAGCAAGTCGATAGATGTGGCCCTCTGCCTTTGTCGTGGGTCGTCACCCGTCAGGCCTTAGCTTAGCGATTTCCTCAGGGAAGTCTTCTGTGGCCCCGTCTCAGCTGCCTCTGCTGAACATGCCCTAGCTCCTGCTCTGCACTCTTCCTACTCATTGTCGGTACACTTGTGTCTTTCTTGCTAGATTGTAAAGCCTGAAGGCAGAGATGGTGTCTTGTTTATCACTTCATCTCCAATGCCTGCCATATAAGCAGATGCCAAATAATTACTTGTTGAATGGGTGAATGTGCTAAACAGATTCTTACCCAGACTAGATACAGATGAATCTGAGGTGAGTTTAATGAGTGACACTAATTCTCAAATTATTCACTGGCAGCCACTTAAAACTTGAATTTTAAATTTATTATTCCAAGACAGTATTTTTACTTCAGTGTAGTTCAGCTTTAAGACCGCACTGGTGAGTAGAAATGGAAAAGAAAGAAAAAGCAAATATCAAATATTGCTTATAAATAAAACAGTTGCTGATTAAGGTTTTAAAGAAGTATTTTCCTACTGCAGGCCATGTCGACAGTACCCAGGCTGTGTCTACACCAGTGCTGCGGTCCACTGCGGGGACAGAGCTCTCGGCCACCATCACGTGGACCTTTATTTTTAACTAACATTTACAGTTCTGCCAGTTTGGATTGTTAAATTCTCTCTGCCTTGAACTCCAGGATCCACCTCTGATGTTCAGTGAAGAGTACCAGAAAGGTCTACTAGAGCAGTACCATGTGGTTCTGGATCAGAAACGCAAGGAATACGTGGTTGGGGAGCTCATCTGGAATTTTGCTGATTTCATGACTGACCAGTGTAAGTGGCAGTTTGGCTTACAGAATGTACTGCTTCTCATTCTTCCAGGTTGGCCCTTCAGTTCAGGACATGAGTTGTAGGAACACTAGCGACAAGAAGGGGAAAGCAGAGCTAATTGGTGCAGGCTATACAGAGGATTTCCTAGGAAAAGGAAGTTGCATCTAGCAAGCAACAGTTGCTTGCCTGCTTCCCAAATCATTTTATGGTAAAAAAGCAAATGTGAGAGCCTTCTAGCTTCATGCAAAAATGGCCAACTTGCCTTTTTCTGAACAGTATAAGGAAAAAGACCACGTATTGGATTTACTTGGGGGGTGGTGTGCTGGAGAGAAGACAGGCTGCTGTCAGCTTTGCCCCCTTCCCAGCCTCAGCCCCCCAAGACTGGTCACCGGCATGGGGACCCAGATGCAAGCCTGCTCAGGGGGGTCTTTGAAATCTGATAGATCCCACCTGCTCAGGACTCTAGCTCCCGCTTCGGAGAGTTGTCTCTTCAGAAAGGCCCAGGCTTTTCCAAGAGTAACTGTGCCTCAGTTCCCCTCCGGTTACTGGGCACCTGGGCACCCATGTTTTAAACCTTATTTTACAAGTAAAAGATAAACGATTTTGGATTTTTTTCCCCTTAATAAAAGGTTAACACACCGGAGTGCTGAGGTATTTTGAGGGAGCAGTAATATTTAAATCTTTAACCCATTAAGTAGCCACTTCAGACACCACTTCAGACCAAGCAATACTAAACTGTAAGAGGACATTTTCTAGCGCCTAGCTTGGCTCCTGGTTGGTTCTGATTTGACCCATCAGAATCATCTGAAACATCTTCTGTCTTCTTTTTAGCACCGCTGAGAGCAATTGGGAATAAAAAGGGGATCTTCACTCGTCAGAGACAACCAAAAGGTGCAGCATTTCTTTTAAGAGAGAGATACTGGAAAATTGCCAATGAAACCAGTGACCACTGGTCAGCTAGGAAGGCACAGTGTTTGGGAAACAGCCTGTTGACTTAAAGCAAGAACTGCCTTTCTGCTGAGAGCAGCTCTGCCAACCCCCTTCTCCCCAAGGGCCAACTTCCACAGCAAACAGCAAGTGTTTCCTGGACTGTGAGTTGCAGACTGGAAAGTTTCTGATCTGGAATTTGTAGTAATTTGCTAGAAGGGAATGTTAGAGGTGAAAATAAAGGCTTTTGTAGTATGAGAATAAAGTTGGCTTAAAAATGACCATCCATAAATTATATGATCTGTACTGTTGAAAAGCATCTGAAGTTATTTTTGTGTCAGGCTGTATTTATAGCCTGAACTGTATGGACTCCTGAGAAACCTGCTTCCACACTTGCACCACGTTCAGTTGCTGGTCACAGACTGTGCTTCCCCAGGCCTAGCCCACAGCCCAGGGTCCCCATGTGCAGTACCAGGCCAGCCTTGCCTGAGTCCAAGTCAAGGACACTGCTGTTCAGCTCCATAGAGGAGCTGCAGTCCCAACAAGTGCATAGAAAGTGAGCTCATGCTGGGTGATGAACGAGCTCTGTGCACCACTTTCCAAACAAGTACCCTAGCCCTTCGTAGCCCTGTGTGACGCCACCTGCCCTGCTCCCAGCAGATGGCCTTTCCTTCGGGAATCTTTCCTCATTTTCCACAGGAAGGCAAGTAAGGCACATTATTCCTAAGGTTTCAGTATTCATCAATACTGGCTTAAAGCTGATTACTTTCAAAAAATACTTTTGGTGTCCAGGTGGAAGACTGAACCAAAACAGTTAATACAGAACTTGATTTGCTTCTCTTACAGTTGATTCCACATGCCTCAGCACACACCTCCTTTTTAGCCTTCCTTCCCAAGCTCCATGAAAGAAACAGTGAAGGTAACATTTTAGTGGTCTTTAGGCTACTTTTAAGAGTGTAGTCAGTTCAAATAAATTCAAAGAGTTATATTTCTTTTGTTACCACTGAATTTTTCTTAAGTTTCTTGGAGGAATCAAGTTTTGTGTTTAAGTTTAATGTCAAGGACTAATACACAAAACTTTGACAAACATTAAAAGAAAAAGTAGATAAACTGAACTGTACAAATTAGGGATAAGGTCCGTTTCTCAAGTCCTAAGGTTCTGGCGCGGAACACATTTGTTCTATTCAATAAAATATAGCTAAACTATTGCAAATGGATTAATCTTTCTTGCAGATGTTACCTTTTTAGAAGACAATGAGCGGAGTCTTCAAGATGAGCTAAGGGAAAGCAGTGGGAAAGCAGCTGATGGACACATTCTAGACGCTTACAGGATTGTAAGCGGTACCACTTTTTTCATTAATCATTTACAACCACTTACATCAGAAACCCATAGGAGTTCTCTGAGAACTCTGTGTCTTCTATTAGTTATGTATAATTTAAGAGAAAAATAAGTCCATTCACCTGTAGAAATGAGGTTACATTATCAAGAATAGTTAAGACTGAATTCATTTCAGCTTCGTTTTTGAAACATACTCCTGCAGTGTAAGAATGATGGCAGCATAGCTTCCACAGGTAACTTCTACATTTATTTTGTACCAAAAAAGTTATGTGCAACAAATAAACATTCTTACATATTTACATTTGTTTTTACCAGTTAGCAAAATTGTCCTAAATCTCTGATAAGGAATATCTCTTCCTATATTAATGGAGAGATCTGCCTAGTGGACATCATTTTAAATGAATGTTTACTCTGGAGCTTAAAGTACTAGTAATAAATATTTTTGATAGAACATACTATACAGACCATATACCTAATCCTTAGGCCATGCTTAATACAGTTTATAACAATATTTCACCTTTTCTGGGCTAATGTGTCACAAAAGTATTTATTCAGGTAGCCTGTACTCCCACCCCACCCCTGTTGTTTTAATGAAGGGTAGTTCTCACAAATTAGGAATCGTAAGTGCTGCCTAAAATGTCTCAATAGGAATGGTTCACCATTGCTTGCATGTGGGGGCAAAAGAGCACAAAGGTTGCACGTTAGGTATTCTTTCCCAAACAGGCTACCAAAAATGATAGTGGGTTTCTTGTTGGCATTTGTTTAATACTGATTTTCAAGACAAGACCTGTGAGCATTCACTGGTGTTAGGCAGTGGGTACCAATCAAAGTTACAAAGTAATTGCTGCATTTTTGTGGATAGTCTTAAAAAAATAAATATAAATGAAATACAAGCAAACTAAAGCCAACAAACAGTTTTAATTTCACTGTAGTCTTGGTCCTGTATCCTACCTAGTAGGTCCGAAGATCTCTGGTATCCAGAGTAACCGCTCTCAGCATCTTTAAAAGTAATGGATTTAAGGAGAGGCTACATACATCAAGTAAAAGTAATTCCTGCCACACAGCTGGTTAAACCTGAGTTATTTCACCAGTTTACCCTCACTTGACAAAAACTAGCTGTAATGAAAAAAACATGAAATCCTCCAAATCCACCTAGACTCCATGGAATTCATCATCAAACCACAACTTCCCTTTTTTCTTCAAATTATGACTAGCTGGTAAACAAGAGGCCTCATTTTTTACAAATCATTTCAAAAACCAGGAAGCAAGGAATTATTGCCAAAAATCCAGGAACTCAACTTTTTCCTAATCATTCAACATTGGTGGCTAGTAGTGTTGCAATGTTTAAATAGTCTAAAATAGCCATACCATGCTCAGATTTTATAACATGGTGTTTTCCCTTTCTGGGGTGGAACAGAGGATGTAGAGGGGACCCTAAATTCTTCCAGGGCAAAAATACCAAGTAATAGCCACCGGGTTTGGGTTGCTTCCTGAGACACTGGCATCACCATGCGGTTATTTCAGGCAGCACCCACTCATCACTCAGTGAGAGAAAGGATAGGAATTCAACTGGCTCACAGGAATGTGGCAAACATTTTTGTACAACTGAAATAGTGGTGTTTCCCCCAAGGCTTAGGAAAGCAAAGGAAAAACTTGAAAGCTCTGGCGGCACAGTTTTATGTTTTCTTATGTAAGAGGTTGAAGACATCTGCAAGAACTAACATCAAGACAAGCTTTAACTATACTTTGCTGATTGATACAAAATATGATGAAAAACCATTTTAAATTGGGACATGAAAAACTTATTTAGCAGAACCAGTGTTATATATACCACAGACATCTTAACCATTAAGCCATTTCTACTGTCGCTTAGTAAAAAAGCCAGTAAACTGCTTGGTAGAACTGGAAGCACTGCGACAAGTTGACCTCACTGTGCAGAACATGAGGACTTGTTTCTTCATAAACACCAGACATTCAATCAATGCGTCTAGAGTTCTTCAACTATAGAAACAAGAACAATACATACATAATAAAACAGGCATTGAAATATTCACATTTATGAGAAAACACAAGCCTTGAAATCTGAATTAAGCATATCATTTACAGAACTGGTTAGAACTGGCTAGAAGTTCATCACAATCCAGATTTATATGTGCCTTGGGCCAGAAGAATACATTGCATCGATTCTGACAGTCGGACTGCTGAATAGTTGCTGACTCTACACATTTTATCATTTACAGAGCAGAGTCTATCCCCTCCCTTCAAAGAGAAGGCAAATAAAGCGCTCAAAAGTTACTGGTCTATTCTTAACATAACGATTAATCGAACTGGAAGCAAAAAACAGCTACTGCTTCTCAATCTAAGGAGTAAAATCAAACAGAACCTTTCTATAGAATGCACGTTTTCTATTTTATGTAAGAAAGAAAGGAAGGACACTTCTGCCCAAGTTCAACACACAAAATATTTGGTTTGAGATTTAAGACAGAAGGCACTTTTAACATTCTGATATAAGATGTTAACCATAGAAACATACTGTCACAATTTCATTTGGATTTGCGTTGAAAATTTCTGCATTTGCGTGGTTATTAGAGCAGTGACACCAGTACTGTATTTCACCTTCAGATATTTCTACCTGTAGTGTTCTTCCCAATGAAGCAAACTGAGCTGCATGTCAGCCCTAAAGTTTACAAACCCAGTATCTGACTTTAGAACAATTAAACTAGACATCCAATTAGTGCAGAATGAAACAGGGAAAACACTATGGAACTACCCAAGAGCGATCCTGCTCTGCAGTGACTGAGCTTATACTGGTTATTTCAAAGTCCTAATACTGTTTGGTTGACTGATACCAATGTTAAGGAAAAATATCTGCATGAAAATTCAACTGACTTTACCCAAAAGTGCCATATTAATATCTCCAGCTTTTCTCCAAACAAATCTACCCATTTTCCCATCTTTAATGTATTGAAGGCCTTGCACCTGAAGGTCTGGTCACATGACATTCCATAAGGTCAAATTGGTCCAGTTTTATGACTAGACCCAAGTTTGACTTGAATGTCCAAATTTAGTTTCTTCCTTTCAGAGGAAGGAAATGAAAGGGAACCAACCACCCTACTATTTTTTGCTTTCAATACTGGACCCACAGCTGTCAGTATTTTCCACAAGATACTCGTATGGACTTACTATTTCCACTATTTCTTCAGTCAACATTGAGCTAACAATTCTTCATTGCTACACTTCAACTAAACTGTACAGTAAGTTCTTCAGGGATGGGTCCAATATTTCTACCTTTATTTACAAATATCACATAAATGGATTCTAGTTGAATCTACATATTTAAATCCATCAGCTAAAAACATTACATACTGTAAACATGGCAATATTTACTACAGTATCTATTCTAAAATATTCTGTCATGATCACATTTGTTATACCTGAAATTGAATTTATACACATTAGAGAATTACTAGCAATGGTTGCTCACTTTACAATTGAGGGCAAGGGGCTAGGATTACATTTTATTATTCAGAAATATCTTCAAAGTAAAGTTAAAGCTTGTCTTTGACTGGCTCGGTGTGTCCTTTTGCCTTGTATCCATATTTAAAATGAAGAGTGACACAGAAAATAGCTAGGGCTCCTTCTAATTTACAGGATTTTAAAAAATCAGTTTAGGGAAAGTGTCTGTTCTGAAGAATAAAAAAAAAAACTGCTGCAAAATAAACTTAATGGAGAAAGGAACTTCAGACTGTCATTTAAGAGTCTGTCAGTCCTGCTTGGGCGGCAGTTGTCGCTTCCAGGCCTCATTCAAGTAAACGAGTCGTTTGTAGTTGACGATCAGAAGAATGAAGTTCAGCACGTACGTGACCACGCAGATGATGCAGAACTCCTTCAGCACAAAGTACAGAATGTAGGCCAGGTACAGAGAGCCTACTACAGACACGATGGAGGAGGTCATGAGGATTAAAGCTGCGACTGCGCTTGCTGTCATGCCTGCAAGAGAAAGGGACACTTGCTGCGCTCAGACCTGGACCATGGAGAGCCGGTTCTGAGCTAATAGGCAACCGTTCGTGATTTGCTGCAGGGCTGGAAGACAGACCTCACAGCAAAGCACCATGGAACTGGAGAACAAAAACTACTGGTCTGTTAAGATAATGCAGGTCATGCACATACCAGTTTTACAGCTGCAATGTTTTTGACATGTCAACATTCTAGATGAAATGCAGGTAACCCCTGAACACTGTTGTAGAGAGGGGAGTGGAGTAGGAGCGCTGCTCCTTGCACAAACATCCCCCCAAACTACTGACAGCCCACTGTTGGCAGATGACATAAGCGGTTGATCAACACATATTCTATGTCATATGTATTACATACGGTATTCTCGTGATAGAATAAGCCAGAGAAAAGAGAACGGTTTTTAAAATTGTTGCAAGTCTCCAAAAATGTTTCCAAGAATTTTTTGAAAGAGTTGCAAGTGGATCCATGCAGTTCAAACCTGTGTTGTCAAGGGTCAACTGTATTACTTATTTCATACACTAGCCTCAGTTAAGCCATGCGAAGAAAATACACATCTTGCATTCACATTATGCAATGAAGCTGACTTGTAAAACTGACAGCCCCACATTTCCTAATGGATAATGGAGTATGAGGACCACAACCTTCTCTCCAAGCCAGACACATTTTCCCTGGCCTTTTGCTTTCCCATGTTTAGATTAAATTATTTATCAAAAATCTATAATGGAAGATGATCACACTAACATGCTGCTGAAGAAGCAAAAACACTGTGATAAACATTTCAGGAAGGGCTCAGGCTAGAGGATAACGGAAACCACATTTGGTCAGTTGGCCACATGTGGGTCAAACTAGATCAAGAAAAAAGGCAGTTAGTTATGTGTGCTAAGCTGGGGCTCTCTAGACAAAAACGTGCCTGAATTCTTGATTCTCTCTGACATCTTCACATGTATTGTTTGGTAATTTCTTGTACTCAACAGTATTGAGAACATGTATTTATTTTCAAGGAGAGAGGAGACAGCAGAGCATATTATATTAACCTTCCTACCCAACAACTAATGGATAACAGAAACAGGAAAAAATAAGAATAGGTAGTAAGTAGCAGGTTTGAAGAGATTAATTGAGCTAAGTCCCTGCTGCCTACCGACTGAGAAGCTGCCTGTGGGGCTGCAGCCTGGTCCCAGGGGCCCAGCTTGCCCACGGGACTAGTCAGAACTGGAGCATGATGCTTCCACAAGGCTTGAATCTTCAAGACTAAGATGTGTTGGGTCACTTATGTCAGGGACTGGCAGGTCTGCCTGGCTACTTACTTGCTCTTGTGAATGAAGATTTATTGGAATCCAGACCTGCTCATTCATTTACTTAATGTCCATGGCTGCTTTTGCATTAGAATGGCAGAGTTGAGTAGCTACAACAGTCAGCAAAGCCTATATTGTTTTCCAGCTGGCCCATTACTAAAGAAGTTTGCTGATCTCACCTATGCTAAACATCTGAAACTTCAAAAACTTATTCTGTCACCTTTTTTTTATCTAAGAAAGTTAGTTTCAAAATGATATGGTCAAGTTATTTACTTTCTCCAAGCCACTCTTTTCTTTAACTGTGAAATTGGGATAATAATAACTTCTAACTCCTATGACTGTTGTGTATTAAAAAGCTAACAGGTAAAAAGCACTTAGAATGCCCTATAAATACTGGCTTTTAATTAAATACTATTTACCAAGCCTGTCCTAACGTAACTGGTGGCTTGGGATAAAAGTCCCATTGGATTTGAAATGTGTTGTAACTGTAAATAAATGATGGTACAGTCAAGTAATGGAATACTTGGCAGCTGTGAAAAAGAATGAAGACACTAATGCTCTGCTATGGAAACATCACCAAGACCTATATCAGCCAAGCAAAAAAAAAAAAGTATGTAGAACAGTGTGTAGAGCATCTGCATTTTATATTTTAAAAAAGAAGAAAATTAAGATTATAGACAGTTGACCCTTGAACAGCACAGGGGCTTGGAGCACTGACCTCCTTGCATAGTCGAAAATCCAATCCATGCATAACTTTTGACTCCTCCCAAACTTAAACTATTAATAGCCTATTGTTGACCAGAAACCTTACTAAAAATGTAAACAATTAACAAATATTTTGTATGTTGTATGTATTATATACTGTATTCTTACAATAAAGTAAGCTAGAGAAAAAATTTCAAATTGTTGCAGATCTCCCCAAAATTTCCTAATATATTTATTACATATATAAGTGGACCTGTGCAACTCAAACGCATGTTGTTCAAGGGTCAACTGTGATTGTATATTTTTGCTTATGCTTAAAGAAACTACAACACCAAGCTACCAGTCAGGAATGATAGGCAC
The DNA here is from genome assembly GCA_032199065.1 of Smutsia gigantea. NCBI lineage: Eukaryota > Metazoa > Chordata > Mammalia > Pholidota > Manidae > Smutsia > Smutsia gigantea. The sequence goes on from JAVSCE010011041.1 coordinate 152,898, forward strand.
TGGGAAGTGGGCAGCCAGTGACAAAGGAGAGACCAACTTTTCACTGTATTGCATTTTATACTTTTTACTTTGGAACCATGTGAATGTATTGCCTATGGAAAATTAAATAAAAAATACTGTATCTCAAACACTTAGAAGGGAGTGAAGAGGACGTGCTCTGGAAAACTGTTAGATGAGTTCAAGTGTGCCTTCAATGGTAAAGGCACTGACATTAAAAATGAATGTGAATGCATAAAATGTGCATAGAAAAAGCATGATGGACATGATTGAAAATATGTGTATATAATGAAATTAAATTAAATATTACAAGTAGAAATCTGTTCTACCTCTATCTCCCAAAATTGATAGTCAAAAACATTTCTTAGGGTATTTTAACTTGGGCTTATACTTTATACTCATCTTTAGAAATCCAAACAAAACAAATAAATGGAATAAAAAGTGAAAGTCTCACCCCTGGCCTCTAACCACCAGACTCTTTTCTATGCATTTACATACATATTTATAAACATACAGTTATCCCATATCTGTTATACCACAATTAGATTTTTTTACTAAACTGTGTCTTGATCTTTCCGGAACATACATGTAGACCTACTTTTTTCTTTAATGGATTGCTATGTAGTATTTTCTAGTACAGATATAATCTAATTTATTCAACCATCATCTTTTGCTAAGCTACTTCCAATTTTTTGCTATTTTAAACTATACTGCTATGAATATGCTTGTGTGTATTTTTGTGTTTCTACAAGATATACAGATATGGAATTGGACAAACTTGATAGGACTATTGAGAAAAATTTAGGCTCATAACAAATCACCTTCAGCTATATAGAGGAGCACAGAAGAGCTGGCAGGTAATAGGATAAAATATTAAGTGAAATTTAAGGGCAAAATGGGTGGATCTAACTTTGACAGTATAAAAATTTGTGTACAAAAAAATGGGTAAAATGTTTGTAACAAATATCAAAATGGACTATTATTAGGATCCCACTAACTCAATTAAAATATAGTAAAATTAAAATAATGGCTACTAGTATGTAATTATTAAATTAGAAATTTTACAGAAAACACTTTAAAAAATGAAGGTGAATGAAGCTTCAGGGAAATCTGACAGTTGAGGAGAAAACAGTTAAAATCTGTAACAAAAATCTGTTTTGATTCATTCACCCCATGTTTGGTAATTTATTTTGTGGAAATAATTCAAAGAGGGAAGGGTATGTGTGACAGGAACCTTAAACGAGGTTGATCACTGCACCATTATTTAGAATAAAGCCTTGATGTCAATAATAACAAAACACTTAAGAGGACAGACAGCATAAAATAGTTCACAATAAAATTAAGTGAAGAAAGAAGGCAGTGGAAACTGGCTATGTAAAGGTAATGGAATTATGGATATTGTTTATTAAAGTTTTCTCAGTGCATGCTATTTAAAAATAGCTATAGTATACAAAATGATAAGGAAAAAGGTTCCCAGGGAAGACAAAAATAATTTCCCTGAATGGAACTGGTTTTTCTGGACATCATGGATGTTGCTTTCCCTGATTAAACGCTGCCAGATAACATGTTTAGCATTTGCATCATCAAAATTTCAGTGAACCAAGTTTTCACGACACAAAAATGTGCTACAAACTAGTGGTTCTATCATTAACATGTGCTTTTATTTAATATAAAGACACACTTCAGGGCAAAGACAAAGTGCGAAATGGAATATAACAAACAATCTTATTTTTGTATGCTATACTTACCAAGTAATAACTGTAGTATATAAAATATAAGTCCAAAGACACTGTTTGGCTGGTTTAATACACCATCCTTTCCAAAAATGGAACCCAAAAGACCAAATCCTCGACCCCATCTGTAAAATAAAGGAAATCAGAAACCCTACGTATTTGAGTTTTCCTATTAAAAAAAAAAAGTAAAGATCTTGAGAATGCCACGCTAATATACCTATCCAAATTTCTCAAGTCATCAATTTATATATATTCTCTATTCCAAAAGACAAGACAAAGTATTCTTTTTCTGGTGACATTAGTATTTGCAGAGGAAGAGTCCTCTAATGTAAGTCAGGTCCTTTAGCAGCTGCCTCCCTACATGCTGAGCTAAATGCCCGGGCGGCGGCTGCTCAGCACATCACAGAACGTTCAGCGGTCTCGGCGTGACAGTGGTGCCCCTGCCGGTTGTGATGGACAGAAATGTCTTCAGTCACCGCCAGATGTCCCTGGGGCCAACATCATCCCTAGTTTATAGCCATTAGTGTAAGCTATCCTATTTTCTTCAAAGTATACACTGAAATGTTGGTTCCTGACAAATTCCACCAGGATATGCATTAGGAAACATATCCTGGGAACAATATCTTTAAGTGTAGACAATGGGTCAGGTGCTGGGATCTAGGAGTAAAGAAATTAGACCAGGTAGTACGCTTGTGGAGCTCATATTCCATTTAGCAGGAGCAGTAATAAGAGATGGACGAGCCTATTAACAGATACACTGGAAAACTGAGGGGAGAGCTATTCTAGATCAGAGCTTCTGAAAATTTAAAAGGACAGTGACCTTGGCGTTTGCTAAAATGCAGACTTTACTTCAGCAGGTCTGTGGCAGGGCCTCACTGCATTTCAAAACAAACAAATCAAAACAAAACAACAAAAAACGCTCCTCCTGCTTCTGGTCTGAGCACCACACTCAGCACCACTGCTGGAGGTGGTGAGGAAGCTCCAAGCTAGATTGGACAGGGAAGGCTTTTTTCAGGAAATTTGAATTGAATCCTGAATGATGAAAAGCCGCCAGTCTCATGAGGAATGGCAAGTACCAAGGCCTTGCGGCAGGACTGAGCTATGAGTGTGCCAAAGGAGGCCGCCAGAGCTGGCACGGTGATGAGACGACCGTGATGAGAGAATGAGCACGCATCCAATCATCTCCATTATTTACAACCTTGTTTGTAGCCATGAGGAAGAGTTTGAATTTTAAGTATAATGGGAAGACATTTGCGGCTTTTATATAGGAGAGTAGTATAAGCTTACTTATGATCGCTCTTGACTTTCGTGTAGAGATCAAATCGCAGAAGGGCAAGAGTACACACAGGGAGAAACTGCATGCAGTCATGAACTTAGCCCTGCTCATCTCAAGCAGGGATTCAGATGTAAATCACCACCTTTGGCAATAGAAATAATTGGGCATACTGCCAAGATTATCATGGGTAAACAGAGTTTTTATATATTCCAAGCACTGGTCTATGCCTAATTATTCACAAGGATCATGTAGATATTTTCTTTAAAGCAATGCAGAAATCCACAGAATTAATAACATCATTTTATCAAAGAAACATTTTGCTTTTTATTAGATGCATAAAGTTTAAGAATCAAGTCACACTGAAAGCCTTATAAAAACGGAGATTCCATACTCTAGCCCTTACCACACTCATTTCTGATATCCAGAAGCAACGACTCTGAGGTCTTTTAACTTTTTCCCTTCTACTTAATTCCACATTTGTAAATATGCTTACATTGCTATTTCTTGGTTTATGAATTTTAAATATTATATTTTGACTTTCTAATATGTTAGACCAGAATCCTGCTTTAAATTTTTTACTATGGAAAGCTTCAAATGTATATACACAAAGTGAACAACAGTGTGATAACCTCATGTACTCATCTCCACCTCTACATACTCACCACTCGATTATTGTTCGTTTTTTTCTCTTAAGGTAAAATTTACATACATTTAATGCACAAATCTTAACTTTATAATTTTGACAAATGGAACACCTGAGTAATCCTGGTATAATAACCAATAGTGAAAGGAAAATCTAAGTACCTTTCATAAGCAAACACTCTAATACCAACACAGAGCCTCCATCTCCCAAGTTAAATTCTGTTAGTCCCTTCCTATCAATCCACACTCCACCATGAGTAGAAGTACATGGCTGGCCAGGCTTGTAGGAATCCAGCCTCGAAACCAAAGCTGGATGTCTGCTCTCCTGGATCACACTGCTCTTTCCCGCATGTCACATTAGGTTATAAAATGAAATGGATATCCAGCATTTTCAACCAAACAGAATAATCACTTAATTCCTTGATAAATACAATTAAGTTAAAAAAGTTTAATAAACTTTGATAAAGTTGATATGTAAGTGTTAGTAAGTCAACTCACAAGCAAAGCAGACTGGCATTACATAAGATTATTTTCCTAGGAAAGGTGAAAAGATGAGATTTCATAAATGACACTATACTTTAAAATTGCTAAGGGTGGAAGCAAGTAATTAAAAAACCTTTCAATGAATTTTTTTCGAGTTGGAACATCTGAACAAAACTGTAGATTCCCCCACTTCTAAAAGCTATACAGAACTATCTGAAATATATATGTGCCAACTATAGTTTCTAACCATTTTCTCCTTGTCCTGTGTTTATTCAAAATTCTACTACACTACTTATTTCCAGAGTTGCATCAAGTAATTCATGGAAAAAGGTGGGATATTAACCAATTGAGCAAAAAAAAAAGTTTTCTTAAAGTAATAGACACTTAAACAGATCTTCATTTTGCTTTGCATAGTAGTATCAATGAAGTGATTATGCAAAAGACAGTATCTCATCTTTGATTCTGAAAAAGGTTCACTTTTGATCCAAATAACTTTCTTGAGTATTTTGTATTTGGAGACATAAACAACCAACACCATTTTCCTATGGTATGAATAAGAAATTGTTGAAAGTTTCTAACACTCCTAAGTTTGCCAGAAACAACATTATCTTAAAACCAACGGTCTTCCAACTCTGTTTTCCCAGGTTCCTGAGGATAAATCTAAGATATTATTTGCCTCTTTCACTCTCATTTTTTCATAAATGCATTGGTACTTTTCCAAAGATTATATGCATGTGTGCAAGTGCAACAGAATGCAGGAAGTGATGTGAGAATTCAATAGGCTTCTATCTCAGCAAGCATTAAAGCAATTTGTGGTAAGAGCAACAATGCCACTCTCTTCACCATTTTGTTTGTTTGGTGTGTGTATGTGTGTGTGTGTGTGTGTGTGTGTGTGTGCTTGGGAGTTATTTTTCATAAAGACATTTTGTTAACATATAATGGGTTTATTTTTAAATGAATGCACTTAAATAGTCTCTCAGTTTTTAACTGCTAATATGGTAAATACCAAAGATATAACCCACATAAATAAAAACTTTTGGGCTTCTCAGTAATTATTAAAAATGTGAAGAGGATAATGATAAAAGGGTCAGTCTAACAAGAGGATATAACTATTATAAATATCTATGCACCCAATACAGAATCACCTACATATGTGAAACAAATACTAATAGAATTAAAGGGGGAAATAGAATGCAATGCAGTCATTTTAAGAGACTTCAAGACACCACTCACTCCAAAGGACAGATCAACCAGACAGAAAATAAGTAAATAGGCAGAGGAGGCACTGAACAACAGATTAGAACAGATGGACCTAACAGACGTCTACAGAACACTCCATCCAAAAGCAACAGGATACATATTCTTCTCAAGTGCACATGGAACATTTTCAAGAACTGATCATATATTAGGCCACAAAAAGAGCCTCAGTAAATTTAAAAAGATTCAAATTGTACCAATCAGCTTCTCAGATCACAAAGGTATGAAACTAGAAATAAATTACGCAAAGAAAACGAAAAAGCCCACAAACACATGGAGACCTAATAATGTGATCCTAAATAATCAACGGATCAATGACCAAATAAAAACAGAGATCAAGCAATATATGGAGACAAATGACAACAATAATTCAACACCACAAAATCTGTGGGACACAGTGAAGGCCATGTTAAGAGGGAAATATATTGCAATACAGGCCTACCTCAGGAAAGAACAATCCCAAATCAACAGTCTAAACTCACAATTAATGAAACTAGAAAAGGAAGAACAAATGAGACCCAAAGTCAGTAGAAGGAGGGACATAATAAAGATTAGAGCATAAATAAATAAAATTGAGAAGAATAAAACAATAGAAAGAATCAATGAAAGCAGGAGCTGGTTCTTTGAGAAAATAAACAAAATAGATAAACACCTAGCTAGACTTATCAAGAAAAAAAGAGAGTCTACACACATAAACAGAATCAGAAATTAGAAAGGAAATATCACTACGGACACCACAGAAATATAAATAATTATGAAAAATTATATGGTAACAAACTGAATAATCTAGAAGAAATGGACAACTTTCTAGAAAAATACAACCTTCCAAGGCTGACCCAGGAAGAAAAAGAAAATCTGAATAGACCAATTACCAGCAAAGAAATTGAAATGGTAATCAAAAAACTACCTAAGAACAAAACTCCTGGACCAGATGGTTTCACAGCTGAATTTTATCAAACACTTAGTGAAGACCTAATACCCATCCTCCTTAAAGTTTTCCAAAAAGTAGAAGAGGAGGGAATACTCCCAAACTCATTCTACGAGGCCAACATCACTCTAATACCAAAACCTGGCAAAGACACCAGAAAAAAAGAAAATTACAGACCAATATCCCTGATGAACATAGATGCAAAAATACTCAAAATATTACCAAACCGAATTCAAAAATACATCAAAAAGATCATCCATCATGATCAAGTGGGATTCATCCCAGGTATGAAAGGAAGGTACAACATTCGAAAATCCATTAACATCATCCACTACATCAACAAAAAGAAAGACAAAAACCACATGATCATCTCCATAGATGCTGATAAAGCATTTGACAAAATTCAACATCCATTCTTGATAAAAACTCTCAACAAAATGGGTATAGAGGCAAGTACCTCAACATAATAAAGGCCATATGTGACAAACCCACAGCCAACATTATACTTAACAGCGAGAAGCTGAAAGCTTTTCCTTTAAAATCGGGAACAAGACAAGGAGGCCCACTCTCCCCACTTTTATTCAACATAGGTCTGGAGGTCCTAGCCACAGTAATCAGACAAGACAAAGAAATAAAAGGCATCCAGATTGGCAAGGAAGAACTCAAACTGTCCCTGTTTGCAGATGACATGATATTGTACATAAAAAAACCCTAAAGAATCCACTCCAAAACTACTAGATCTAATATCTGAATTCAGCAAAGTTGCAGGCTACAAAACTAATACACAGAAATCTGTTGCTAATGATGAAATAGAAGCAAGAGAAATCAGGAAAACAATTCTATTCACAATCACATCCAAACAAATCAAATACCTAGGAAAAACCTAACCAAGGAAGTAAAAGACCTATACCCTGAAAACTACAAGATACTCTTAAGAGAAATTAAAGAGGACACTAATAAATGGAAATTCATCACATGCCCTTGGCTAGGAAGAATTAATATTGTCAAAATGACCATCCTGCCTAAAGCAATCTACAGATTCAATGCAATCCGTATCAAAATATCTATAGCATTCTTCAATGAACTACAGCAAATAGTTCTAAAATTCATTTGGAACCACAAAAGACTCTGAATAGCCAAAGGAATCCTGAGAAGGCAGAATAAAGCAGGGGGAATTACACTCCCTGACTTCAAGCTCTGCTACAAAGCTACAGTAATCAAGACAATTTGGTATTCACACAAGAATAGACCCATAGACCAGTGGAACAGAATAGACAGCCCAGATATAAATGCAAGCATGTATGGTCAATTAATATATGATAAAGGAGCCATGGATCTACAATGGGGAAATGACAGCCTCTTCAACAGTTGGTGTTGGCAGAACTGGACAGCTACATGTAAGAGAATGAAACTGGATTACTTTCTAACCCCATACAAAAAAGTAAACTCAAAATGGATCAAAGACCTGAATGTAAGTCATGAAACCATAAAACTCTTAGAAAAAAATACAGGCAAAAATCTCTTGGACATAAACATGAGCAACTTCTTCATGAACATATCTCCCTGGGCAAGGGAAACAAAAGCAAAAATGAACAAGTGGGACTGTATCAAGCTGAAAAGCTTCTGTACAGCAAAGGATACCATCAGTAGAACAAAAAGACATCCTACAGTATGTAAGAATGTATTCATAAATGACATATCTGATAAGGGGTTGACATCCAAAATATATAAAGAGCTTGCACACCTCAACAAACAAAAAGCAAATAATCCAATTAAAAAAAGGGCAGAGGAGCCGAACAGACACTTTTCCAAAGAAGAAGTTCAGGTGGCCAACAGGCACGTGAAAAGATGCTCCACATCACTAATCATCAGAGAAATGCCAATTAAAACCACAATGAGATATCACCTCGCACCAGTTAAGATGGCCGCCATCCAAAAGACAAACAACAACAAATGTTGGTGAGGATGTGGAGAAAGGGGAACCGTCCTACAGTGCTGATGGGAATGTAAATTAGTCCAACCATTGTGGAAAGCAGTATGGAGGTTCCTCAAAAAACTCAAAATAGAAATACCATTTGACCCAGGAATTCCACTCCTAGGAATTTACCCTAAAAATGCAGCAGCCCAGTTTGAAAAAGACTTTTGCACCCCTATGTTTATCGCAGCACTATTTACAATAGCCAAAAAATGGAAGCAACCTAAGTGTCCATCAGTAGATGAATGGATAAAGAAGATGGAATAAGAAGAAAACAAATCCTACCATTTGCAACAACATGGATGGAGCTAGAGGGTATTATGCTCAGTGAAATAAGCCAGGTGGAGAAAGACAAGTATCAAATGATTTCACTCATCTGTGGAGTATAAGAGCAAAGAAAAAACTGAAGGAACAAAACAGCAGTAGACTCACAGAACCCAAGAATGGACTAACAGTTACCAAAGGGAGAGGAGGGGGACTGGGAAAGTGGGGTGGGAAGGGAGGGACAAGGGGGAAAAAGGGCTATTACAATTAGCACACATAATGTAGCAGAGGTGAGGACGGAGTGGGGGGATACGGGGAAGGTAGTATAACACAGAGAAGACAAGTAGTGATTCTATAACATCCTACTACACTGATGGACAATGACCGCAATGGGGTATGTGGTGTGGACTTGATAATAGGGGGAGTCTGGTAACCATAATGTTGCTCATGTAATTGTATGTTAATAATAGCAAAAACAAAAACAAAAAAACAGAACAGTTAAACCTAAAAAAAAAATTACATGACTCAATGCATTATAAACAGTTATGTGAAAACATAATAAACATTAGTAAATGTTAAGGGAAAAAAAAAGGCTTTATCATTTTCAGCCAATCTACTCACTATATGATAGACTAGACTATGATTTAGTTCTTTTACTTGCCCTCCCGAGTTCCTAAACTCCCAATTATGTCACCCTTTTTAGTTATATCACAATTTTTTGTTAAATCAATATACATACACCGTTTACAGTTATCACTATATTGCTTGACACCAAGCTGGGAATGGCCTGTTCTGCTACAGCATGTTTCTGTATAGCAAATCAAGTCATGGTTGATTAGTAAATAGGAGAATGACATCAATACAACAGAAAGTTGCATGATTTACACACTGGTTTCCCAAACATGTTAAAGTTTTGACCACTAAACAAAAGTAGCTGAATGCAAAGTACATGAATAATTGTCCTGGATGCAGTGGGACACAGGAAAATATAGTCCACATGATGGTTTGGCCTCGTGCTTTCTTGAAATTGCTCAGTGTGCTTGTCCCAAATCTGTTTTATTGTCTCCATAACTCAGCTGCCTCAGTCCTTCGTAAATATCCTCACCCATCAAGTGTCCTTCAGATTTCCTCCTTCCACCCACAAGGGGAAGTCCTAAAATTGTCATATTATTTACTTTTTTAAAGATTTAACATGTCTTTTAACTCTACCAGTATTTTCATTAGTATTATTGCTGCTTTATCTTCATCATCTGGTTACAAAGTTACATGGATTTGGAATGATCTGACCTATCCTTTGTTTTCCCATAAGCTCTGGCATTTTTTTTTCCTTTCATATATTAAGGAAAAAGCATCTTGAGGGACCAGGACCATCTTCGTCTGCCAGTGAAATCAGACAGATGAAATACAATGTAATAGAAACAAAAATTTTGTTTTTTCATAAAACGAAGTGTAGAGATGCCAGTAAACTTAATGCCAATACATAGGCTGCCAGACCAGTCTTCTACATGCCTTCTAAAGTTCCATTTCAGAGACATGGAAGAGGGATTTAGGGGAGAAAATCTTTGAATAACATTCAATTCGTTGCTTCAATGACTTCTGACAGTTTGGCAAATTGGGGGTTATCACATCTAAAAGAAATGCCAAAGCTTGACAAATGGATTCTAAGAAAGATAGTATAAATTCCAGATGCCTGTGCAAGTTTCTGTAGTTCCCAGCATTCTACCTCAAGTTATTAGATTTAAAACTTAAGCCATTTCCTTTAGATGGAATAATTTTAGCAAAAAGCATTATCCATAATACTAAAACCATATGCCCCAAATTCAAGTCTTAAGCCATTTTGTTTTTCTTGGTTATTTGGTGCGTGTGTCAGAGGGATGTATGTAGAGATCAGTTAACTTTGTTTTTAAAACATGTTGAAAAATTTCCAATTTCATCCTATCTTTGTTTTCTCAGTATATAAATGTTCAAGAATATCCTTCTTTGGAATTGGATACCAAGACAGTTCACTTAAAAACAGTTCTCCACCCATCATCTTCCCATTGTTACAGTCTAACAATGTGTTGTCACATTACATATTTTTGGAATGCTACTTACTGTTGATTAGAGATCCATTCTCAGTCAGAGCTGCAAACAAGTACATTTCCCTTTGAGAGTTTCCAGATCTCAGCTTAGTACAAGTGGGATCATGGGCCCTTCCTTGACTGCCCTCCTTGTCCAACATTGCTTTTTCAAGTATTCTACTACAGAAGCTATTTGCCTTGAAAATATTAATGTTTTATGCCTAAATATTCAAATGCTATGCATCAGGCAAGACTTAAAGTAAGAAATATTAATTTGGAAAAAACTAAAACAAGAAACCTGGACTCAGTATTATTTTAAAATTCAAATTTGACTCTAATTTAAAAGAAAAAAAAAGGACCAGTATGTCATACATCTCCTGATACCACAGAAATACTCAAATTTACAGATATGTAATACTTCTTCATGTTAAATTTTGCTTAAGCAAACTTTAAAATATCAAGGAAAACCAAGAGCATTCTTCAATGAACTGGGACAAATAGTTTTAAAATTCATATGGAACCAAAAAAGACCCCGAATAGCCAAGGCAATCCTGAGAAGGAAGAATAAAACAGGGGGAATTACGCTCCCAGACTTCAAGCTCTACTACAAAGCCACAGTAATCAAGACAATTTAGTACTGGCACAAGAACAGACCCACAGACCAGTGGAACAGAATAGAAAATCCAGACATTAACCCAAACATATACGGTCAATTAATATATGATAAAGGAGCCTTGGATATACAATGGGGAAATGACAGCCTCTTCAGCAGCTGGTGCTAGCAAAACTGGACAGCTACATGTAAGAGAATAAAATTGGATTACTGTCTATCCCCATACACAAAAGTAAACTCAAAATGAATCAAGGACCTGAATGTAAGTCATGAAACCATAAAACTCTTAGAAAAAAACATAGGCAAAAATCTCTTGGACATAAACATGAGTGACTTCTTCATGAACATATCTCCCCGGGCAAGGGAAACAAAAGCAAAAATGAACAACTGGGACTATATCAAGCTGAAAAGCTTCTGTACAGCAAAGGACACCATCAGTAGAACAAAAAGACATCCTACAGTATGTAAGAATGTATTCATAAATGACGTCTCTGATAAGGGGTTGACATCCAAAATATATAAAGAACTCATGCACCTCAACAAAAAAAAAGCAAATAATCCAATTAAGAAATGGGCAGAGAACATGAATAGACACTTCTCCAAAGAAGAAATTCAGGTGGCCAACAGGCACATGAAAAGATGTTCCACATCACTAATCATCAGAGAAATGCAAATTAAAACCACAATGAGATATCACTTCACACCAGTAAGGATGGCCAACATCCAAAGCACAAACAACAACAAATGTTGGTGAGGATGTGGAGAAAGGGGAACCCTCCTACACTGCTGGTGGGAATGCAAATTAGTTCAACCATTGTGGAAAGCCGTACGGAGGTTCCTCAAAAAACTCAAAATAGAAATACCATTTGACCCAGGAATCTCACTCCTAGGAATTTACCCTAAGAATGCAGCAGCCCAGTTTCAAAAAGACAGATGCACCCCTGTTTATCGCAGCACTATTTGCAATGGTCAGGACGTGGAGGCAGCCTGGGTGTCCATCAGTGGATGAATGGATAAAGAAGATGTGGTACATATACACAATGGAATATTATTCAGCCATAAGAAGAAAACAAATCCTACCATTTGCAACAACATGGATGGAGCTAGATGGTATTATGCTCAGTGAAATAAACCAAGCCGAAAAAGGCAAGTATCAAATGATTTCACTCATATGTGAAGCATAAGAGCAAAGAAAAAAACTGAAAGAACAAAACAGCAGCAGACTCACAGAACCCAAGAATGGACTAAGAGTTACCAAAGGGAAAGGGACTGGGGAGGATGGGTGGGAAGGGAGGGATAAGGGGGATAAAAGGGCATTACGATTAGCAGACATAATGTTGGGGGGACACGGGGAGGGCTCTACAACTCAGAGAAAACAAGTAGTGATTCCATAGCATCTCACTACGCTGATGGACAGTGACTGCAATGGGGTAAGTAGGGGGGACCTGATGAAGTGGGGAGTTTAGTAACCATAATGTTGCATATATAACTGTAGATTAATGAGACCAAAAAAAAAATATTACAAGGAGCAATTTGGAAAAATGAAAAAAAAAATCAAGGAAAAGCAGAACTAGAAAGAAAAGACAAAAATGTAAGCCTTCAATCATTATTTACAAATAGGTATGACCTCAATCAAAATCAGATTAGAAAACTCAAAGAAATGCCAGGAATTTGGTCTCTTTTAGGAAGTCTTTTAAAAATAATCTACCATTTGCAATAACTTCCACACATCAACTTTGAGATTTTTTTTTTAGTGAGTTAATTGTGTCTAGCTATGTGAAAAATTTCAGAGTAATTTACTAGGAGGAAACTGAATATCATTTGGTATCTTCCCATATGGCATGGCATAACAAATGGAAAAGTAGGAAAGGGGAGGGAAGAAGACACAGAAAGTACAGAGTGAATTATAATGGGTAAAAAGTTTTTTAAAAAGTAGGGGTAAAATATAGGTAGGTCATGGGAAAGGCATTACAGCATGGAGAAGACAAGTAATGACTCTATCTTACTACATTGACAGACTGTGACTGCAATGCGGGGGTGAGGACTTGATAATATGCATGACTGTTGAAATCACAATGTTGCTCATGTGAAACCTTCATAAAATTGTATATCAATGATACTTTAATTTAAAAAAAGTAGGAGTGAAAAATTTGAAAATATAGGAACAGAGAATCAAACTATATACACTTATCTAACAATTTTCTATCTTAAAAAATAAAACTGGAATGTTACTTCACTTAAAATGCACAGCATGCAAAATGTTTTGTAATGGTAAAAAATGTACACCAATATAAGTTTTCATAATTTTCCAAAAAATGACCTTTCTGGAACAAAAAATTACCATTACACCCCCTTCAATTAAATTTTTTGTTTGTTTGTTTCTAGCATTACTATCTGCTGTAATTCATAAACTTCAATCTAAGTTTTTAGACATGAACTCACACAGGTAGTTGGGTCCTTATTCATTCACTCACTTATCCAGCAAAGAACACCAAGCTACCACACCTGCATGGACAATGCTCACTGCCACCTGAACAACTTAAAGTATATATTGTTTTTATTTATTTATTATTAAGGTATCATTGATATACAATCTTATGAAGGTTTCACATGAGCAACACTGCATATTGTTTTGATGGAGACACAAGTGTAGTTCTGCACAAAATTTTCAATTACTAAATTGTATGTTTTTTCACCTTGATACCTTATGATCATTAGAAAGCTACTTACTTATATGTATAGCTATATATCATGCCAAACGTCCATCTGTAACTGCAAGAAACTCATGTAATAAACACACTACTGACTATATTATACAAAATCATGGCCACAAGTTTCTGCATATTTACTTCTCTCTCTTCAAGGCAAAAATTTCCCACAGTTCAGATTTACATAAGTAGTGCCTTTTAAAAAATAAATAAAAGTGCTGTCCTATCTGTAAAATTATATTTGTAGTCCATTTTACAGAATGTTAAAATGCTTATGAATGCATTATCTTCTAATAAATTCCCATTATGGTATTGAAGCCAGTTAAAGAACAAAACCAGAAAAAGTTATCCCACTGGCCTATGGAAACAACTAGGGCTATTTTAGATCTACCATCAGAAAAATTAAACTAAATAAGGAAAAATGCAAAAAAGAGAGTAAGAAATTTTACAAAATGGCAACTACTATGACTTAAAAGAGAATATTGATATGTCTTACTTTAATTCAGTAACTAAGCCATTTCTGGAATGAACATTTATAGATAACAAATGTTCTTCTTAGTGCTCAGAGAAAAATTACAAAGTATGTAGAAATAACTTCCACATTCTATAAGGAAAGATGGACTTCAAAATGGAGTTTAAAAGCCTTTTCAGTTCCCCCTCAAGTCTACCTACTTTGGCTCCTGAATAGCATAGCAATAATATTTTCTCCATGTTTAAGCATAAAGGTCTCCAGTTCTCCAGGAGTTTTCACTTCCTGAATTTCTTGTAGCATGTGGTCAAAATCTTGTTTTGCCAAATATGATCTTGTAAACAACTTGTCCATCAAAATCTACTTCTGCCTCAAATCTTACTTTCCCTAATCCAAGATCTGTGGCTTTAACATCATGGATTGCCCTTACTGATGAATCACTCTCTAGGAGCACTTGTTCTTGATGGCTGGATAGCCCTCAAGTGCCTCTGTGTTAGTGTAGATGAGGAATGCTGAGACCACACCTAATATGGTGTCCACACCCAAAGAAGCAAGGCTGTCATACAGCGGATTACCTGCCACAGAAGTAAGGCCCATACTAGTGGCTGCTATTATCTATCACTCCCAAAACTGCTGCACTATCCTCCAATAATATAACGTTTGTACTAGGATCACAACTTTGCATTACATACTTGCAAAATGACATTCCCTTGGCCCAAGTCCTCCTACAAAGTTCATTTACAGCAACAAGAAGTGTTGCTCCTTCAGATACCAATGATACCGCTAAAATACAATATGCCCATAGAAGAGACTCCACTGGTTGAGGACTAAGCAATCTCATGATTTCATGATACCAAGATAATCCTGCACCCATCATGAAAATACCAAGACCACTAATTAGTGAAGCAATATAGCACATACTTGAAAATCCACACGATGAGCAGGATCTGGTGTTTGAACAGATTTACTGATGCCCAGTGCTAGTAAACCCTGATTACAAGTATCAGATAGAGTGTATAGCTTCAGAGAACATACTTGTTGAACCAGTGTAAATCCAGGCAAGAAATTTAAGCAGTTTAATCCATTAATGCAACTGGCAACCATTACCACTTTTCCTGGCCACTTAAAAAAAAACTGATGTTCTGGAGCACGGCTTAGTGTTTTCCAGGAAGTCTCCATATTCTCTTAATATTTTTTGTTTTCTACATAGCCTTTATCTATGTTCTATTTCTGCTTCTTAACACAGTTTTTTCTCTCTGGCAAGAGCTTCAGGATTTCCCCAAACTTCCAAAGATTTTGCCTCCACATCTGACCTCAAGTATACACTAAAAGACTTGGTATCTTCATA
The DNA here is from genome assembly GCA_032199065.1 of Smutsia gigantea. Taxonomy (NCBI): domain Eukaryota; kingdom Metazoa; phylum Chordata; class Mammalia; order Pholidota; family Manidae; genus Smutsia; species Smutsia gigantea. The sequence continues at coordinate 168,651 of JAVSCE010011041.1, forward strand.
AGGAATTCATCGTCTGATTTTTTGAAGTTGTTCTAGATCATTGGATTTAAGGCAGATCTCATTTATGGCTCTGACTCCAGTGATGAAATTATTGTGAGTGTACTTTGGTCCAAATTCCCTTTTCTTGAGGACTGCTTTGACTCTTACTTGGAGATATTCTTGCTTAATAAGTGGAGCTTTGAGGTCTGTACCTATATTTTCTGCTGTCTCATCAAATGATGGTATTTTTCCCACTCTTAAGAGTTTGTGAACCCTATCTGTCCTGAACATTTGTGGAGTACAACTTTACTTCACTCAGTGTACAAATAAATGAGTGACTACAGGGAATCATGTTTGAAAAGCTTCCAAACATCACTGAATTCTGCCATCCCTGGCACTGCAGCGCAGACGGAGCCTGCATGGGAAGGACCAGCTACTTTGTGGGCCACAGTGGCCCCCACTGGGACACCGTCTCTTGCCTCTGTGCCGTTGCCAGAACCAACTGACTCCATAGACTGAATACCTGCTATACTGATGCTGGCTCAGCCACAGGTGGCCTCCAAGCCCTGGTATTTTCAAAACTACTTTTTATTCGAGCATCATTTACATACAAAAGCACACACAAATGTATAAAACTTAGTGATTTCCATGAGCTGAGTGTACTAATACCTAGATAAAAAAAATGGAGCAATACCAGTGCCTCAGAAACTGTCTCATGTTCTCCTTACAGTAACTCCTCCTCCCCCCCTCAGATAACCTCTATCCTGATACCTTTTATTATAATGTTATACTTTTAAATATGTTTAATAACACATTAAAGTAAAATATCCAATATTATAAAAAATGAATTAAAGTTGAACACCCTCATAACCACCTATATCAAGAAATGTAATTTTGCTACCCCCTCCACATGACCCATCCTCATCAAACACCTTTCTCTCCAAAATCAGTAACTATCTTAACTTTCATCCTTGAATTTTTATATGGACTTATCACAAGTGAGCACTAGATATCATAGTTTAATTTTGTCCCCACTCCCATTTTCTTTTATTTGTTATGTTAAATCAAAGTTATAAATTCCTAGTCCTGGTATTTTTAAGGCTCAACTACATAGAAAATAAGCTTTTTTCAGGAACATGTTAATATCAGAAATTCCTGTAATAAACTACGGTTATATTTCCTTTTGTGAATAACTTGCTTTTCTTGGAGTTAATAATTCACATTTTGTTTCATTTTTCTATGCCACAATCATTAATTTTCCAGAATCCTTCTGAGCAATATTTTCAACAGGATCACCCATATCAAGAAATCTGAGTTGCAATTTTTCCCTGGAGACATCTCCCCTGTAACTCTCAACATTCCTGATCCACTCTGGACAACTTGATTTGGGTTGGCTGCTCACTAGGCTTCTGCACAGCTGTTATCCTGACTTCGCTACACTGAACTTGCATTCTTTAGATTTGGTATCTTCCTTTTCCACTTGGTTTAATCACTTGTTTTGGTGAGACAATCTTCTAATAGCTTCCTTGATAAAATACATACTAGAAATAAAATTTCTATGATGTCGAAGTCCAAAAATATCTTTCTCCCATTCCACTGGACTGATAGCTTGATTGGGTTTATAATTATAAATTAAAAATAATTTTCAGAATTTTAAAAGACCAAAAAGAAGGATAAAAGCCATATGATCATCTCAATAGATGCTGAAAAAGCAATTGATAAAATTCAACATTCATTCATGATAAAAACTCTCAACAAAATGGCTTATAGAGGATATGCACCACAACAAAATAAAGGCCATAGATGACAAACCCACAACTAACATCATACTCATGGAGAAAAGCTGAAAGCTTTTCCTCTAAGATCAGGAACAAGACAAGCATGCCCAATCTCACTTTTATTCAATGTAGTACTGTAAGTCCTAGCCATAGCAATCAGAGAAGAAAAAGAGATAAAAGGTACCCAAATTGGTAAGGAAGAAGTAGATCTATCACTATTTGCAGATGACATGATACTATATACAGAAAACTGTAAAGACATCAACAAAAAACTATTAGAACTAATAATTGGATTCAGCAAAGTTGCAGGATACAAAATAAATATATAGAAATCTGTTGCTTTCTTGTAGACTAACAGCAAACTAGCAGAAAGAGAAGTCAAGAAAACAATTCTATTTACAATTGCATCCAACAGAATAAAACACATAGGAATAAAACTAACCAAGGAAGCGAAAGACCTACACTCTGAAAAGTATAAGACACGGATGAAAGAAACTAAAGAAGACACACATAAATGGAAATCTATCCCATGCTCATGGAGAAAAAGAATTAATACTGTTGAAATGGCCACCTTGCCCAAAGCAATTTACATATTCAATGTAATCCCTATCAAAACACCAATGGTATTTTTCCATGAAGAACAAATAATCCTAAAATCTATATCGAGCTATTAAAGACCCTGAATAGCCAAAGCAATCTTGAGAAAGAACAAAGCTGGGGGTATCACACCTCCTGATTTCAAGCTATACTACAAAGCTACAGTGACTAAAACAGTATGATACTGGCATAAGAACAGACCTAGAGATCAATGGAACAGAAAGCTCAGAAATAAAGCCCACACATATATGGTCTATTAATATATGACAAAGGAGCTATAAAGATACAACGGGGAAAAGATAATTTCTTCAATAAATGGTGTTTGGACAACTGGACAGATACATGTAAGAGAATGAGACTAGATCAATCTTACACCAGACTCAGAAGTAAACTCTAAATGGATTACAGACCTAAATGTAAGATAGGAAACCACAAAACCCTAGGATAAAACATAGGCAAGACTCTCATGAACATCAGCAGGAGAAATTTCTTTCTGGATACATCTCTATGGTCAAGGGAAACAAAAGCAAAAATAAACAAATGGGACTATATCAAACTAAAGGAAATCCTCAGCAAAGCAAAAAGGCAACCTACCATGTAGGAGAATATATTTGCAAATGATATATCTGACAAGTAACTAATATAGAACTCAACAAAATAAAGAATTCATACAACTCAACACCAAAAAAACCAAATAATCCAATTAAAAAATGGGCAGAGGACCTGAATAGACATTTTTCCAAAGAAGACATACAGATGGCCAACAGACACATGGGAAGATGCTTAATCACAAATCATTGCGGAGATGCAAATCAAAACCACAATAAGGTATCACCTTACACCTGTCAGAATGACCACTATTCAAAAGACAAGAAATAACAAGTGTTGGTAGGATATAGAGAAAAGCAAACCCTCCTACACTGTTGGTCTAGCCACTGTGGAAAACAATATGGAGATTCCTCAAAAAATTAAAAATAGAAATACCATATGACCCAGCAATTTCACTTCTGGAAATTTACTCAAAGAAAACAAAATCACAAATTCAAAAACATATATGCACATCTATGTTGACTGCAGCATCATTTACAATAGCAAAAATATGGAAGCAACCCAAGTAGCTATTGATAGATGAATGGATAAAGACATATACACAATGGAATATTACTCAGCCATAAAAAGGAAACCTTGCCATTTGTGACAACATGGATGAACCTAGAGGGATCATGCTAAGAGAAATAAGCTAGGCAGAGAAAGGCAAATGCCATATGATTTCACTTGTATGTGGAATTCAAACAAACAAAAAATAAATAGACCTATAAATATAGATAACAGACTGTTGGTTACCATAGGGAATGGTGTGAGAGGATCAGTAAAATAGGTGAAAGAGATAAAGAAGTACAAACAGCAAATTGTAAAATAAGTTAGACATAGGAATGGAAGTACAACATAGAGAATTTAACCAATAATATTGTAGTATCTTGGTATGATAATGGGGAAAATACACCTATTGTGGCAAGCATCTAGTAATGTATATAATTATGGTGTCATTATGTTGTACATTTGAAACCAACATAACATTGTGTATCAACTTTATTGCAATTGAAAAATCTGATGTCATTCTGACCTCTGAATATAAATTGCTGTTGTTCTCTCGTGAAGCTTTAAGACACTTTTTAATCCTAGCGATCTAAAATTTCACAAAGGATGTACCTTGGTGTAGGTCTTCAGTGGTTCATTGTGCAGGGCCCTTGGTAGGCCCTTTCAATGTAGAAATTAATGTTCTTTGATATCAGAAAATTTTCATATATTATGATTTTGCTGTTGGACCTCTTAAACTGAATCTCTAATTTTTTTTTACATTTTTCTTCCATTTTTCATCTCTTTTTCCCTTTGTTCCATTCCACCTATTAGATTAACATAACATATTCTTCCAAGCCTTCTATTAAATCATTTATTAAACTTACTGCTGCCATACATTTAATTTCTAAGTGTTCTCTTATTCTCTGACTGTTCCTTTACATAAATAGCACCTTGCTTTTAGGATAACCACTTTTTTCTTACATCTAAGGAGATAAAACTATTTATGTTTATTTAAGTTTACTTTTGGCAGCTTTATTTTCTGTTCCTTCTGAGTTCCTTGGTCATGTGTCTATGTATGTCTGTCTCTCATATTGGAGACTTTAATCAAAAGTCTGAGGACCCTTAACTGTGAATTCATTTGTACGACCAAGGCATTAAAAATATGAATGGCAATTCCAGTGCTATACAAAATGGAATATGCCCACTACAGCCTCTCTGTCCCACTGGTTACAGCTAAAAATTGAACAGAATATAAGAAGTAACTACCTGAGGACTTTACAAAGAAAAATAGCAGCTGGATGGGGAGAAAAGTAAAAAACCTGAAGAGAAACCAGCACAGAGGAGTTCTCTGGGTTTTTTTACTCCTTTATCTTCTGCTTTTGAATCAAGGGTGGTCCAAGTTGCATAACTGCTCAGGGGGAGTAGTAGAAGCAAAATGGAAGCAAAAAGCCCCACTTTCTGGCCAGAGGATGAGGAAAAGGGACCCATGTGAGGTGGAGAGTATAAGGGTAAACAGTTTGTTTTCTTATTTATATTTTGTCTCTCCTGGCCTTGCTTAAAGGTGAGCAGGAGTTCTAGAACTGCATCTGAGGGATGTAGTCCAGCACCTCAAACCCTGAGAGAAAACCTGTCTCTGCCTAGGAAAAATGAGAAAAGGGCCCCCTGTGGTCTTGAGCACGTAGGGGTAATCCAGTTATTTTTTTCTCTTTTCTCTCACTGCTTTAACCCAAGGGTGAAGTCTGCCGTGTGGAACTATGTAACGGCGAGAAGGGCTAAAATTCTTGAAAGTTCTTTTCTAGGAAAAAACCTGTCTTTCAAGCAAGAGGAATTGGAAAAGGGGCTGCTGGGAACCAGAGATTGGGAAGAAAAGCCCAGCAAGGAGCAGGCTAAAGAAGGAATCTCCTAATTCTGTGCAGGAACTAACACAACTCCCAGATTCACCCCTGAGCTGCACATTCATGGAACAGACTCAAAGAAGTACAACAACAACTCTGAGAACTAAACAACAATATAAACCACCATTTAAGGTGCAAACTACCGAACAGGACATGTAAGGGCAACTCAAACAGGATAGCAAGGCTTTGAAAAGGGAAGAGACACTGAAACCATCAATCACAATGGGAGAGAGAAAACTTGGTAGTCTTAATCTAACTGGGCTGATTATCTAACTGATTACCAAAACAAAAATCAGTATCCTTCAGAAGATTTTAGAGGACTCAGGGCATAAAAGTGGAGTATTCAAAACACACTGATGATATACTCCAAAATTACATGACATACAAAGAACCAGAAAGAGTAAACAATTCTCAAGGGAAAAAAATAATTAACAGATGCCAATCCCAAAATGACAGATGTTGGAATTATCAGGGTAAGAACTTAAGACAGTTATAGCTATGTTCTATAAGGTGAAGGTAACAAAAATGACTGGGAAGACTAAAGTTCTCAGTAGAGAAAGAGCAATTATATAAAGAAACAGAAATTATACAACAATATAATATCTGAAATTAAAAATTCACTAGATGAAGTCAATTGTAGATTAGAGAGGCAAAAGGAAGACTCAGTGAACTTAAAGATTAATAGAAATTATACAATCTGAAGAACAGAGAAAAGAAACAGATTTTTAAAAATGAAGAGACTTAGGAACTTGCAGGATAGTATCAAAAGGTCTAACACTTATGTCACTGGAGTCCCAGAAGGGGACAGAAGGAATTGAGGCAGAAAAAAAATGTGAAGAAATATGGTAAAAGCTCCTCAAATTTAGCTAAACACAACCATTTATAGATTTAAAAAGCTCAATGAGCAGGAAAGAGCTGATAAATTCAAAGAACACCATACCATTTTTTTTTCAGTCTTTAGTGTTTTGCACACCATAAACTGCAAAACACTAAAGACTGAGAAAAAAATTCTTGAAAGCATCCAGAGAAAAATGGCACATTATCTATAAGGGAACAATAATTCATATGACTACTGATTTCTCATTAGAGACCTGCAACAACATCCTTAAAGTGCTGAAACAAAAAGAACTGCCAACCGAGGGTTCCATATCCATCAAGAATACCTTCTAGAGATCAAGGATAATTAAAGATATTTCAGAAGCAGAAAAAATAAAAAACTTATTACCAGCAAACATACTAAATGAAACACTAAACAAAGTTCATTACACTAAAGGAAAATGATACCAGAGGGAAATATGGAACCTCAGAAATGAAGGAAGACCGCAGAAATGGTACATATCTGTGTAAACATACTATTTTTCTCCTCTTGAATTCTTCAGAATATGTAAGACTGTTGAAAGCAAATGTTATAACATTGTTGAGTGGAGTTTTCACTGAGGGTAAAGGGAGCTTTACAACTGTAAGATTTCCACGTTCTTCTTGACATTGTTAAATACCAAATCTAAATAGAATATGAAAGGTTATGTATATACATTGCAATCTCTAGAACCAGTAAAAAAATAATCCAAACAGATATAAACGAAATATCCATAGATAAATTAAAATGAAATAGAAAAAATTCAAATATCAAAAACAAGGTATAAAATGGGGAATTGATCAGCAAAAAGGGAGAGAGTACAAGCAGAAAGCAAAAAATGAAAAGGTAGACCTAAATCTAAATATATCAATAATTATATAAAAAGTAAGTGGTCTGTTCAAGCTCAACTACAAAGCTACAGAAGTCAAGACAATTTGGTATTGGCACAAGAACAGACCTACAGACCAGTGGAACAGAACAGAAAATCCAGACATTAACCCAAACATATACAGTCAATTAATATATGATAAAGAAGCCTTGGATATACAATGGGGAAATGACAGCCTCTTCAGCAGCTGGTGTTGGAAAAACTGGACAGCTACATGTAAGAGAATGAAACTGGATTACTGTCTAACCCCATACATAAAAGTAAACTCAAAATGGACCAAAGACCTGAATGTAAGTCATGAAACCATAAAACTCTTAGAAAAAAACATAGGCAAAAATCTCTTGGACATAAACATGAGCAACTTCTTCATGAACATATCTCCCTGGGCAAGGGAAAAAAAAGCAAAAATGAACAAGTGGGACTATATCAAGCTGAAAAGCTTCTGCACAACAAAGAACACCATCAGTAGAACAAAAAGACATCCTACAGTATGTAAGAATATATTCATAAATGACGTATCCGATAAGGGGTTGACATCCAAAATATATAAAGAACTCATGCACCTCAACAAAAAAAAAGCAAATAATCCAATTAAAAAATAGGCAGAGGATATGAATAGACACTTCTCCAAAGAAGAAATTCAGATGGCCAACAGGCACATGAAAAGATGCTCCACATCGCTAATTATCAGAGAAATGCAAATTAAAACCACAATGAGCTATCACCTCACACCAGTGAGGATGGCCAACATCCAAAAGACAAACAACAACAAATGTTGGTGAGGATGTGGAGAAAGGGGAACCCTCCTACACTGCTGGTGGGAATGCAAATTAGTTCAATCATTGTGGAAAGCAGTATGGAGGTTCCTCAAAAACTCAAAATAGAAATACCATTTGACCCAGGAATCCCACTCCTAGGAATTTACCCTAAGAATGCAGCGAGCCCAGTTTGAAAAAGACATATGCACCCCTATGTTTATTGCAGCACTATTTACAATAGCCAAGAAATGGAAGCAACCTAAGTGTCCATCAGTAGATGAATGGATAAAGAAGATGTGGTACATATATACAATGGAATATTATTCTATAGACAATGGAATATTATTCAGCCATTAGAAGAAAACAAATCCTACCATTTGCAACAACATGGATGGAGCTAGAGGGTATTATGCTCAGTGAAATAAGTCAGGTGGAAAAAGACAAGTATCAAATGATTTCACTCATATGTGGAGTATAAGAGCAAAGAAAAAAAAACTGAAGGAACAAAACAGCAGCAGACTCACAGAACCCAAGAATGGACTAAGAGTTACCAAAGGGAAAGGGACTGGGGAGGATGGATGGAAAGGGAGGGAGAAGGGGGAAAAAGGGGCATTACGATTAACAGACATAATGTAGGGGAGGCACGGGGAGGGCTGTACAACTCAGAGAAGATAAGTAGTGATTGTATAGCATCTCACTACGCTGATGGACAGTGACTGTAATGGGGTAGGTGGGGGGATGACTTGATGAAGTGGGGAGTTTAGTAACCATAATGTTGCACATGTAATTGTAGATTAGTGATAACAACAACAACAACAAAAGTAAGTGGTCTGAACACTTCTATTAAAAGATATTTTGCATGGTTGAAACTAATACAATATTTTATTTCAATTATAATCCCAATTAAAAAAATCATCCCCCCAAAATTAGATACTACAAACTGAACTTAAAAACAAAGAAAAAAAGACTAAGTATATGCTGCCTACAAGAAAGCCACTTTAAATATAACATAGGTTAAAACTAAAAAGATGAAAAAAGATATAACACACAAACACTAATCAAAAGACAGCTAGAAAGTGGTTAAAATGGTAAATTTTGTGTTTGTTACCTACATCTTACCATGAGGGAAGAAAAAAACCTACAGTAGCTGTATTAACATAAGAGTAGTCTTTAGAACAAGGGAACTTACCAGGAATAAAAAGAGACATTATGTAATAATAAAAGGGTAAATTAACCAAGAAGACAAAAAAATCCTAAATGTGTATGTGTTTAGGAAGAGAACTCTAAAATAAATGAAGCAAGCAGTGGTATAACTGAAAGGAGAAATAAATGAATCCATAATTATACTTAGAAACTTCAACGAATCTCTCTCCGTAGATAGAAAAAATCATCAGAAAATCAGAAAGGATACAGAAAACCTGAACAGAACAATCAACCAACCTGAGCCAACATTTATAGAATACTCTACCCAGCAACAGTGGAATACACATTCTTTTCATGGAACATTCACTAAGATAGACTACCCTGTAAACAAAACATAAATATCATAAACAAACCCTAACAAATATAATTGAAATCATACAAACTACATTATTTGACCATATGAGTACTAAACTAGAAATCAGTAACAGAAAGAGATCTAAAAAATGCCCCCAACTATTTGGAAATTAAACAACACACTTCTAAAAGAATCCAGAGATTGAAGATGATGTCTTGAGGAAATTATAAAATATTTGAACTGAATAAAAATATAATATGTTAAAAGTGGTGGTATGCAGCTGAAGCAGTGCCTACAGGGCAATTTATAGGATTAAAAGATGGAAGGGAAAACTAAGAGCAGAAATCAATGAAACTGAAAACAAAACAAAGAGAAAGTAAATGAAATCATAGCTGATTCTTTGAAACAATCAGTAAAATTGATAAACCTCTACATATACTTTCACAAAGAGGAAAAAAAGAGAAGACACAAACTATCAATATCAAAAGAAAGAAGAGATATCATTACAGACAGGTACAGACATTAAAAGGATAATAAGGGAATACCACAAATAACTCTTATGTGCAAAAATTTGACAACTTAGATGAAATGGACCAACACTTGGAAATTCACAAATACCAAAACTCACTCAGGAAGAAAGAATTTAAACAGTCCTTTTGATAGCTTAAAATCTTCCAAGAAAACAAAAACTCCAGGTCTACATGGTTTCATTGGCAAATTTTATGAAATATATAAGGAAGAACCAACATTAATTCTACACAATCTCTTCCAGAAAACAAAAGAGTATGGAACACTTTTCAGCTCAATTTAAGTTGTGAGGTCAGCATTATCCTGGCATTAAAACCAAAGAAAAACATTATAAGAAAAACAAAAACAAAATACTGGAAACAAAACACTCATGAAAACAGACACAAAAATCTGCAATGAAATATAAAACAAATCTAGCAAAACACATAAAGGATAATATATCATGATCAAAGGGGATTAATTCTGAGAATACAAGGCTGGTTCAACATTCAAAAATCTATCAGTGTGATAATTTATCATATTAACAGACTAAAGAATGATAACCTCAATAGATGCAGATAATGCAATTGATAAAATATACATTCATAAATGCTCAGCAAACTAGGAAGGGATTTTCTTTGATAAAGATCATCTACAAAAAGCCTAACATCACATTCGTAGAGAAAGACTAAATTCTTTCTCCTTAAGATCAGGAACAAAAGCAAAGATGTCTGCTCTCACCACTCCTATTCAACATTGTACTGGAAGCCCATCAGTACAAAAAGGGATGAAAATAAATCAAGGGCATACAGAACAGAAAGGAAGAAATAAAACTCTATTTGCAGACCACAGATTGTCTACACAGATTATCCCAAATAAGAGACTGAATATACAGACAAGAGCCAGACCATATATAGAAAGAGTTCTGACCCACAACTTCTGCTGCAACCAGTCCAGGAAGCCAAACCACTTCTGTAGCAATCTAACCCAAACAGCCGGGACTTGATCAATAACTGCCAACTTCCCTAATTTTTGCCCCCACTTCCAATTTAGGACCAACCACAGAAAGCCAAATATGCTCTCCTACCCAACCACAGAGGATGCTCTACTTTTAGTAAGGCCCACTTCCAGTTTCCCCATGCCAACAACTTCCAATTAGGATAACCTGAAGCTTTCTCTTTTTTCCATGATAAAGCTTTTATATTGTCCATTTACAGTCCCTTTGGAGTCTGTGCCAAATGTAAGTACAGGCATACCTCAATTTTTTAGTTCTGGGGATACTGTGTTTTCTTATAATTCAAAGGTTTGTGGCAACCCTGCATAGAGCCAGGTCAGTCAGCACCATTTTTCCAACAGTATTTCCTCAGTTTGTGTCTCACTTTGGTAATTTCTCACAGTAATTGAAAGTTTTTCATTATTATTGTATTTGTTATGGTGACCTGTGATTGATGATCTTCGATGCTACTATTGTAATTATTGTATATAAGACTGTGAACTTAACTGATAAATGTGTGTGTGTTCTGAATGCCATTCCCCATTTCTCTTCCTCTCCTTAGGCCTCCCAACTCCCTGAGAAACAATATTGAAAGTAGGCCAATTAATAACTCTGCAATGCCTATAATGGTGGCTGATGCCATATTTGCTCTCATTTGAGTGGTCTTCACTTATTTCTAAACAATCTACAAAAAAGCTCCTAGAATTAATAGATGAATATGTTTATAAGGTGGTACAACACAAAGTCAATATACAAAAATCAACTGTATTTCTATATATTAGCAACAAATTATTGGAAATAATTTTTAAGTATCATTTACAATAGTATATACACATACACAGAAAATGCATAGGTATAAATCTAACAAAATATGTGCAGTATCTTTATTCTGAAAATCAAAAAACATTGATAAAATAAAGTTAGACCTACACAGACGAAGATACTGTGTTTATATATTAGAAGACTTAATATAGATAGGATATTAATTCTCTTCAAACTGATCTACTGATTCAATGCAGTTCTAATCCAAATACCAGGGTTTTCTTGGTAAATATTTATATAGAAAATATATATGTAAAAACTTATACAGAAAGTAAAGAAGCTAGAAAAGCCAAAGCATTTTTTAAAAGAACGTAGTTGAAGAATACACATTAATTTCAAGATACTCTAAAGCTACAGTAATAAGACAGGGTTATATGAGCAAAGGACAGACACAAAGATCAACAGAGCACAAGAGATAAACTACTGCCAATAGAGATAGAAAGGTGGTGCTGCCTACTGCCCACCAACAGCAACTGGGGCTCCACTGCAAAGAACCAGGTACTGAAGAAGAAAGAGTCCTGAGCTTCTGGGCACCACCTGATGCCTTCGTCTAAAACCACTACTCTCTAGACCAGGAAGCATAGCAGATCTATCTAATACAAAGGAAGAAACACAGAAACCATGACAAAATGAGGAGGCAAAGGAATATGTTCTGGGTAATACACCAGAAACAGGGCTAAATGAAACAGAGATCACCAATCTTCTTGATAAAGATTTCAAAGTAACAGTCATAAATATGCTCACTGATCTGCAGTAAAGTATTGATGATCTCAGGGAGGACTTCAACAAAGAGATACAAAAGCTGAAAAAGAGCTACTTTGAGCTGAAAAATACAGTAACTGAAATGAAATATAAAATGGAGGGAATGAATAATAGATTGCTGCAAGTAGAGGAGACAATAAATGAGATGGAAATTGGAGAACATAAACAGTGAATCTGAGGAACAGAGAAAAGAACCTCTAGGAATGAAAGAACGGTAAGAGAGCTGTGTGACCAATCAAAACAAAACAATATTTGCATAATAGGGGTACCAGAAAGAGAAGACATAAAGACAAAGAGATAGAAAATCTCTTTGAGGAAATAATTATTGAAAACTTCCCCAATCTGAAGGAAGCAGACACTCAAGTCATGGAAGCACAGAGAGTCTCTAACAAAAGGAACCCCAGGAAGACACCACCAAGACATACAATAACTAAAATGACAAAGATTAAGGATAAGGAGAGAGCATTGAAAACAGAGAGAGAAAAAAGATTACTTATAAGGAAACTCCATCAGGCTATCAACAGACTTTTCAGCAGAAACTTTATAGGACAGAAGGCAGTGGCATGAAATATTTAATGTATTGAGACAGAAGGATCTTCAACCAAGAATCCTCTACCCAGAAGGATTATCATTCAAACTCAAAGGAGAAATTAAACACTGCCCATATTAAATAAAGGCTCAAGGAATTTATAACCACTAAACCAGCATTACAGGATATGTTAAAAGGCCTGCTGTACATGGAAGTGTTCCTAAGGCTAAATAGTTTTCACCAGTGGGGGAAAAAAAAACACTCTAAAGGTAGTAGGCCAATTCATTACTAAGTGAATAGGAAATTGAAACAAAAATAGTAAAACCAACTATACACAAAATCAGTCAAGGGATACACAAAAACTGCAGATTATGACATCTAATATACAAAGTGTGGAGGAAGAAGAAGAAAAAAATAAGTATTTTAGATTGTGTTGAAATAGAGCAATCATCAACATAATATAGACTGATATATAGAGTCAGAAAACTATTCTTGAACCTTCTGGTAACCACAAACCTGAAGCCTGTCAATAGACGTACACACACAAAGAAAAGGAATCTAAGCATAACACTAAAGAAAACCATCCAATAACAAGAATGTAAGAGTGGAAGAAAGGAATGGAGAGTACAAAAACCACCAGAAAACAATAAAATGGTAATAAGTACATACCTATCAATAATTACCTTAAATGTAAATGGACTGAATGCACCAATCAAAAGACACAGAGTGGCAGAACGTATAAAGAACCAAGATCTATCTATATGTTGCCTACAAGAGACTCATTTCAGACCCAAAGATACACACAGACTAAAAGGGATGGAAAAAGATATTTCATGCAAATAATAGGGAGAAAAAAGTTGGAGTAGCAATACTTATATCAGACAAAATAATTTCAAAACAAAAAAAGTAACAAGAGACAAAGAAGGACATTACATAATGACAAAGGGGTCAATCCAACAAGAGGATATAACCATTATAAGTATCTATGCACCAAATACAGGAGCATCTAACATGTAAAACAAATACTAACAGAATTAAAGAGGGATATAGATTGCAACACATTCATTTTAGGATGCTTTAACACACTATCACATCAACAGACAGATCAACCAGACAGAAAATAAATAAGAAAACAGAGGCACTGAACAACACATTAGATCAGAAGGACTTAAAAGATATCTACAGAACATTCCAACCAAAAGCAGCAGGATACATATTTTTCTCAAGTGTATGTGAAGCGTTCTCCAGAATAGATCACATACTATGCCACAAAAAGAGCCTCAATAAATTAAAAAAGATTGAGATTGTACCAAGCAACTTCTCAGACCACAAAGACATGAAACTAGATAAATTACACAAGGAAAACAAAAAAGCCTACAAACACATGGAGGCTAAACAACATACTTCTAAATAATCAATGGATCAATAAACAAATTAAAACAGAAATCAAGCAATACATGGAGACTAATGAAAACAAAATTCAACAGTCCAAAATTTGTGGGATGCCACAAAAGTGGTTCTAAGAGGGAAGCATGTAGCAATACAGGCCTACCTCAAGAAACAGAACAGTCCCAAATAAGAGTCAGAACACACAATTAAAGAAACTAGAAAAAGAACAAATGAAACCCAAAGTTAGTAGAAGGAGGGACATAATAAAGATCAGAGCAGAAATAAATAAAGTAGACTAGAATAATAGTATCCATGAAACCAAGAGCTGGTTCTTTGAGAAAATAAACAAAATAGATAAACCCCTGGCCAGGCTTGTCAAGAAAAAAAAGAGAGTACACACATAAACAAAATCAGAAACCAAAAAGGAACAGTCACAATGGATACCACAGAAATACAAAAAAAAATTAGACAATTCTATGAAAATTATGTGCCAATAATTGGACAACCTAGAAGAAACGGACAATTCCTAGAAAAATACAACCTTCCAAGATTGACTCAGAAAATCTGAACAGACCAATCACCAGCAATGAAATTGAATTGGTAATTAAAAAAAACTCCCAACAAACCAAATTCTGGGATGTGATGGCTTCACAGCTGAATTCTACCAAACATTTAAAGAACAGCAAAAACCTATCCTTCTTAAAGTATTCCAAAAAGTAGAAGAGGAAGGAATACTTCCAAAATCATTTTTGAGGCCAGCATCGCTCTAATACTGAAACCAGACAAAAAACACTATGCAAAAAAATTATACACCAGTATCTTTGATGAATATAGATGCAAAAATCCTTAACAAAATATTAGCAAACCGAATTCAAAAATACATCAGAAGGATCATCCATTATCACCAAGTGGGATTTATTCCAGAGATGCAAGGATGGCATAATATTCACAAGTGAATCAATATCATATACCACGCAACACATTAACAAAAAGGACAAAATCCACATGATCATCTAAACAGATGCTGAAAAAGTATTTGGCAAAATTCAAAATCCATTCTTGATAAAAATTCTCAACAAAATGAGTATAGACGGTACAAACCTGAACATAATAAAGGCCATATACGACAATCCCACAGCCGACATCATACTTAATAGAGAAAAGCTGAGAGATTTTCCTCTAAGATCAGGAACAAGACAAGGATGCCCACCCTCACCACTTTTATTCAACATACTACTGGAGGTCGTAGAGTTAAGGCAAAGAGATAAAGGCAACCAAATTGGTAAGGAAGAAGCTAAACTGTCACTATTTGCAGATGACATTATACTATATATATATATAGAAAACCCTAAAGACTCCACCAAAAAACTATTAGAACTAAAAAGTGGATTCAGCAGTTTCAGGATACAACAGAAATCTGTTTTATTCCTATATACGAATCACAAACTAGCAGAAAGAAAAATCAGGAAAACAACTCAATTTACAGCTGCATCAAAAGAATAAAACACATAGGATAAACCTAACCAAGGAGATGAAAGACTACGGATGTACTCTGAAAATTATAAGACACTGATCAAAGAAATTGAAGACAATATACACAAATAGAAATCTATCCCATGCTCATGGATAGGAAGAATTAATATTGTCAAAATGGCCTCCTGCCCAAAGCAATTTACAGATTCAATGCAATCCTTATCAAAACACCAATGACATTTTTAAATGAATGACAGCAAATAATCCTAGAATTTATATGGAACACAAAAGACCCCAAATAGCCAAAGCCATCCTGAGAAAGAACAAAGCTGGGGTATTACACTCCCTGACTTAAGCCATACTACAAAACTACAGTAATCAAAACAGTAGGGTACTGGCATAAGAAGATACCCATAGATCAATGGAACAGAATAGAGAGTCCATATATAAACCCACACATATACAATCAATTAATATATGATAAAGGAGTCATGAATATACAGTGGAGAAAAGACAGCCTCTTCAGTAACTGGTGCTGGGAAAACTGGACAGCTACATGCAAGAGAATGAATATGGATTATTGTCTAACTCCATACACAAAAGTAAACTCAAAATGGATCAAAGACCTGAATGTAAGACATGAAACTGTAAAACTCTTAGAAGAAAACATAAGTATGAGCAATTTTTTCCTGGACACATCTCCTTGGGCAAGGGAAAGAAAATAAAAAATGAACAAGTGGGACTACATCAAACTAAAAAGCTTCTGTACAGCAAAGGACACCATCAGCAGAACAAAAGGCAACCTATGTTATGGGAGAATATATCTGTAAACGATTCATCTGATAAGGAGTTAATGTCCAAAATATATAAAAAGCTCATAAACCTCAATGTCCCCAAAACAAATAACCCAATTTAAAAATGAGCAGAAGACCTGAACAGACATTTCTCCAAAGAAGAAATACAGATGGCCAACAGGCATATGAAAAGATGCTCCACATTGCTAATCATCAGGGAAATGCAAATCAAAACCACAATGAGATATCACCTCATGCTAGAATGACCACTATCCAAAAGACAAGAAATAACAAGTGTTGGTGAGGATGTGGAGAAATGGGAACCCTACTACATTGTTGGAGGAAATATAATTTGGTAGAACCACTGTAGAAAGCAATATGGAGGTTCCTCAAAAAACTAAAAATAGAAATATCCAACCTAGTAATTCCACTTCTAGGAATTTACCCAAAGAAAACAAAATCCCTGATTTGAAAAGATATATGCACCCCAGTGTTTATTGCTGAATTCTTTAAAATAGTCAAGATATGGAAGCAACCTAAGAGTCCATCAATAGATGAATGGATAAAGATGATGTGGTACATATACACAATGGAATATTATTCAGCCATAAAAAAGAAATCCTGTCATTTGCAACAACATGATGGACCTAGAGTGTATTATGCTAAGTGAAAGAAGTCAGGCAGAGGAAGATGAATACCATATCATTTTACTTATTTGTGGAATACAAAAACAAAGCAAAATAGAAGGAACAAAACAGCAGTAGACTCACAGACACTGAGAAGTGACTAGCAGTTACCATGGGGAAGGGGTTGGGGTGGGTGAGTGGGAAGGGGAATAAAGGGGTACAAAAATTCCCAATCATAATATAAGCTGGCCACAGGGACAGTTGTACAGTACAAAGAATATAGTCAATGATTCTGTAACATCTTTCTATGCTGACAGTAACTGCATTAGTGGGGATGAAGACTTAATAATATGGGTAATTTTTGAACCACTGTGTTGTATATTTGAAGCCAATATAAGATTGGATATCAACAATCCTTCAATAAAATAAAAAAACAAAAACAAAAAAGCATAAAATTTAAATACAGGAATACCTAAGAACTCTTGCAGGTTCTGTTTCAGATCACTGCAATAGAGTCAAATGGACTTTTTGGTTTCCTAGTGCATATAAAAGTTATTATTTACACAATACTATAGTCTATTAAGTGTGCAATAGTACTGTGTCTAAAAAATGTATATATCTGAATTAAAAATAACTTATTACTAAAAAATGCTAACCATCATCTGAGCTTTCAGTGAACCATCATCTTTTTGCTGGTGATGTCTTTGCCTTGATGTTCATGGCTCCTGACTGACCAGGGCCGCTGAAGTTTCAGGTGGCTGTGGCCAATTTCTTTAAATAAGACAATAATGAAGTTTGCCACATCAATTATTCATTTCATGAGTGATTTCTCTGTAGCATGCAATATTGTTTGACAGCATTTTACCCACAGAACTTCTTTCAAAATTGAGTTGATGTTCTCAAACCCTGCTGCTGCTTTATAAACTAAGTTTACAGAATATTCTAAATCACTTGTTGTCATTCAGCAATCTTTACCAGGAGTAGATTCCATCTCAAGAAATCACTTTCTTTGCTCATCCATAAGAAGCAGCTCCTTGTCCATTAAAGTTTTATCATGAGATTGCAGCAATTCAGTCAGTCACATCTTTCTTCACTTCTAGTTCTAGTTCTCTTGCTACTTCCAGTAAATCTGCAGTTACTTCCTCCAGTGAAATCTTGGGACTCCTCAAAGTCATCCATTAGGGTTGGAATCTACTTCTTCCAAATTCCTGTTAATGTTTATATTTTGACCTTTTCTCATAAGTCACAAATGTCCTTCATGGCATCCACAATGGTGAATCCCACAATGGTTTTCAATTGGCTCTGCCCAGAACCATCAGAGGAATCACTATCTCTAGCAACTGTAGCCTTATGAAATGTATTTTTTCAATGACAAGAATTGAAAGTCAAAGCTCCTCCTTGATCCATGGGCTGGGGAATGGTATTGTGCTAGCAGTCATGAAACAACATTTATCTCACTGTACATCTCCATCAGAGCTCTTGGGTGACCAGGTGCACTATCAATGAGCTGTAATATTTTGAAAGGAATCTTTTTTTTCTAAGCAGTAAATTTCAACAGCGGGCTTAAAATATTCAGTAAAAACCATGTTGTAAATGCATATGCTATCCTCCAGGCTTTGTTGCTCCATTTATAAAGCACAGGCAGAGATTTCACACAATCCTTAAAGATCCTAGGATTTTCAGAATGGACAATGAGCATGGGCTTCAACTTAGTCACCAACTGCATTAGCCCCTAACAAGAGGGTCAGCCTGTCCTTTGAAGTTTTGACATCAGGCATTGACTTCTCCTCTCTAGCTATGAAAGTCCTAGTTGGCATCTTTTTCAATATAAGGCTGTTTCATCTGCACTGAAAATCCGCTGAGTGTGGCCATCTTTGTTAATAATCTCAGCTAGATCTTCTGGACGACTTGCTGCAGCTCCTACACCAGTACTTGCTGCTTCATCTGCACTGTTATGTAATGGATTTGGCTTCTTTCCATAGGCCTCATGAACCAACAACCTCTGCCACCTTCAAACTTTTCTTCTGCAGCTTCCTCACCTCTCTCAGCCTTCAAAGACTTGAAGAGAGTTAGGGCCTTCCTCTGGATTAGATTTTGGCTTAAGGGAATGTTCTGGCTGGTTGATCGTCTATCCAGACCACTAAAACTTCCTCTATATAACCAATGAAACCTTTTTCCTCTCTTATCATTTGTGTGTTCACTGGAGTAGAATTTCTTTCAAGAACTTTTATTTTACATTCACAGCCTGGCGACCTGTTTGACATAAGAGGCCTAGCTTTTGGTCTATCTTGGATTTCAAAATACCTTCTTCACTAAACTTAATCATTTCTAGCTTTTGATTTAAAGTGAGAGATGTGTGACCCTTCCTCACTTGAATGCTTTGAGGCTATTGTAGGGTTATTAATTGGACTAATTTTAATATTGTTGTGTCTCAGGGAATAGGGAGGCCTAAGGAGAGGGAGAGAGATGGGGGAATGGCTAGTTGGTGTACCAGTCAGAATACACACATTTATCGATTAAGTTCAGTCCAATGGGTGCAGTTCAAGGCACTCTAAAAGAATTATAAAAGTAACATCAAAGACCACTCATCATAGATGACCATAACAAATACAGTAATGAAAAACTGAAATATTGTGAGAAACTGTCAAACTGTGACAGAGAGATACAAATTAAGCAAATTCTGTTGAAAAAACGGTGCCAACAAAATTGCTCAATACAGGTTTGCTGAAACTTTTGATTTATAAAAAATGCAGTATCTGTGGAGTGCAATAATGCATGCAATAAAGTGAGGCATGCCTGTAAAGACATCACCAGATATAGAGATGGCACAGAGCACATGAGAAGATGCTCAACACCTTCAGTCATTATAGAAATGCAACTGAAATCTCCAATGACATATTAATACATAACTTCTAAATGGTAAATTTTTATAATAAAACGTATACACCTATATGCTGGCCAGGACATGAAGCAACTGAAACTCTCATACATTGCTGGTGGTCTTGCAAAATGGTATGGCCATTTTAGAAAACAAATAGGCAGTTTCTTATGAAATTAAACATACACTTATCTTATGACCCAGCAATCCTGTTACCCATGAGAAATGAAAAGTTTTGTGCATATAAATATTTATTTGCAAATTTTTATATTAACTTTGTTTATAATTGCCCGAAGTTGGAAACAACCCAACTGTCTTTCAATAGGTAAATGAATGAACTGGTACACATCATGGAATATCACTCAGTAATAAGAAGAAAGTTCTATTGATACATGCAACCTGGATGAACTGCAAATACCTTATGGTAAGTTAACAAAGCTACACTCAAAGACTAGATACCATAAAATTCCATTTAAAGGATATTCTGGAAAAGGCAAAACTGTAAGCATAGAGAATAGATAAATGCTTGCTAGAGTTGGGGATAGAGGAGAGCTGACTACAAAGAAATGTTTGATGTTGATGGTACTGGTGGCTGCTTGATTGTCTAAACTCAACAGACTGTAAACCAAATAGTGAATTTCACTGTACTCAAAATTTAAATTAATTAAATTTAAAACCAGAAAGGAATTTCTATTATTGGATCTGGTTTTGTTGACATTAGATGTTACCATAGGTAGGTAACTAGGTAGAGCTAATCATGACATTAAGGATATCTGAATATCAATATCTGCACATAGTTTTTCTAGAAAAAAATTCCACCAGTGTCTCACTGATAGAGGTAGGGATAAAGATGAAGATGCTAATGTTCTTAGAGCTGTGTCTATTTTCCCATTATTTTTATCCTTGTGGTTTTATGTAATTTCTTTTGTTCCTTTATTCTCATTTCTTTGGAGTTTCCAGAGGGTGTAAAGATAAACACATGTATAAAGTCCACTACATTTATTTGGAAATCTAAAATTCACTTAGTAAAATTTTATCAAATACATATGTGCCAAGGAGTAGATGTTTAAAGAAGTAGGTGTTATGAAGTTGGATGTATAAATACATGAATACCCTCAAGAAGCTTAGTTTTCAAAGAATAGAGAGAAAAATCATACTGAGTAAAATAAATACTGTAAAGTACCAAGAGGGTTTAATTCTGTCAAAGGGAGTTAACAAGTAAGTGTGGCCTTGGTGTACAGAAAGCACAGATTGATCAGAGTGGTCAGAATTGGAAAAAAAGTGAGACCAAGTGGGAGACTACTTTAATATTTTAGTGAAACTGAAGGTGTAAAGTAGGATTAAGGGTACAAAAGATAGATTCAAAGGATATTAGGAAGGAAAATGGGCAGATTTGAAAAGTGAATTGTGGAGAAGGGATGACTGACTTCCAGGTTCCCAGGATGGCTGAAAACTAGCTAGAGTGGTAGGAGAATAGGGAGAGAGTATAATATTAACAATTTATTATGATAGAGAAATTTAAGGAAGAATACAATATTTAGTATCAAATCCCGAGGAAAAGATAAGCACAAAGCAAACTAAAAAGTACTTCTTAGATTAGGCAATTAAGCTTGTGATTAACCATGACTTAAAAGACTGGGTAGGCATAGCTGTCAATCACAACCCAGCAAGTTCATATAAATAAAACGAAGCATTTGAACATTTGTCCATCACCACATTTGCAAAAATTGTTAGATTTTTCACAAAATTTGAAGACCATGTAGCATAGAAAAAAAATTAATATTAAGTATATTATCAAAATCTGACAATGGCTCCAGGGAAAAATATCCTGGAAGCTTTACCTGATGAAGGGTTGGCAAACTATAACCCATTGGCCAAATTTAGTCCACTGTCTGTTTTTGTAAATAAAGTTTACTTAGAACATGACTACTCTCATTTATATTTTCTCTGGCTGCTTTCACACTACAACAGCATAGCTGGGAGAGAGAGAAAGTGGCCTGTGAAACCTAATTATTTTGCTATCTGGCCCTTCAAAGATAAAGTCAGCCAACCTCTGTGTTTGACCAGAATAATGTCACTACTGATAAGGAATGTGTAGTTAAAGTATGTAAAGGCAGAGTGTACAGACTAACAGAGTAAAGACTAACCAAACAACAAAAAACCCCACACCAAAGCATCCAACAAAATTCAATATCCATTCATGATAAAAACTCTTAACAAAATGGGTATAGAGGGCAAGTACCTCAACATAATAAAGGCCATATATGACAAACCCACAGCCAACATCATACTTACCAGTGAAAAGCTGAAAGCTTTTCCTCTAAGATCGGGAACAAGACAAGGATGCCCACTCTCCCCACTTTTATTAAATGTAGTATTGGAGGTCCTAGCCACAGCAATCAGACAACACAAAGAAAGAAAAGGTATCCAGATTGTTAAGGAAGAAGCTAAACTGCCACTGTTTGCAGATGACATGATATTGTACATAAAAAACCCTAACAAATCCACCCCAAAACAATTAGAATATCTGAATTTAGCAAAGTTGCGGGATACAAAATTAACACACAGAAATCTGTTGCATTCCTATAAACTAATGATCAACTAGCAGAAAGAGAAATCAGGAAAATGATTCCATACACAACTGCATCAAAAAGAATAAAATACCTAGGAATAAATCTAACCAAGGAGGTGAAAAACCTATACCCTGAAGACTACATACAAGACACTCATGAGAGAAATTAAAGAAGACACCAATAAATGGAAATACATCCCATGCTCATGGATTGGAAGAATTAATATTGTCAAAATGGACATCCTGCCTAAAGCAATCTACATATTCAGTGCAATCCCTATCAAAATACCAGAAGCATTCTTCAATGAACTAGAGCAAATAGTTCTAAAATTCATATGGAACCACAAAAGACTCCGAATAGCCAAAGTAATCCTGAGAAGGAAGAATTAAGTGGGGGGAATTATGCTCCTGACTTCAAGCTCTACTACAAAGCCACAGTAATCAAGACAATTTGGTACTGGCAGATATTAACCCAAACATATATGGTCAATTAATATATGATAAAGGTGCCATGGATAGACAATGGGGAAATGACAGCCTCTTCAACAGCTGGTGTTGGCAAAACAGGACAGCTACATGCAAGAGAATGAAACTGGATTACTGTCTAACCCCATACAAAAAAGTAAACTCGAAATGGATCAAAGACCTGAATGTAAGTCACGAAACCATAAAACTCTTAGAAGGAAACATAGGCAAAAATCTCTTCAGTATAAACATGAGCAACTTTTTCCTGAACGCATCTGCTCGGGCAAGGAAAACAAAAGCAAAAATGAACAAATGGGACTACATCAAACTAAAAAGCTTCTGTATAGCAAAGGACACCATCAGTAGAACAAAACAGTGTCGTACAGTATGGGAGAACATATTAGTAAACGACATATCCGACAAGGAGTTAACATCCAAAATATATAAAGAACTCACACACCTCAACACCCAAAAAGCAAATAACCTGATTAAAAAATGGGTGGAGGATATGAACAGACAGTCCTCTAAGGAAGAAATTCAGATTGCCAACAGCCACATAAAAAGATGTTCCACATTGCTAATTATCAGGGAAATGCAAATTAAAACCACAATGAGATATCACCTCACACCAGTTAGGATGGCCAAAATCCAAAAGATAACAACAAATGCTGATGAGGATGCCGGAGAAAGGAGAACCCTCCTACACTGTTGGTGGGAATGTAAATTAATTCAACCATTGTGGAAAGCAATATGGAGGTTCCTTAAGAAACTAAAAATAGAAATGCCATTTGACCCAGCAATTTCACTCCTAGGAATTTACCCAAAGAAGACAAGATCCCAGATTCAAAAAGACATTTGCACCCCTATGTTTATCGCAGCACTATTTACAATAGCCAAGATATGGAAGCAACCTAAATGTCCAACAGCAGATGAATGGATAAAGAAGGTGTGGTACATGTACACAATGGAATATTATTCAGCCATAAGAAGAAAATAAATCCTACCATTTGCAACAACATGGATGGAGCTAGAGGGTACTATGCTCAGTGAAATAAGCCAGGTGGAGAAAGATAAATGATTTCACTCACCTGTGGAGTATAACAACGAAGAAAACTGAAGGAACAAAACAGCAGCAGACTCACAGACTCCAAGAAGGGACTAGCGGTTACCAAAGGGGAGTGATGGGGGACGATGGATGGGAAGGGAGGGAGAAGGGGATTGAGGGGTATTATGATTGGTACACATTGTGTGGGGGGTGCTCATGGGGAAGACAGCGTAGCACAGAGAAGTAGTGACTCTGTGACATCTTACTATGCTGATGGACAGTGACTCAGTGGGGTATTGGGGGGACTTGATAATATGGATGAATGTAGCAACCTCTATGTTCTTCATGTGAAACCTTCCTAAGAGTGTACATCAGTGATACCTTAATAAAAAATAATAAAATAAAAAAACCCACCTAATTGCTATTTCATAACTTTATTTAGATGTAAGTTTACAGTATAATAGAAAAATTCACTGTAACTGACTATACATGTAGTTTTCATAATTCTTCATATTGTTATTTTGATATTAAAATGTAATTTTGGCAATTGAATACTGACTTGTACTTAGTATATCCATTGTTTTCATTCATTTTTTAGTAATTCATTTTGCAAACACAGTTCACAATGGACTATCAAAATTTTATGGATACTGGAAATTTTTAAAACTCTCCCTTCACCAGTTTGAGAAACTGTGGGCTTGCCTTAATTAGCTAGTGTATCTTGAGTTTGTGTCAAGAGAGTAAATCCACATAAATTCTGAAATCTCTACTAAATGAATTTTTGTGAACACTTGAAGTAAACTTAAATTTTTAAGTATTTGGAAATTTGCTAGATATAGGAAAATGTCTTAACTGATTGCTGGTCATATGAAGAGTAGTTGTGGCCTCCACGAATGACAGGAGCTCACAGGTCTGATACACTGCTTGCTTGTTTTCACAGTAAATAATGACAGCCCAGACTAGAGCACATTTTCATATTTAATCCAGCATTCCAGCCATTGAAATGGTTCTTTCTGATAGAGGGGGAAATGATGAAGGAAGATTCTCTTAAAAACAAAACCTATCTAGCTTAGATAAACAAACTGAACAAAATTGTCTCTGGAAATATCAAAATGCTGTAATTGTAATCTCAAACTGTGAAGTTTAAGGAAATTTGAACTTAAAAAATAATTAAACATCTAGCTCAGAGATTTGTAGATCATTAGCCTTGCTAATATAAATGAAAATATTAGACCTTTCCACCATGATTAAAACAAAACAAAACCAGAAGTATTCATCATTGCATATACTGCCAGTAATCAAAACTGAACACCGGAAAGTCTAATGTGGGTCATTCTGGAATATGAAAGCATATCTAAGTCACTCTTTCAAGACAGTAATCAGTGCTGGGAAAGAAAACGCCTGAGGCCATCAGAAATACTACTACCCTGAATAGTATTCAGGTATGAGGGAAAAAAACTTAAACCTCCATTTTAAGTTTTTAATGATTAATTTCACATTAAATGTAAAAAGGAATGAGGATTCTAGCAGTTATATGTGCAAAACTGAGGTTCACTGTCAAACACTTTGTTGCTCAGTCCCCCCTTTCCTTCAAATCACCTGAGTCAAAACATTGGTTTTATTTTCCACCCCATAAAAGGACTCTCATTAAAAGAAAAAGAACCTTACGTATTGCTTTGTAACTTTTTAGTCATACTAGGTTAAAGTCTATTATGCCATAATGCAATTTCAAATCTTCTTCAGTCTGCATAAAACTCTGCTGCCCTCTCTCAGTAGAAAACATAAGCCACAAATTATGGATCTCTTTCACCTGGTACACCACCACTCCTTTTTACTTAATTTTGTTTATGTATCTGTGTCTGGCATTGGACAGGACTTCTTGAGAACAGGAACTCTCATTCATCTTTGGGTCCCCAGGGCCAAATTACAAAGTATACGTAATTGAGGAAAGGAATAACTCTAATTCTTCCAAGTTCTGCCTCTGTGGTCCTCTCAAAAACTGGTAGTTTACATTCAAACTTCCTTTGATCCAATTCTCCACCTTTTGGTGTCTCAAAAAAATGTTCAAGAAATAGATGTTATTGAGGGTACTCCCACATGGCAATCCTTGCAAATAAAAACTCTTGAATCTTAACTTTCTACATTTGAATTGTGTATCCAGGTAGTGGAGGTAAAGGAACAAATGACAAAAGTAGTAAACAAAGGGACACCCAATTTTCCCAGCCCTAACATGTTTTAAAACACACTACTTATTGAAATTAAAATATCTTAGGGCTGAAAAAAAGATAAAAATCTGACAGTCTCAAATAGCTGGTGTAAACTGAGGGGAAAATAATAAAATGCATATTACTTAATGTTTTAAAAGAACTTAAGAATTCTGCATATGTAAAACCATCATAAAGTGGGAGTAACATAAAATGAGGAAAAATTTCATATAGATGAAAAGATTTTAGAGATGAAAAGCATGACTTGCCAAATTTAAACAGCAATAGAAGCAGTGAATAGCATATTAAATATTACCAAACAAAAATTAGCACCACAAAAAAGTAAATGGATAAATCATCCCACAAGTCTAATTAAAAGGACAAAATAGACTTAAGATAAATAAAAGAATGTTGGGCATATTATACAGTTCAACCTTACCAATTACAAGAGTTGCAGAAAGTAAAAACAGTATTTCTTCTTTTGACAAACTTATTCAGCATACAGTATACTATAGCCAGGCACTGAGGAGACAATACTGAGCATGACAGACATGGGAAGTTCATATTCCAGAACAAATGAAGCTGAAGTAACAACCAAAGAAATGGAAATTAACTGCTGAAGAAGGAAGGAGGGAAGGAAAAATAAATATACACATTCTGTACGTTAGCCAAATTTAATATTGAGATTCTGGTAGATTTTGCAAATTTCAAAGATAAAGACAGTATCCTACAAACATTCAGGAAGGTAATCAAGTTACCTACAATTAAAAAAAAAATCTGATTGGCAATGTTCAACCAACACTATATGTGGACGGACAAGGATGAGGATAGACTGGCACTGCTATGCAATCTAGAGGGAGCATAAATTGGTATAATTTCCTAGCGATAAATTTAACAATTCCACTACTAGGAATATAGAAAATAATCAATGATGTAGAAATTTACATAAGTATGTACAAGGGTGCTCATCACAGCACTGTTTAAAATGGCAAATAAAAAACAACCTATTTGGCAGACTATTATAATTTGGCCATTCATTAAAATACTATACAGACATTAAAAGCTGTTTTCATATATTTTAATACATTTCAAAATGTTTATGATTCAAAGTTAAATGAAAACAGGACTTCCGGGAAGATGGTACCGTGAGCAGGGCGGCGGAAATCTCCTCCCAAAACCGTATGTATTTATGAAAATACAAGTACAACTACTCCTAAAAAAGAGACCAGAAGATACAGGACAGCACATAGCCTGCAGCTATACCTGAGAGGACTCAGCACCCCACGAGGTGGGTAAGATACGGAGCCGCGACCCGGAGGAACCCGAGCACTCCCCCCACCCCAGTGGACCAGCGGGAGGAGAGGATTCAGAGCCGGGAGGGAGTGGAAGTACACCCTGCGAAATAACCAGCCCCGGTGATCTGTGCCGGGAGCGCTGACACACATTGCGCGGTGTAGCGGAGATTGGAGAGACAGAGGGTGCAGAATCTGAGCAGGGAACACACCCAGGTCCTTGCAGCCAGCTCCTGGGAAGAAAAAAAAGAAAAGAAAAGAAAAGAAAAGTGCATGCTTTTTTCAGCAGTCTTAAAGAGACAGGAGCCCAGTGGAGGAGCCGGATGGCCCCGACACACTCAGCCCAGCAAGCTGGGAGTCCTGGGGAGTATTTTCGACCCCTTAGCTGGCGACTGGGAAAGGGTGGCTGCACTTAGACTTCCCAGAGATCGACAGCATCCCATTCGTTCCAACCCTGGTCAGAGCTATAAAGGGCCCTGCAGAGTGGCGCGGCCAAAGCTGCGGAATAGTGGAGCAACAGCGCCACCTACAGCATCCGCTCAGAATCTACTCCTGGTGGGCGTTATTCTCTTTTTCTTGTTGTTCTGTTTTTTCTTCTCTTTTCTTTCCTTTTTTTTTCTTTCTTTCTTTCCCTTTTTTTTCTTTTTAAAGTCTTAAAGAGCCCAGCTGACATACGTGGCAACTACCAGCGACCACTTCTATAGCCATGAAAAGACAGAGGAATATGCTCCAGACTAAGAACAACCAGACAACCCAGAGAGGGAGCCTGAAGGGATGGAAATGCACAGCCTTCCTGAAAAAGAATTCAGAATAAAAGCCATAACCACAATGATGGATCTACAGAGAAATGTGCAAGAGCTGAGGGAGGAGGTGAGGGCAGGGAGGAAAGACAATGCAGAAATCAGACAAGCGATCGACGGGCTTAACAGCAGACTGGATGAGATGCAAGAGACTGTTAATGGAACAGAAATCAGAGAACAGGAATACAGAGAAGCTGAGACAGAGAGAGATAAAAGAATCTCTATGAATGAAAGAATATTAAGAGAACTGTGTGGCCAATCCAAACGGAACAATATTCACATTATAGGAGTACCAGAGGAAGAAGAGAGAGAAAAGGGGATAGAAACTGTCTTTGAAGAAATAATTGCTGAAAACTTCCCCATGTTGGGGAAGGAAATAGTCTCGCAGTCCACGGAAGCCCACACATCTCCCAACACAAGGGACCCAAGGAAGACAACACCAAGACACATAATAATTAAAATGGCAAAGATCAAAGATAAGGACAGAGTATTAAAGGCAGCTAGAGAGAGAAAAAAGATCACCTACAAAGGAAAACCCATCAGACTATCATCAGACTTCTCAACAGAAACCTTACAGGCCAGAAGAGAATGGCATGATATATTTAACGTAATGAAACAGAAGGGTCTCGAACCAAGAATATTGTATCCAGCACGATTATCATTTAAATATGACGGAGGGATTAAACAATTTCCAGACAAGTGAAAGTTGAGAGAGTTTGCCTCTCATAAACCACCTCTACAGGATATCTTAAAGGGACTGCTCTAGAGGGAAGCACCCCTAAGGCTAAAAAGATGTCACCAGGGAAAATAAAATCATAAAAAAGAAAGCAGACCATCCAAATACTAACAAAAGGCAAAGAATAAAACACCTAGTATATAAAGAATGGAGGAGGAAGAATAAGAAGGGAGAGAAATAAAGAAACATCAGACGGTGTTTACAATAACTTAACAAGAAAGTTAAGTTAGATTCTTAGATAGTAAAGAAGCAACCCTTGAACCTTTGGCAACCACAAATCTAAAGCCAGCAATGGCAATAAGTACATATCTATCGATAATCACCCTAAATGTAAATGGACTGAATGCACCAATCAAAAGACACAGAGTAACAGAATGGATAAAAAAGCCAAGACCCATCTATATGCTGCTTACAAGAGACTCACCTCAAACCCAAAGATATACACAGACTAAGAGCGAAGGGATGGAAAAAGATACTTCATGCAAACAACAAGGAGAAAAAAGCAGGTGTTGCAGTACTTGTATCAGATAAAATAGACTTCAAAACGAAGAAAGCAGCAAGACATAAAGAAGGACATTACATAATGATAAAGGGGTCAATCCAACAGGAAGATATAACCATTATAAATATATATGCACCCAACACAGGAGTGCCAACATATGTGAAACAAATACTAACAGAATTAAAGGAGGAAATAGACAGCAACGGATTCATTTTAGGAGACTTCAACAGACCACCCACTCCAGAGGACAGATCAACCAGACAGAGAATAAGTAAAGACAGAGGCACTGAACAACACACTAGAACAGATGGACCTAACAGACATCTACAGAACTCTGCACCCAAAAGCAACAGGATACACATTCTTCTCAAGTGCACATGGAACATTTTCCAGAATAGACCACATACTAGGCCACAAAAAGAACCTCAGTAATTTCAAAAATATTGAAATCCTACTAACCAACTTCTCAGATCACCAAGGTATAAAACTAGAAATAAATTTTAGAAAGAAATCAAAAAGGCTCACAAATACATGGAGACTTAACAACACTCGCCTAATTAATCAATGGGTTAACGACCAAATCAAAACAGAAATCAAAGAATATATGGAGACTAATGACAACAACAACACAAAGCCACAACTTCTGTGGGATGCAGCAAAGGCAGTTCTAAGAGGAAAGTATATTGCAATCGAGGCCTATTTAAAGAAGGAAGAACATTCCCAAATGAATAGTCTAAAGACACAATTACTGAAATTGGAAAAAGAAATGAGACCCAAAGTCACTAGAAGGAGAGACATAATAAATATCAGAGAAGATATAAATAAAATTGAGAAGAATAATACAACAGAAAAAAATCAATAAAACCAAGAGCTGGTTCTTTGAAAAAAAATAACAAAATAGATAAACCCCTAGCCAGACTCATTAAGGGAAAAAGAGAATCTACACACATAAACAGAATCAGAAATGAGAAAGGAAAAATAACAGCGGACCCCACAGAAATACAAAGAATTATAAGAGAATATTATGAGAATCTATATGCCAACAAGCTGGAAAACCTAGAAGAAATGGACAACTTCTTAGGAAAATACAACCTTCCAAGACTGACCAAGCAAGAAACAGAAAAACTAAACAGACCAATCACCAGCAACGAAATTGAACCGGTAATCAAAAAACTACCCAAGAACAAAACCCCTGGACCAGATGGATTCACCTCTGAATTCTACCAGACATATAGAGAAGAAATAACACCCATTCTCCTTAAAGTTTTCCAAAAAATAGAAGAGGAGGGAATACTTCCAAACTCATTCTATGAAGCCAGCATCACTCTAATACCAAAACCGGGCAAAGACCTCACCAAAAAAGAAAATTACAGACCAATATCCCTGATGAACGAAGATGCAAAAATACTCAACAAAATATTAGCAAACCGAATTCAAAAATACATCAAGAGGATCATACACCATGATCAAGTGGGATTCATCCCAGGGATGCAAGGATGGTACAACATTCGAAAATCCATCAACATCATCCACCACATCAACAAAAAGAAGAACAAAAACCACATGATCATCTCCATAGATGCTGAAAAAGCATTTGACAAAATTCAGCATCCATTCACGATTAAAACTCTCAACAAAATGGGTATAGAGGGCAAGTACCTCAACATCATAAAGGCCATATATGACAAACCCACAGCTAACATCATACTTAACAGCGAGAAGCTGAAAGCTTTTCATCTAAGATCGGGAACAAGACAGGGATGCCCACTCTCTCCACCGTTATTCAACATAGTACTGGAGGTCCTAGCCACGGCAATCAGACAAAACAAAGATATACAAGGCATCCAGACTGGTAAAGAAGAAGTCAAATTGTCACTATTTGCAGATGACATGATACTGTACATAAAAAACCCTAAAGACTGCACTCCAAAACTACTAGAACTAATATCTGAATTCAGCAAAGTGGCAGGATACAAAATTAACACACAGAAATCTGTTGATTTCCTATACACTAACGATGAACTAACAGAAAGAGAGATCAGAAAAACAATTCCATCAAAAAGAATAAAATACCTAGGAATAAACCTAACGAAGGAAGTGAAAGATCTGTACTCTGAAAACTACAAGACACTCCTAAGAGAAATTAAAGAGGACACTAACAAATGGAAATGCATCCCATGCTCTTGGCTAGGAAGAATCAATACTGCCAAAATGGCAATACTACCTAAAGCAATCTACAGATTCAACGCAATCCCTATGAATTACCAACAGCTTTCTTCAATGAACTCGAACAAATAATTCTAAAATTCATATGGAACTACGAAAGACCCCGAATAGCCAAAGCAATCCTGAGGAGGAATAAAACAGGGGGAATTATGTTCCCTGACTTCAAACTCTACTACAAAGCCACAGTAATCAAGACAATTTGGTATTGGCACAGAAACAGACCCACAGACCAGTGGAACAGAATAGAAAATCCAAACATTAACCCAAACATATACAGTCAATGAATATTTGATAAAAGTGCCTTAGATATACAATGGGGATATGACAGCCTCTTCAGCAGCTGGTGTTGGAAAAACTGGACAGCTACATGTAAGAGAATGAAACTGGACTACTGTCTAGCCCCATACACAAAGGTAAACTCAAGGTGGATCAAAGACCTGAATGTAAGTCATGAAACCATAAAACTCTTAGAAAAAAACATAGGCAAAAATCTCTTGGACATAAACATGAGCAACTTCTTCATGAACATATCTCCCCGGGCAAGGGAAACAAAAGCAAAAATGAACAAGTGGGACTATATCAAGCTGAAAAGCTTCTGTACAGCAAAGGACACCATCAGTAGAACAAAAAGACATCCTACAGTATGGGAGAATATATTCATAAATGACGTATCTGATAAAGGGTTGACATCCAAAATATATAAAGAACTCACGCACCTTAACAAACAAAAAGCAAATAATCCAATTAAGAAATGGGCAGAGGACATGAATAGACACTTCTCCAAAGAAGAAATTCAGATGGCCAACAGGCACATGAAAAGATGCTTCACATCGCTAATCATCAGAGAAATGCAGATTAAAACCACAATGAGCTATCACCTCACACCAGTGAGGATGGCCAACATCCAAACAACAACAAATGTTGGCGAGGATGTGGAGAAAAGGGAACCCTCCTACACTGCTGGTGGGAATGCAAATTAGTCCAACCATTGTGGAAAGCAGTACGGAGGTTCCTCAAAAAACTCAAAATAGAAATACCATTTGAGCCAGGAATTCCACTCGTAGGAATTTACCCTAAGACTGTAGCAGCCCAGTATGAAAAAGACATATGCACCCCTATGTTTATTGCAGCACTATTTACAATAGCCAAGAAATGGAAGCAACCTAAGTGTCCACCCGTAGATGAATGGATAAAGAAGATGTGGTACATATATACAATGGAATATTATTCAGCCACAAGAATAAAACAAATCCTACCATTTGGAACAACATGGATGGAGCTAAACGGTATTATGCTCAGTGAAATAAGCCAAGCCGAAAAAGACAAGTACCAAATGATTTCACTCATATGTGGAGTATAAGAACAAAGAAAAAAACTGAAGGAACCAAACAGCAGCAGGTTCACAGAACCCAAGAACGGACTAATAGTTACCAAAGGGAAAGGGACTGGGGAAGATAGGTGGGAAGGGAGGGATAAGGGGGAAAAAGAGGCAATACGAATACCAGATGTAATGTTGGGGGGGCATGGGGAGGGCTGTACAACTCAGAGAAGACAAGCAGTGATTCTATAGCATCTCATTACACTGATGGACAGTGAGTGTAATGGGGTTGGTGGGGGGTACCTGATGAAGGGGGTAATTTAATAACCATAATATTGCACATGTAATTGTAGATTAATGATACCAAAATAAATTATAATAAATAATAAAAAATAAAATAAAAGGTTCCTAAAAAAAAGTTAAATGAAAAGAAACAGCATGATCTCAATTTTATTTCTTAATAAACCCATTTTATAGAAAACAAATCCTACCATTTGCAACAACATGGATGGAGCTAGAGGGTATTATGCTCAGTGAAATTAGCCAAGCTGAAAAAGACAAGTATCAAATGATTGCACTCATTTGTGGAGTATAAGAACAAAGAAATAATACTGAAGGAACAAAACAGCAGCAGACTCACAGAACCCAAGAACGGACTAATAGTTACCAAAGGGAAAGGGACTGGGGAAAATGGGTGGGAAGGGAGGGATAAGAGGGAAAAAGGGGCATTACGATTAGCAGACGTAATGTTGGGGGGGGCACGGGGAGGGCTGTACCACTCAGAGAAGACAAGTAGTGACTCTATAGCATCTCACTACGCTGATGGACAGTGACTGTAATGGGGTTGGTGTGGGGGACCTGATGAAGGGGTAGTTTCATAACCATAATATTGCACATGTAACTGTAGATTAATGATACCAAAATAAATTATATTTAAAAAAACCCATTTTATGTATACATACATATATGTGTATGAATATACATATATATGTACACACGTACGCATATTTATAGATACAAGTCAACTGGAAGGGACTGCACTAAAACATTAATGGTGGTGAGTTTGGAAGTAATTTTTATCTTCACCTTTACTTTGCATTTTTTTAACCAGAATGATTTTTCAGGACCATTTACATTTGATGTAATGACTCAGCTATGGCTGTTTTTAAACCTACCATCTTACTGTTTTCTGTTTGTCCCATCTGTGCTTTGTTCCTTTTGCCTTCATTTTCTGCCTGCTATTGGATTATTTTTTTTTAGGACTTCATTATATTTCCACAGTTTATTAGCTATACTTCCATTTAATTTCTCTAGTTGTTGCTCTAGGCTTTAAATTTTGTATCTTTAGTTTACAATTTTGCCTTCAGATAGCACAGCCCTTCGTTTGTAGTGTTAAACTTCACAGTCTTCTACTTCCATTTCCCTCCCTTGTGCTGTTGTCATACATTTCACTTGTACATATTGTAGAACTCACAAAGCATTAGTTTTGTTTTAAAAACCAAGTATCGTTTTTTGGCTACTAATTCCAGAATATTTCCATTATCCCATAAAGAAACCCCATACCTGTTAGCAGTCATTGTCAATTCAATCATCTTTTAAAAGGATTTAAAAATAATATCTATTTGCTCCCACATTTACAATTTCCAGCACTTTTCAATCCTTTGTAAAGATCTAAATTTCCACCTTGAACAATTTTCCTTCTGACTAGCTTTCTTTGCCATTTTTTGTTGTTTCAGGTCTGCTGGCAACAAATACTTTCAGCCCCATTCAAAAAGTCGTTTCAGTCCCATTTCTGAAGGGCATTTTTCTAGGTAAAGAATACTAGGCTGAGAGTTTTTTGTTAAATAGCGCTTTAAAGATGTCTCTCTGTCTTCAGTTTGCTAAATTTCTGAAGAAGAATCTGCTGACATTCTTGTTTGTTAATCTGTGCACAATGCATACCTTTTCTCTGCCTGTATTGGAAATTTTCTCTTTACTGGTTGTCAGCAATTTGATTACAATATGCTTTGGTGTGGTTTCCTTGTACTTAGTCTCCTTGCGATTTGATGAGCCTCTTAAACCTGTGGGTTTGTAGTTTTCATCAAATTCGGAAGTTTTCTGGTCATTATTTTAAAGTCTTTTTTGTTCACTCTCTCCCTCTTTTTGGGGGCTTCAATACATGCATGTTGGACTATTTTTGTTCCTGACTACTGTCTTCCGTTATAGGCACTGATAATCTAATAATTTTCCCAACATTTTTCTCTTAGTCTCATTTTGGATTTCTAATTGTTACATCTTCAAGTTCACTGATTTGCTGTGTCTCATTTGCTGTTAATTCCATCAGTGTACTTTTCCATTCCATCTCTAAACGTTATATTTAGGTATTTCTTCTATCTTCCATTTCTCTCCCCATTATGTTAACCATTTCCTCTACCTGCCTAAACATAAAGAGCATGTTTATAATGTCTGCTTTAATGTTCTTGTCCATTAACTCCATCATCTTTGGGTCTATTTCCATTGATTGATTTTTCTCATTATAGATTGTATTTTCCTGGTTCTTTGAATGCCTGGTAATTTTTATTGGATAACAGATCCTGTGGATTTTATGTTTGGTTGCTTAATTTTGCTGGCATACAATTAAGTTTCTTGGAATTGGAGGGATCCTCCAAGGCTTGCTTTTATGCTTTGTTAGGAAGGGTTCAGGGCAGCCTTTAACTTGGGCTAATTTAGTTCTATTACCAAGGCAATACCTTTTTGATGACCTGTGTATATTCTGGCCAATGGGAACACAGATTATTCCCAACTCTGTGAGTTTCAGCATACTATTTTCCAGGAGAGCTCTTTCCCTGGCCTCAGGTGGTTTCCTCTGATGCATGTGCAGATCAGTGTGGACACCTCTGCACATTCTGGAGTTCTCTGTTCAAATTCCTACTCTCTTGTACTCTGCTCCACAAATTGTAGCTTCCTTGGCCTTGTTAAACTCCTATCTCTGTCTCCCCAACACAATGAGACCACTGGGCTCTACTTGGGTTTCCCACCCTGCTCTGCAGCCTACTTCCAGACAATAAACGGGGACAACGATAGAGCTTTAGGTTTGTTTCTGTTCTTTCAGTGATCATACTCCTGTGTTGCCTGTTATCCAATGTCTCTAAGCTGTTATTTCATATATTGTCTGATTTTCTAGTTATTTAAAGTAGCAAGTTAAATCCAGCCTTTACTATTTCTTCATTGTCAGACAGAATAAATTTTGTAATAAGCCAACTAGTGATTTCACAATTTCCTATATAAAGCCTGTCTCAGTCCATCCAGCTCTACCTTTTTTTTACGTTTTAAATATCTAACAATACTACCTACTCCTTTTTTCTTGGAATTTCCTCTCCTCTTAGTTTATCATTAAACTTTTAATTTTCCTACTTCCCCATTATGATTTCTTATTCTTGAATCCTCAAAGATAGGCAAGTTTATAGAGTTCTGTCACTGCCACATTTTCTCCATCTGTGCAGGATCTCACTTTGTAATTTCAACAAGCCACACAATGCCATTTATGACCTCTTTTGCTGCTGACTTTTAACAAAGCAGAATTACCATATGAACTGGACTTGGACTTCTTCATTCACTCATGAAAAGAATACAAAGGAAAAAAGCAGAATACAAAATGTAAAATCTCAACTATATTTTAAAATGTGAGTTTATATATGTACTTTCATATGTATGTAACCAAAAGAAAAACTCAAGTTAATTCAGTTAAAATGTTAAAATGATTATTTCTGTTTTGTGGATTTTTTTCTTCTGGGTGGTACCAAGAGGGGTGCAGGAGAGGCTGGTAATGTCACAAAACTGATGACATATACTAAAATTAAACATACATTCTATGACCCAGCAGTTCCACTCAGTTCTGACAGAAAATGAGTACTGGTACCCACCAAACATGTACAAGAATGTTTTTAGCAGTTTTACTCACGTTAGAAAAAGAATGTAAACAACTAAAATCTCTTATCAACAGTAGAGTGAAGCATGGCATATTATAGTAGCACAACAATAAAGAAGAACGGCTACATGCAACATAATATAAAGCAAAAGAAGCTTGATGCAAAAGATTTACTCTATGATTTGACTTGACATCAAAAGCAGGCAAACTAATCTATGGCTGGAGGTCAGAAAAGTGGTTACCATTAGGGGAGGTGGTATTGCCTGGGAAGAGCATAAGGGGGAATTTGGGGTGCTGGAGAGAGTCTATACCTTCATCTGTGTACTTTCCTATCTGTGAATTGTATATCAAATAAACATTTTTCTTTTTTACAGTGAAACAGCAAGCTAGCTTTCTTTTTTTACAAAATGGCTGCTCAGTTGACCCAACACTATTTATTGAAGAAGTTGCTGTTTTCATCTTTAACACATATAACATTTCCATAAATGAGGCTACTTTAGTACTTCCAACTCTGTTTTGGTGATAACATGTCTATTCTGGTGCTGTTAATTACTTTAGCTTTAACACAGACTTTAACAACACTAATCCCCTCCTCATGAATAATAATTTTCATAATTTTTATGAAAAGTTTCACTTTTGTTTTTTCATGTGAACTGTAGAATCAAGTTTTGAAAAGCCTGTTATTGTGATTACATTGAATTTATAGATTATATTTTATCAACTCCAAGATACCTTCAATTAACATGTACGATTATGTTGCTATAAAAAAAGACATTGCTACACTAACATAATGCTGCCTGATGACTGAGGATTTTTGTTTTTTGTCTATTAAAAGAGTTCTTTTAGACTTAAATACTGTTCTGCCTTTATATCACATGTGAAGTGTGCTTATAGTGAAAATAAGTAAAATAAATTGGTTAAGAAGTTCCTAAAACTTTTTTACCACTACCACATGGTCAGAATTGATTGGAAGATGTTATCAATTTTAAGGCACATTTCAATTTTTAAAATGATGAAAATGCAAAAGTTATCTAACAATATGAAATATGACAATTTAGAGGGGATACTGACATCTTTCCAATTAGCAGGGACAGTGAGAATTATTCTATCCAAGAACAAGTTGTTTCAGCATTTATTCAATTCCTTTATGTCCCTCAGTAAAATGAGATATCCTTCATTTTCTTAAGTTTATTTCTATGTAGACCTTTCTTCCTTCAAAAATTCTGTTAAGAAGATGTGCAAAACCTCTATTTAGAAATCTATAAAACATTATTGAGAAAAAAATTAAAGACCAAAACACATGGAGAAATAATGTTCATGAATTGGAAGACTCAATAGTATAACGATTTCAATTATCCCTAAACTTATTCAATGCAATTTCAATCAAAATCCTACCAGATATTTTTGCGGAATCTTACAAGCTGATTCTAAAATGTATATACAAATGCAAGAGACCAAACATAAGAGAGGTTAAATATCAAAATTTATAAAATTGTAGTAATTCTCAACTTTTTGGTCCTACACTCCTATAATCTATTCAGACCCTAAAGAGCTTTAGTTTATGTGAGTTTATCTTTATCACATTTGAAATTGAAATGTTTTGAAATATTTGTTCACTTAAAAATAGCAAGAGACCTGCTAACAGAAATAACATTTTTATGAAAATAACTATTTTCCAAAGTAAAAAATTTAGTGAACAGAGTGGCACTGTTTTACATTTTTATCTATCCCTTTAATATCTGACTTAGTAGGAGATATCTAGAATCTCATATCTGCTTTTTTTTTAAATTTCAGTATCATTAATCTACAATTGCATGTGCATCATTATGGTCATTAAACTCCCCACTTGATCAGGTCCCCCCTTCATACCTGCTTTTATATTCAATCTGTTCAATATCATGTGTCAAGCAGCCTCTGGAAAACTTACTCATGAGAGTGAGAGTGAATAAGCAAATAACATAATTATGAAAATAGTTTTGGCCTTGTAGTCCACTGAAAGGGCCTCAAGGACCTCACGTGGTTCCAGGAAAGCTACTAAAACACAATAGTTAAGAAAGTGGCACTTTGGCACAAAGACAGACCAACAGAAGAATAGAACAGGAGAATGCAAGACAAATCCCTGTACATACAATTAGCTGATTTATTACAAAAGTGACTCTACAGAGCAGGAGAGAATGGTCTTTCCAAAAAGTAGTGCCACAATAACTGGATACTCATATAGGAAAAAAATTAAATGGACTCCTACCTCACACCATTAAAAAAGTGCCACAGATTGTTCATCTAAATGTGAAAGGCAAAACAAGACAGAAAATAATATAGATTATCTTTATCACCAGGACACAAAAAGTTCCAATTATAAAGAAAAAGACTGACATATTTAACCACATTAAAGTTAAGAATTTCTATTAATCAAAAGATACTTGTAAGAAAATGAGAAGAAATTGCAAGGCAAGCCAGAGTGGAAGAAGATAACTGTAATATAGATATCTGAATCTATGTATCTCTTACAAATGAAAAAAGATAGAACACCAGGTAGAAAATGGGCAAACGACTTTAATGAGCCTTAAGTGAGCCTTCCAAAGAGAATATATTCAAATGGCCAATAAATACATGAAAGGCTGCTCAACCCCATTAGTAATCAGGGAAATGCAAATTAAAACCAAAAAGGAGTGTTGAAAAGTACAACAGTTTTTTGGGAAACTGTTCTGTAGTTTCTAATAAAATTAAACATCTACCCTATGACCCAAAAATTCACTCCTAAATATATACCCAAGAGAAAAGAGTACATATAAAGATTTGTTAAAGAATGTTCACAGCACCTTAATTCACAACAGCTATAACCCAGAAACAATAACCACTAAGAAAATGATAATCACACAATGAAATGAAGCAATTAAAAAAGAATAGCTGACAATACCAACAACTTGGATGAATTGCAACACATTCTTATGCAGGACAAAAGAAGCTAAATACAAAAGAGTAAGTACTGTTATAAGCTCATTTATGTGACGTTCAAGAATAGACAAAAAAAATTTATGGTGGTAGAAATCAAAACAGTATTGTCAGAATAATAGCTTCTGACTGAAAAGTAGCATAAGAGAACTTTCTGGTATGGAAATGTTCTACATACCTTTATGTGAGTAGTGGTATATTAATATGTAAAAAATTCTTCAAGCTGTACGCTTATGACTTTTGCATTTTATTGCATATGAAATATTTCAATTACACACAGAAAAACATTACATTACGTATATAGCAGAATGGTGAATGTAATTTAACAGATTGACAATTCAAAGGCTTGGCAAAGAGGTGGAATAACAAGAATTCTCATACATTATTAGTAAGAATCCAAACTAGCAACTACTTTGGAAAACAGTCTAGCATTACCAACTAAAATTGAAAATACACAGAAATATACGCAACAGCATTATTTATAATTGCTGCAAGGTGAAAACAATTTAAATGTCCAGCCAAAAAAAGACTGAATAAATCTGGTGCAATATATTTATATAATGGAATATTCTGCAATGATAAACTACAGAGCTCCATTAAAAAAAAAGGGATATATTTCACAAAATAATGTAAAATGAAAGCAGTCAGAGTAAAGAACACCAGCTAAATGGTTCCATTTACATAAAGTTAAAAAAAGCAAGCAAAACTAAACTACCAAGTCTGGATACAACCTTATATAGAAAAGTAAGAAAAGTGATTACATAAAAGCCAGGCAGAGGCTACTCATTAAGAAGAAGAGCATAGCTGGTAAGAAGGGAGTTTAAGGAGGGCTTTCTGAAGAGCCAACAACAGTCCATTTAATGACCTGAATGTTGGTTATAAGAGTTTTGCTTTGTAATTATTACATCAAAAAAGATGCACAGCTCAATGACTTTTCTGTATGGATGGTACAAATCAGAACAAAAAAGGTTAAAAAAAAATCAACTAGACATGGTAACTGATTGGATTTGCTGGGGAAGCGGAGGGTGGAGAAACAACCAAAGACAACTCCCAGGTTTCTGACTTGCACTACTGCTTGGATGATGCCCTTCCCTGAGGTAGGAAACAACATTTTCAGGAGAATATTAATTAAATGTTGGACATGTTGAATTTATAGTACTTTTGAGACATCCAAGTGCAGGTGTCCAACAAGCAATTAAGATATACGCATTTCTAGAGCTCAGAGAAGTCCAGACTAGAGATATACGTTTAAATTTTGGATTCATCCATAAGGGAAGTCATGGACATGGATGTGATTGTTTAGTGAAAGAAGACTGACAAGAGGGTATAGGGCTGATCCCCCATACATCAACATTTCATGGGCAGGCATAGGAGATTAAACCAGTAATGAAAACTAGGAAGCAAGTGGTAGGAGGAAAATCAAGACATGTTATGAACCATTAAGCAAGGGAAGAGAATGTCTCATGAGTAATAAGTCACTCACAGCAGGCTGATGCACATTTAAGAAAGGTTATGGGTTATGTGCAATACTCAGCAAGCCAGTTTTTACTTCACCTCTTTCTGGTTGATTTGAGAGGCCCTACATATATATGGAAATTCTTGTGGCATTTCAAAAATGGACAAGTCATTAATTGGAGTCAGGCAAAAGCCTATCAATTTAGAAAAAAGTTAAGATACCACACACCAGACACAAAAGTAAATTCCACATAAACTAAAAGAACTAAATATAAAAACAAATTTCAAAAATATATGAGAGTTTAAAAAATAATCTTGGAGTGTACAGATTTTGCTAAACAAGATTAAAGAAATAAAAATTCAAAAGCTACAAATTAGTCAAAGATGGGACCACATACAAAGTTTAAACTTCTAAATGAGTATAGATACCTTAAATGAAAAGACGAGTGAGAAACTAGGAGAAAATATGTGTAGCACATGCAACAGAGGATTAACTTACTGTGATATCTAAAGAACTCCTGCTAACCAACAAGAAAAAAAGAAGACAATCTAGAAGGAAAAATGTGTAAAGGTATGAACACGCAATATTCAGAAGAAACACAAATGACCACTAAATGTATGTCTGCACAAAAATTAGGCTACAGATGCTTCTGACACCTGAGAAGCTATATTCTAGATGAATAAGGAATTTAATTATTTTCAAAACTAAAAGAAATTATAAATACACATTTATCTGATATCAGAATGAGAAATGCCCTTCTAAACGCAAAGCCTACCATTAAAAAAAATTTTTTTTAATTGCCAAGAAAAATAATTACAATTTTCATACACCTTTAAAAAAAACCTATGCACTACAAAAATTAATGAAATAGACTGAAGTGGCAAAATATTAAAAACAAATATAAAATATTCATATCCTTTAAAAATATAAAGCATTTGTCTAAATCAATGTAAAATACTCTAAGATCTATACAGGCAAGACTCAAGAGAAGAAATGCAGTTAATAAACATGTGAAAACCATTAAACCTTGCTTATGTTTGCAGGAAAAATGAAAATCACAACAATGACATTTTTCACATCTCAAATTGATAAAGGTGTGAAAAATGAGAATGCCTAATACTGGCAAAGGTATAGGGCACCTGATTTTCTTTTATATTATTGGTGGAATTTTAATGACACAAGAAAATAGTTGTAACATGTTAAACAAGGAAAAAAAGATATTATATATATATATATATATATATGATCTTAACCACATTTTAAAATAATAGCTAAGTTTTACAAGCACTTACTTTTGTGCCAAGTGCTGTGCTGACTCTTTACAGGTATTGGGGCATTGGTGCACTTCATATTCACAACACTCCTGAGTTATACACTATTACTATCCTCTTTTCATGGAGGAGAAAACTGAGACAAAAGAGAGATCAAATTATGGAGCCAAGATTTCAACCCAGGTACTCTTGCTCTAGAGTCTGTCATCTTAAATAGTAGCACAATGCCTAACAGGAAATAAATCAAACTCTTAAAACACAATGGAGTTGAGCATACTCCACTTTAATTCCTATTTCTCCATGGATCTACTTTGGATCCGTGGATCTTTACTTCTCAGATACAATGACTGTTTTTAAAAAGGTCAATAATCACAAAACAGTGAAAATAACATTTTTTAAATTCCCCTAAATTACGGATACTAGTAACAAAAGAAACATTACAGATCATAATCCAATGGCTCTAAAATTATTTTTAAACTTTTTTCTAAATGAAATTTTATGTGGATCTGCAATATGAGAAACAGATTAAAGCAGGATTTTATTCTATCAGTGTAGTTTAAAAGCTCAAATTTATAACATTTACAATGAAGCTCTTCTGATTAACACAAATTTTAACTTGTGGATGATTGGGGCAGTCAAATTTATTTTGATTACACAGTATCAAGAAAAACCTGATTCACAGAGATTAACAGTTACAAATTAGAGTTTTTGATTAAAAAAAAAAACCAAAGCAGTACATTACTACTATCTGAGGATATTATTACACCTGTTCAGAAAGTCTAAGAAGTAGAACATTTCTAAATTAATTCTCTAATACTATTAAGAAATGAGAATATTTGGTAAAAAATAAAAATCTTAAAACATTCTAATCATGACATCAGGACATTATGCAGTCAAATGTTATTGCATAAGGCAATGAAAGTTCCATAGTAGTGAATTTGCTTACATAATTTTATGTGAGCAAACAAACACTGGCCTGAATTTTCAAAATGCCAATATAAAATTACAGTCTTTCCAATGGTAGAATTTTAAAAAATTCAACTATATGCACAAAGAAAGCAAGAAACTATTTTAAGGATTGTTTTCCTGGGTGTTGGCATTATGGACATTTTTAGTATTTTTCCTTTTGCTTATTTTCCCTCAAATATTCTCAATACACTGCCTTTTTATTTTAAAGTAATTATAAATCACATGAATTTGCAAAAAAATGCCCAGGAAGGTCCCAAGCACCTACACCTAACCTTCTCCTGATGGTGACATCTTGCATAACTCCAGTACAGCCAGGAAACTGACTTTGGTACAATGCACAGAGTTTACTTAGTTTTACATGCACTCCTGTGCTATGTATGCCTGTGCTTTCACTTCTACACAATTTTATCACATTTGTAGCTTCATATAACCACAACTGAGATATAGAACTGTTCCCTCCCCACAATGCTCCCTCATGCTGCCTCCTTAAACACAACACCCTTTCCCCATTTCCTATCTCCTGGCAACCACTCATCTGTTCTCTATAATTTTCTGATTTTAATGTTACATAAATGCAATCATAC
The DNA here is from genome assembly GCA_032199065.1 of Smutsia gigantea. Classification (NCBI taxonomy): domain Eukaryota; kingdom Metazoa; phylum Chordata; class Mammalia; order Pholidota; family Manidae; genus Smutsia; species Smutsia gigantea. Next base: position 213,054 of record JAVSCE010011041.1, read on the forward strand.
AGTATATATAACCTTTTAAGACTAACTTTTTTCATTTTCACCTAGCATAACTCTTTTGAAATAACCTGGCAGTATAAAACAATGGTCTCTAATGTGTTAAAATTTAGCAGGATATATATTTGAGTGTATATGAATGTCTATAGTGTTTTAAAGTTTAAAATACTAAAATATAAATAAAATGCTTACAAAATTCCTCCTGTATTGTGCACAGCACGAGAATCTGGGAAATGAATTTTGTAAACTGACAACCTAGTAAAAGTCTAGTGCAATCTAGTTAAATACTGTATAGAAGAGAAACCCAAGGCTCAGTGCTTGTAAGTCTTACCTATGTTTACTAGAATGCCATTCTACATTTTTCGGGCCAAGCTCTAGATTCCAGTTCTTTCCCAACCCAGGTGGGTTGATGTTACACTCAAATATGACCATTTGCTATTCCCCCAAGATGATCACCATTTCCTGCCTTTCCTCGTGAGTTCCCTAAAGTTCTTCCGAATCAAGGAAATCAATCTCTTAAATTTCTAGTTCTGCGTGATTTAGCCAGCACCACACCCCTTGCCTAATTCTCATCTCTAAGGGCAGTAGATATATGTGATTCGACATCTACCTCAGAAAGGGCTACCTCACCTTTGTACAAATTCTCTTCCCCTCTCCAACCAACCCTTCCAGGCACCTAGACCCACTTTATCTTTCTTCCTTGGTTATTCTGCTAAGTCTTCTTGATAGCTCACCCCACTACTTATCTGTTAACTAATTAGATGTAACATGCCAAATCTCCCCAAGTTTAGGCTTAGAAGTCAAACACTCCACAAACTTGTTTTTTGAATACTAAGCCTTCACAGTATTTAATGCCTCTGTTTTTCTAAAAAGATTACTCTAAACAGGTAAAAGCTATAATACAAACTAGGCATTTTTGACATATAGATGTGAAAAAGATAGCACCAATGTTCGTATATTTTTAAAAATTTAACAGATATGGATACCACTATGTCAATATTAGATCTAAATGGAATTTAAAGTAATGGTAAAGAGCTTGGACTCTTGGGCCAGACTCTCTGGGTTAGAATCAGGCCTCTGTCACTGTATTATCTAAACCAAGTTCTATTCACATTCTGTGTGCTTCAGTTTCCTCATCTGTAAAATGGTGATAAATGTGCCTCATAGAACTGTTATGAGAATTAAATAATGTATGTAAGGCACTTGGAAAACTGCCTAGCACACAGTAGCATTATCTAAGTTATCTTTAATGTACGGCAGTGCAGAGTCACCTTTTTGTGCTATCTCCATTCCTCTTGTATTCCGAATTCATAATCCTTCTGAAATTTACATACCAAGAAACAATGATAATCTATATTTTATTAAATTCATCTTAGTCAAAACTATTAGAACATTTTTACATACTAGCAGTTATTAACATTCCATCAAACATGAATTGAAGCACTTGAAAGTATTATAGTGATAGGAAGAATGCTAGAAAAAAGGTCAGATCAGAATATATAACATAATTTTATGTTTAAAAACGGGGATAATAATATGGTCATATATATGTTTGTATACGCATAAAACAGATCTAGGAAGTTTCATGGCTGCTTAGGGAGAGGGAGAACTACATGTCTTGCCTAAGGAGTATGAAGGAGACTTCTCAGTACATGGTTTAGCATCTTCGAATTTGAAGCAGTGAATATATCACCTATGTAAGAATTTAACTGCAAAAATAGAGGCAGGGATTGGGTGGGAGGATAACTCTAAATAAGTACTCTGGAAGCCAGGTTTTTAGTCCCAATCTGCCATTTTGTTATTTTAAGCAAGTCACTTAATCTCTAGGTCTGGCTGGACTAAACGAGGATCAGCAAAGATTTCTAGGTTCTATTCTACTTCTAAAAATGTATGATCTCAGTGAGGGGGGTAGTAAATAGATGGCATTTTTTTTGACACAGGGTAAGTACTAGTCCAACATTTTACAAAGTAAGGCAACTTTTTGAGGACTGGATGGTTTTCAAATACTTTATACAGTTTTAAGAACTGTAGAACTGTCAAGCCCATTAACCTTTCAAGATGATTTGTACTATTTTTTACACAGAAACTCTTCTCAACAAGAGGTCTAATGTAACTTGTAGGAAATACCTAGAAAGAATATTCTGCACATTATTTTGTTTCTCTTGCCACAGTTCTGAAATTGTTTTTAAATGGACTTTGTTTTTATACTATGTCATAGAGTGAATACAGAACACTAAAACGATTTACACTTGAAATACATAAATGACTAAAATACCTAAAACAAGAAATTCATAATACTTAGAGGTGTTTATTATCGGACACTGCAAAAAAAAAATAGTAACACCTCCAATCAATAACAGCTATAAATGAGTACATACTTTGTTCCAGGTTTCATCCATGTATGTATTCCATGTTATTACCTTTAATCCTACTAGTCAATCTGGCAAAGTAGGTTTTAATATTTCCAGTTAATACAGGAAGCAATGAGGCTCTATGAAGATAACTGACTAGCTTGAGGCCACAGTTCAAGTGACTGACAGAGCTTAGGCCCCCTGAGAATCTCTGGAACTGAACTCTGCACCAGACAGGAGTTACTTCATGTTGGATGGTGGGCTGTTACAGATTTGCAGCAGTTTTTACTAATTTATATAAAAGTGAGGAAAAACAGGGAGAAAAACTTTTTAATAAAGCTAAATGACTCAATTTAAAGGTATTTTATTCTGAGATTTTGTTCTTTCCAATTATTTGAGTTAAAATGTCCCTTCTTAAAATGAAGTGATGGAGACAGTAGATAGTGACATGGGTTATTGTTGTTTTTATTGGCTATACCAGGGAAAAAAAAAAAGGCAACTATGTTGCAGCCCCCCAAGTTTGGGGGAAATATTTCTTTTGAAACCCCAAGGCCTGGGAACTACTCCCTCAGAAAATGATGACTCCCAAAAGACTAGAGGACTTCACACATACACACAATCTCTCTTTCTCTCTCTGCCCCCACCACACCCCCTCAAGATTCTCTCATTAATCTCTATTTGGATTAGCACACATAAGGATTGAGAAATGAGAATAAAGTGAGTTTCAGCAATCCAAAGTCACATGAGCTAACGCCGGATTCTGGTAGAGGACTTTCCTCAGGATTCTTTTCATCAACTTAATTTTTCTCATCCCTTTTCAGTACTGCTCACTCAAACTGGGCTCGAACTTTTTTCCTAAGATAGTAACATTTTTTAATACTACTGCTAAATGGCAATCAATACTAAAGTCAAATAAAAACAACTACTTGAGGTCTCCAATAATTTGCTTTTATTTAAAGCCCTTTTCACTTTGACAAAATAAAAAATTTTAATGATGTTTCTTCTATCTACAAAACTGGTCTACAAATCAAGACACAAGACGCTTGAATTTCCAAATTTCTGTATCTCCATTAAATAAATACGTAGATATACATATGATTTTCCAAGTTCATGAACAGGCTGATCAAACTGGATAAATTTCTTGAAAATAATTTTATTGTGTAAATGGCAAATAAGCTATTACTCCTCTTATTACCATGTCTTATTTCTCCTTTAGGGAGCATCAAATTTAAAATATTTTATGTACATAATTAACATAAGTTTTGGTCACAACATATTAAATTCACATTTAAAACTACAAAAGAGACCTATTTTTAGTCTTTACTACTTGATGTTATTTACATTATTTTATAGTGCTTTATTAAAAAGAGCAGAAAAATCTGGATCTTGCAGGATACATAACTAAAAGTATTTATAGTCTATACTTGTAGATTACACTGTTCAAAAACACTCCTTTTTAAAGGAAAGTCACTTTTAAGAATTAAACATACAGTCTGGGTAACCTAGAGCACTCTTTCCATGCCCAAATGATAACAGGTTCAGTTATATTTATTATAGATTGCACTGTTTCCAAACTAAAATTGGTAATAATTCTGCTTAAACTTTATATTAATCTAATATTAAGTTACTTTTACTTCTTTTTTTTTTAATACTTGAAATATTGCTGGATAGTCTTTTATTATGTATTTATTCAACTAACTTTGGGTGCAAGGTACTTTTATGTATAAAAGTCCTTTCCAATGGACAGTGAAAATAACATAAAAATGTTTGCATAAAATACACTCAGTGGTTCTCAAAGGGAATCTGAGAGTCTATTAATAATCTTTTAACCTGGTTCAAAATACTCAAGAACAAATGTGAGCTTTGTCCCGTTGACAAAATTTAACTGTTAACTGATACCTACATTTTAAATGCATTATGTTTAATGTAGCAACAATGATGACTATTCGCCCATTAATAGCTACAGGATTTTGGTTTAAGGGCAAATGAGACAGAGTACCTGGTCCATGAAAAAGGCTAAGTGGAAAAGATTGGCAGCATGAAGTTTGTAAATAGTAACAAGACAAACTCCAGTGCTAGCTTGTTCATGTAATAACCAATATGTAGGTCAGAATAAACTAGTAAGCTATATATTACTGTCTACCTAACAATCTACAGATCAACAGGAGAGGAAGAAACTGCTCAAATGTGATTACTGTTAACAAATTTGAAATATAAAGCACCTCTTATTAAAATTGTAACCTTCAATTCTGAAATTCTTTGAAATGAACCCTCCTCAATTAGAAAAACAGCAGCCACTTTTAAGCTGCAAATTTCTTTTTTTTTTCCCCTAAAGTAACTTGCCTAGGAAAATATAATGCAGAAAATAAAATGTAACAGATAAATCAACTACCACTTTTAATAAAACCTAAAATTATCTGCCAAACAAACCAATTTCTCCAGTTTGGCTATGAGTGTATTTTTATTCTTCTACGGATATCCCATTACACTAATCAACAATGTTTATAAGTCACCCTAATGTCCAAAACAACAGATATAAACCATACTCATTTTTTACTCAGGCTCAAACTGGATCCAAACTCAGGGCCATTTTCCCATCCCGGGCACGCGGGGGAATCCAAGAAATCAGTTAAGTGCCGGTATCTTCTTCCAGAGTAGGGTCAAATTCGTATTTGCCCGCAAATGCTACCGTCGCAAAAAGTCTTCAAATTCTCATTAGCGGTGCATAGTACAAAGAGGCCTGACCACCGAAACACCTGTCCTAGCACCGGGAAGGCAGTGGGAAATGCAGTCCCCCAAGCCCACGCCAGCAGCACAGCCTCAGGCTGCAGGGATCCTGGGCAAGGGGTGGCCACTGACCTCCCGGCTCCCTCGGGCAGGGTCCCACAACCCGGACGCGCTTCCCCCACGAGAACCAGAACATCTGTCAAGCTAGCCGGGACCCACCCTCCGCGAAGCCCTCTCCTCACTCTTTTCCAGCCCTGCCCCTGGCTGCCCAATTGCTCCGGGTCCGCTCTGGCCTCCAGCTGCACTCTTGCCACCTCATCCCTCCTCGCCGGCCTCGCGGCCCCGCCACCTCTGCCGGGCGGCCTGGGTCCGAGCCGCCCACGGGCCACAGTCCTGGCCCCGGACCCCGGCCAGGCTTGCAGAGCCGACGGTCCCTTCGCGGCCCGGTCCCCGCCGCCCCCCAGGCCCGAGCTCCCGGCGCGCGCTCCCCACCCCCAGCCTCCGCCCGCTCGGCCGCTCCCGGCCCGCTCCCCAAAGCCGGGCTACCTGGAGGCAAGGGCGGCGGAGCACTTCACCCAGGGCCCCAGGTCGCAGAGGGCCCGGTGCTCGGGGTCCCGCTCCTTCTCGCGCTCCACGTGGTAGGCGTATATGGAGAGCAGGATCCCGGCCGCGCACACTGCATACCGGGCCACCCGCTCCCACCGCGGCACGGACACTCTCAGCAGGACGGGCGCCGCCATCTTCCCCCCTCCGCGGCCGCCGCCTCCTTCGCCGCCGCCGCCTCCCTCCGCCTCCACCTCAGCCGCCGCCGCCCGTCGGGGCCCGACCCAGCCACCGCCGCTACCGCCACCGCCTCCGCCGCCACCGCCACAGCCGCCGCCGCCGCCGCGCCCCATTGGCTCGACCGTCTCCTCCGGGCTCCGCCCCCACAGGCGCGCGGCCCAACCGCCCCGACAGGAGAGAGCCCAGCGCGACGGGGAAGGCGCGCGCGGGCACGGAGGGAGGGGGCGGAGCGCGCAACCGCCGGGAGGCCGGGCCGCGCGAGTGGGCGTGGCCTGGCCGGGGCGTGGCGTGGCCAGGGGGAGGGACCAGGGGAGATTAGGGGAGGAGCCAGAAGAGGGGAGGAGCCATGGGAGGGGAGGGGAGGGGAGAGGGGAGGGGCCAGCAGGGGGCAGGGGAGGCTCCTGCTTAGGTGGGGAGTGTGGCGCCTTTGGGGAACGGGCGCAACGAATGAATCACAGATACCACTGTGTGTGACACCACCCTTGGCCCCTCCCCCTGGGGGGTGGTGATCAGTTGCATCCTTTTTTCCTTTTTTGTCATTATCACTTGATATTTTCTGACCCAATCAACTGTGGCCAATGCCCAGGGCTCTGGAGCCAAGCTTCCATTACCAGATCTTCCTCACCACCACCTTCAGGCACCTCATGTTCAACAGGTGTAAATTTAACTATTTCTTAAAAATTATGAATACCTTTCTTCTCTGTAAGCTGAATTTGAGATGGCTTAACATAATTTATGTAATATAGAAAAATAGATGAATATTCCATTATGTACATACCCCATTTTCTATAAAAACGAACTAAAAAAAATCAGGACAAAGAAAAAGACAAGTCAGAATAAAAGGAAAGGAATAAAACCACAGATAAACAGCCCATAGAGTCGTGCATAATTCTTAAAATTGAGACATAAATTTTACTCTGAGTTTCCTGGTGGCCAAAATTAAAAGAAAAACACATGTGTGTGATTCTCACTGTCTCTAAGAAGAAAGAAACACTCCATTCTTGGAGATTGCCAGCCCGCTTTTGCCTGATTGCAGCTCTGAAAGAGATTTCAAGAGCTTTATATAAATTTTTAGTAACAAGCAATGTCCTTGTATTAACTATTTTGGGGTAACAAATTACCCCAAATTTAGCAGCTTAAAACAAAAATCCCTTATTTTCTCAGTTTCTGTGGGTCAGGAATGTGACTGCCATTTAGGCCTTCTGGCTCAAGTTCTCTCAAAAGCTTCATTCAACATGTGGACCAGGGCTGCAGGCATCTCAAGGCTGGAGAATCCTTTTTCAAGTTCACTCAATGGCCATTGGCAGGCCTCAGGTCCTTTCTGGCTGTTGTCTGGATACACAGATTGCTTCTTGCTTCTTTTCATAAGAAGCTGCTAGCTTTCCTTACAGCAAGGGATAAGAGAGGGAGATGGAAGTCACAGTCATTGTTGTAACCTAATCTCAGAAAAGACAGCCCATCACTTTCACATATTCTGTTACTTAGAAGATAGTCCACAACTTAAGTGTCCACTGAGGGATGAATAGATAAAGAAAATTTGGTATGTACATAATGGAATATTATTCATCCATAAAAAAGAAGGAAAACCTACCATTTGAGACAAGATGGATGAATCTTGAGGGCATTATGCTATAAATAATAGGCAGAGAAAGAGAAACACTGTATGATCTTACATGTGGAATATAAAAAAGATGAACTCATAGAAACAGAGTAGATTGGTGACTGACAGAGGATGCAGGGTGGGGGAAATGGGGAGATGTTGGTTAAAGGGTACAAACTTCCTATTACAAGATAAATAAGTTCTGGGGATCGTACAGCATGGTAACTATAGTTAATAATACTGTATGGTATACTTGAAAGTTGCTAAGAGTAAATTTTAAATGTTCTTAACACACACACCAAAGTAATGATGTGAAGTGATGGATGTAACTAACTTACATGTGGTAATCATCTCACAATATACATGTATATCAAATCACCATGTTTTGCACATTGTTAAGATTACACATTGGTTATATGTCAATTATATCTCAATAAACGTAGGGAGAAGAAGAAGCTGGTCCCCACATCCAGGCCACACTAAAAGGGAGAGAATTACACAAAGCATAAATACCAAGAGTGGGGGATCACTGGGAGCCAGCCTAAGGCTGCCTGCCACGGTCCTCAGAAAGATCACCACTCTGACTCTCTAATGGTGTTTCCATAAATCTAAGTGGACTGATTCTCATGCAACCTCCCTCTTTCTGGATTCATTACTCATTTGATAAGACCTGTTGGTCATCTGGCTTCTTTCACTCATCATTAGGTTTGTGAGGTTTATCTGTGTTATTGTACACAGCTATTGTTATTTTTCATTGCTATGTAATAGTCCAGTATATGAATAACCACAGTTTGATTTATCCATTCTGTCCACTGTTAATAGACATTTGACCTGTTTTTAGCTATTATGAATAAGGTGCTAGGAATTCAGTTAACATCTTTTGGTGGACATAAGCACTCATTTCTATTGGGAATACATCTAGGAGTGGAATTAGAGTCAAACAGTATTAGTACATACTGCCTCTGTCAATTCAGGTCTTCCAAGAAGTAGATGCCAAGGTGGAGTTAGACGTGTAAGAGATTCACAGGGGCAATGCCTATGATGGACAAAGATGAGAAGCAACAAGAACAGGCATGGAAAGCCTCCAGACCACAGTGCAGGTCTGACCACTGTGAAAGCTCTACAATCTCAGCCAGGCTGACAGGGACCTCAGAGTACAGACTGCCCCTTATTGGAGCCATTTGCAAGGCAGGAATGGCCCAGATCTACTACCCCTGCCATGTACAGTTACTGGCTGGGAGCAGCCTGGGGAGAGCATGGCTTCAGCATGAGCACTGCGATGGATCCAAGGTAAGGCTACTGGCTGACTAGCCTCCCTGCAGCAGGCTGTCTTGAAGATTGCAGTAGTGGGGCACCAAGGCCACTATACTACCAAACAGCTTTCCAAAGTGGTTGCACCAATTTCAACTCCCACTAGCAAAGTATGATAATTTTCAGCACCTCACATCCTCACCAACCCTTGGCAATGTCAGTGCTATTAGTTTTGGACACCTTGGTGGCCCTCTAGAGGGATACCTCTGTGGCTTTAAAATCACCTCTGTCTGAAGACTAATGAGTTTGAGCACCTTTAATATACTTATTGACTATTTAGATGTTCTCTTTTGTGAAGTGCCTATTCAAGTCTCTTTCCCACTTTAAAAAATAGATTGTCTGTCTTTCTCTTATTGGTGTGTAGAAGTTCTTCATATGTTTTGGATACAGATCCTTTGTCAGTATGTGTATTGCAGACACCTTTTCCCACATTGTCTTGCCTTTTCCCTCTCTTCATGGAGTTTTTTGCAGAACAAAAGAAGAGTCTTTGAATTCCTCATGCACATTCCACTACCTCTCACCTTGGAGATTTCAAACTCCTTATCCACAGCTTAGATATCTTTCTCCTGGAAGGCTTTCCCACCTCTATTATAACACACTCCGGTGACACAAACCCAGTTCACTGGGCCAGGGACTTAACTCTCTCAGGACTCTTCTCTGCTCATTTCTCACCTCTTTGTGATGACTTTGTTCTCTCAGACCAGTTTGTATACTGAAGAAAAAGTGGCTCCTGCAGTTCTTCTGTCTTACATCTTTGTTTTCTCCTCCCAAAAGGGACTGCCTCTCCTTCCTTAAATCCAGTTTCAAAAATCCTGATGAATTCCAACAGAGTGACCAGATTTAGGTTACTCATGGGCTCTGTAGCTAGAAAGACAGAGTGCTGGGGATGGCAAAGCCCAAAAGAACTATAGGAGATTCTACATAGGAGCAGTCCTCCCAAAGTACAGGAGAGTGCAGTTGCCAGAAGCAGGAAAGGATAACTGGGCAGACAAAATAGAGGCTAATCCATTCATTTAGTCCACATATATTTATTCAGCACTATGCCAGGCGCATAGCAGAGAAGATGATCACAGCCCTTGCCTCATGGAGCTCTGTGTGGGGATAGCTCTGGGTGAGGCTATCCCTGTCATTACAGATATGGAAACTGAGGTTCAAAAAGGCAAAGTAACCTGCTGAAAATCACATAGCTAAGTTGCAGAACTGCGATTTAAGCTCCAAAAGTCTGGCTCCCGGATCCACACTCTCAACTCCTGTGCCTTGTGCTAATAGAAAGACTTTGGATTCTTTTTTTCCTTAGTACTTCCCACCAATAAAACATAATATGTATTATACTTTTTAAAAATCTTTTTTATATCTGTTTCTCCTACTAGAATATAAGCTCCACAAGTGCAGAGATCTTTGTCTGCTTTATTAATTACTGTAATATCCTCTAGAGCAGTACATGACCACAGAGCATGTACCCAGTGAGTACATTTTGAATGAATGAATGAATTAGTATTGAAAAAAGTGTTAGCTATTAGAGTCTTTGCACAAGCAATAGGCCCAAAGCAAATATCTTTCCTCAAATAAAAGAGAAGTTCTCCCCACAGAGATTCCTTTTATCACTACCCCAAAACAAAAGGCAAAAACTCAGAAAGCTTTTGCAATAGCGTTTGCCCTCTGTGCCTTCACCATACCTCTCAAGTTCTTTCCTGAGCATGTGGACAGCTGTGCAATTTCCCTGATTCACTGTCCTATGTCTTCCTCAACTCTGATAATCTTTGCTTCCATTCCACTTAAGCTGCCCACAGGAGTGGCCTTTGTGATCTTTTTGAATGACCAGATTTCTGAAATCTTAAACTCCAATATTCTGCTCTTTTTATTTACTCTCAATACAGATTGCATTTTTCAAGATGGCTGCAACAATGTCTCCCATCCCACATGCTCTTCTTTACTGTGACATTGACCCTGTTCCCATCATGATAGTGGGTCTATGTTCCTTTCTCTTGAATCCAAGAGGGTCTGTGACTATGGCAGAGGTGATGCTCTGTACCTCCTGAGGCTAGATCATTAAAGGTAATACCAATTCTCTCTGGGCTTCTTAGCATGTTCATTCTTTGAACCCAGCCACCATGCTATGAGGTAGCACAGACTACAGAGAGGCTGCATTTAGTCTTGTAGCAATTGCCCCATGTTTCAGCTCCCAGCCAACATAAGTCACCAGACATGAGGCTTAGAAACTTTTGAGTTAACTCCAGCCTCAGCCATAGCAACAGCATGAGAGATCCAAGTGAAAAATCACCTAGCTAAATCCAGTCAATCCCAGAACCATGAAAATATGAAAAGATTGTTGTTTTAAGCCTCTAAAGTTTTGGAGTTAAACATAATGCAGCAAGAGCAACTAAAACTCCCTCCTTTCCTCTAGCACTCTGATTCTCTTACTCATCAAACTTAGTCTCTCGGCAGACATGTACTGTGCCCTAACCAATGTTTTCCCCATAGTCCCAGCAGAAGAGGGGTTGTGGCATCTTCCTGTTCTTCATGGCTATTTCCAGACCATTTTTCATGCTGTTTACCTAATCTAATGTCTCCTACCTAAATGTCTGTGTATTATCCTACATTCTATCACTTGAATATCTATCACACTCAATCTGTGTGACTGCAGCAAGCCCTGACTTTATGGGTTCCCTCCCTAAGGATTTCTGAGATTCTCCAAGGGGGCTCGTATGCCACCCATAAAGAGGTGAGTTGATTTGCCCACAGTCCATACTCCAGCCAGGAGTGAACCCAAATACCAGCTACACCTGGGTCTCCCCGCATGCCACACTTTTTTTCTTGCATACATTTTATTCATTACATGAGGACAAGAACACTTTTTTAGCTAATCAGGTGCATGCTTTCTGTTTAAAGTAAAACATATAATAAATAACCCCTGCCAAGATGCTGAATTCCTAGTGGGACCATGTGTTAAAAACAGTTGTCTTCAAAAATAATTCCAATGAATGATTATCATTGTGTATATTTTAAAACTTCCTAGAGACTTCCCAAATACTTTATGAACTCCTCAATAATTCACAGGAAGCCCAAGAAAAAATTATTCAAAAATAATTAACAAAAGCCTTTACCTTCTTTCATAATTTAGTTGGTGATCTTGTCTTGCTGGTATAGAAAATATTTTTTAGAAGAACCTTCTGTGTTTTAGGAACAGGCGCCTTCTAGGAACCTCTTGGCCGTGAGTCGCACACAACAGTTTACAAAAGGTAAACCACTTTTACATAAGAAATATGTTTTACAAAAGCATATTGAATGCAGGCACATTTTGAGCATCAGAGGAAGTGGTCTGGAACAAGGGCAGAGAGGCAGTGTTTTGTTGGCTAAGAGCATGTGTTGGAATTGCAGCCCTACCTCTTTACTAGGCACATGTGCTTGGAAAGGTACTTAACCTCCTTCTGCCTCAGTATCTTCATCTATAAAATGGGGATGGCAATTGTATCTGCCTCAGAGTGTTTAAGAAGGATTAAATACATGGCACCTGGTACATACCAAGTGCTGATAAATGCTAACTATTGTTACCTTAATCTTTGTCTCTGTGGGCAGAAGAAAAATGCAGCATTGAGAGAAATTAAATTCCTCCAGAAGCAATGGCTAAAAATAAATTGCTATTTGAAAATTAAAATTATTATATTGCATAAATACTATCCAGAATTTAACTTACTATACTCCAATAATTCCATGAAACTTATCAATTTGTGTAGTTACTTAGAAGAACATCTAACAGCTAATTTAAAATGCAGATTCCTGGGCTTTGCTTTCCACCTGATTCCCCATAGGAAAGGCCTAGCAATGTATGTATTTGTCAAGGCTTCCAGTGATCCTTTTGCTTAGGCAAATTCAAGTATTAACATTGATTGAAGGGTTGGTGAATGCATGCTTTTCCTGGGCATAATTAGTAAGCCCTATCCTACAGGTTAAATGATGTTGGCCAGAGGGCAGCTGTTTTCAAATTCTGATGTGCTTGAGAATCACCTGGAGAGTTGTTAAAAATTAGGATTCCTGGTCCTGCCTCCAAGAGACCCAGAGTCAGAGATCCTGGGGGTGCTCAGGAGTGTGATGTTTTAATTAGCTCCTCCCTTCCAGGGTGAGTCAAAAGAAGCACTTTTGACTCTTATCTTTCACATTTAAGAGAAGCCAGACTTATTTTTTAAAAGAAAAAGCCTGAGTTTGCTGTGTAGTTTGAATATCCTGGCATCATCACTTTGTAGGTACCAACAAGGTCACATTAAAATTATAAGTGAATCTTGTGAATTTTGAACACCAGATGATTATGCAAGAATCAGTTCTCCTCTCCAGGAATATCTGGGATATTTTTTAAAAGTGCCTTCATGTGTGCATGTCTTTTTGTTCACCAAACTGGCAGTTCAAATCTCAGCTCTACCACTTACCAGCCCTGGGCAAGTTCCTTGTTACTTATCTATTGCTGCATTACAAATTATCCAAAAACTTAGTGACTTAAATAGCAGCAATCACTATTATTTCTCATAATTTCTGTGGATTAGGGTTTTAGGAAGGGCTTGGGTGGCTCAGTGTCTCATGTGGTTGAAATCAGACAGAGATTAGAACTGGAACAGCAGGGGAGCAGAGCAACTGAGGCTGGCTGGGTATCTCTCTCTTTCCCTCTCTATGGAGTTCCAGGATCTCTCTGTGTGGTCACTCCATGTGGGTTAGTTTGAGCTTCCTCGCAGCATGGTGGGTGGCCTCAGGGCAGCTCAGGGCTCCAGGTTAAGAATTTTAGTCCTACAAATTAATAAAGGGAAACCTCACTGACATGGCGTTAGGAGGCCAGCAGGGGGAGCGCTCATGCCCACCACACCTTATGAAATTTAGACCCCACTAGGATGTCACACCCCACCCTTATTTCTCGCCTGCCTTCCCTCCTCAGCCTGGTCTTGTTTAAACATCTGGCTATCACAACCAGGTGCCACTAGGAGTATGGTAGATTCTGAAGTCTACTTCCACTGGTCCTGACAAATCTTTCCTACAAATTCATAGTTCTAAATTGTGAACAGAATTGAAGCTGATCTTTGGCCAGAGTCCCCCATGTAAGTCTGTATGTGCAGATTGATAGTTGGGAGGGAGGTAGCTATTTAGGCCCAGACACTGAACACATTTAAGTCCAAGCTTCTGCTTGTCAGCATATCCTGTGCACCTACCAGGGCCCCCTTAATCACCTCTCTCTTCAGGATGTGGCCATGCATTTGGGAGAATGTTTTCATGATTTCCTTGACTTCTGCTCTGCTAGAAGAGCTGTCACCATGGAAAGGTGAGAGATGGCCACACCAGGAACATATTTCCATAGGTATTTGGGAGGAGGCAAGAAGGTGCATTAAGAGATCACCAGAAGTCAGACTTGGCCTCTGGGGAAAAGGTGCCCCATCTGGAGGCTGAAGGAGCAGTTCTCACAAGTGATCCTCTGGGTACTGGAGCCCACACCATACACTTTGGCACACAGATATCAGTGTTGCTGAGAGGGGGCTGGGAGGACTCCAGGGATCTACCCCAACTGTATGGGCCTCTGGTTCTCTCCTAGATACCCAGGATTGAAACCTCTCCTAGATTTGGGCAATCTCCCACCTATGGAGGCAGAGACCACCTCCCACTGAAAGAGTTGAAAACCCCAGACGCTTGCTCTCCCAGCTCTGCCAGAAGGAGGGTATGGGGAGATGTGAGGCCTTGTGTCAAGGAGGGTATATGCATCTCCGCTTGTTTGTGTAGGTGACAGTGACAGGGTTCTGGTGCCAGGCAGGGCGAGCTGGCTGTCCAGGGCATAGGGAGGGGTATCTTCACCAGAGCATCTCCCAGATGGGATCTGGGCCTTTGTTGCTGTCTGTACAGTTTCCCATCAAGTTTTCCTTGGAATTTTGCAAACTATCCAATATCCTTTTAATAAATTCCTTTTCTTTTTAAATTAGCCAGAGTTGATTGTGATGCTTGCCCATAGGGCCTTAACCAGTACTGGAAATTTAAGCATTTTTATTAATTCTAGAAGCTTCAGAGCACAGTTCCATCAGCAGGGACACCAGTGTTTATGAGGATGCTGCTGGTCTCGCAGGGGTAAAATTTGCCAAGAGGCTGTGGACATCGACCGAGGAGGCCAGAGCCGGGGGAGAACATGGCAGATGCCCTGGAGTAGCTCACTTGCCAGTTCTTAAGAGCACCAGGAAGACACACTAGAAGACTCCCCTCAATAGTGGGAGGCAGACCCTATGACAGCAGGTGAGGGTAGGATCCAGAGCCATCGGGATATTCATCACTATTGATGTGATCTACCAATAGAGCCTAGCTGTGTCCTCTGCCTCAGGGTTTCTCACAAGGCAGCGGTCTTATCTGAAGGTTCAGCTGCAGAAGGGTCTGCTTCCAAGCTCCTTCATGTAGTTCGGCAAAATTCACTTCCTTACTAGTGGTTGGACTGGGGCCTCAGTTCCTTGACAGCGGTTGCCCAGAGGCACCCTCAGTTCTTTGCCATCTGAGCCTCTCCATGTGGTTTGCTTCCTTAGACCAAGCAGGCAGAGAGAACAAGAGAGACCACCAGCAAGAGAGATCAAAGTCCCAGTCTTCTGTAACCTAGTCAGGGATCCCACCACCTTTGTGTATGCTGTACCTTAGCAGCAAGTCACCAGTCCAACCCACACTTAAGAGGAAGGTATTGTACAAGGCAGTGAAGACCAGGAGGCAGGATTATTGGGAGCCATGTCAGAAGCTGCCTTCCACACATGGTGCATAGAAGGTAGGGACGGGGTCACCATCAAAGAAATGTAGAATTTTCTGATTGAAAAGAAAAGTCCCTATAAATCCAGCCACCTACAGGATTGTTGAATTCCTGATACAGCCACCTTCCAAGTGGCTCTTCATTCTCCATCTGCACAATAACATGGTTAGAAATGGTATGTTAGTTATACTGCACTAGAGGCCACTTGCCTGTAACATCTACCCATAACAAAGCAGGCACTATAACCTGTGGACAGGGTGGGAAAGAAAAGTTAGAACTTTCTATTCTCTTTAAATGATAGTTAACTGCTTTGATGAAAGCTGAAGAGTGAATAGTAAATAAAGATTTTGTCTAATTTTTGAAGTAACCTGGAACATGTAGAATGTTTCGTAATTAGTCCACGTATGCTGACCTATAAAACACCAAAAATCTCTCTAAGGAGCTGGTCAAATGAGCAAGTTTTAAAGAAAAAAAGTAGGGAGAGTGTCTAATATAACCAAAATCAGACATCAAAGTCAACAGTTAAAAATTCCAGAACCAAAAAAATAAACAGATCAAAAGAAAGGAGAGGCCCTAGTGTTTTATTCCTTTGACATTAAGGATATTTTTCATATGCAGTTCTGAATTTGGCAAGAAGTATGCACTGTGGCCTGGAGACTGGCAGACAGCATTTCAGAGTTCATGGCACATTCTCCGGGAAACTGTTGTCAAAAATATGGCATCATGCTTGACCACTCACTTATTCACAAGAGTTGGCCCAAATGACTGTTTATAAATGTCAACTCTAGCTGCAAGAGACAAAAGACTGTAGAAGATAATTAAGGCTATAGCCATGATTCTGGGAAAGAACTAAGGAAGGAGGGAAGGATGAAGGGAGGCCCCTTCTCTCAAATACTACCCCCTCATTTTGGGTGATTACAGGATTACAGGAATACATGTGAGGCCTACCTTGAGGACCACAGCACTGTTCTGGAAGCACTGTATGCTTATAGGAAAACAATTCCAATTAATTAACCCATAAAACTGCCAAGATGAAAGGATCTTAGAGAACATGCACTCTCACCCCTAATTTTAAAGATGAGGAAATTGGGTTCCAAAGAGAATAAGTAACTCACCAAGTAGACAGAGATGACTGACACTTAGTTCAGCCATTCCCACAAGGGGTCCAATATGGAACACTAAATCTAGCCCAGTAATGTCTGCATCTCAGGGGACAACCAGTTCATTCTTTGCCTTTTGTACTCCCTCCAGCAAGCAGTATTTCTCAACTTCGTGTTTGTGCAAACTCTTGAGCAGTGCAAACTCTTGAACCAAGAGACACTCCATTCTGTTTGCAACTGAGGGCAAAGGCTAGGATGGTTTGGACCCATTCCAAACTCCTTCCAGAGGTCACAGAAGAGACACATTTATTTTTCCTGGTTAGATGAGTAGGGACCAGGAGGTAAAAGTTACTTTACTCTTGAAGTGAAAGAAAAGCATTCAAACCTATTCTATTTAAGACTTCACAACTGGCCAACTGGCAGAGAACAGACGGGAAAGGGGATAAACCCAAAAAAGACATTTGATGTTAATGCTAGTGGTGATTGAAATCATTTGTCTGCTTTTCTATATGCTGTTCACAGCCCAAATGAAACAACTTTTAGTTCCAGATGCAAACTAAGCAACATTAAAATGAAGACACTGAAAAGACCAAAGAGTCAAGGAAGGAAAGTTGTGTCCAGAGGTGTTGATGAATTGGGATCCCAAGAAATAAAGAAAGGAGAAAATGGAGGGTGAGGAGAGCAATATTTTGGGAGTTGAGCAGGTATTTTTATCAGATATAGTGTTAATACTTATTCCCTATGGTTCCCAAAATACCCAAAAAAAAGGGGGGCAGGGAGAAAAAGGCAGGGTTGGAGGTAGAAAGAAGAGGAGGACTTGAATGAGAACTGGGGAAATCCCCAAGAGAATTGGAGGCAGGTCCAAGCTCTTGCTTTACTGCTCTCCCTCCAATTTTATATTTAGCATCAGAAAGATCCCAAGCTCTATTTTCGCTTTTTTCTCATATTCCGAAATCCATTCCTGTTCCTCAAGTATTTAGTTAGGGAGGAAAGCTGTGAGCTAGTACAATCTGCTCCCCTACCACCTCTGGAATTTTCCCCATGGAAATAAGACACAGTAGGATCAGACAATACAAGCATTCACTTGAAAGCAGCCAGGGATGCCTTTGTTCTGATGAACTGGAATGAAGCTTAACTACGCCAGGGAGCAACTTAAGCAAAGTGGAAATGGAAAATAATTTCCCACTTCTAGATAGAGTGAAGTTTATTAGCAACAGCTTTGGGGTCTAAGAAAATCCAATGCATTAATAGGATCATTTTCATTATGGCCTAATAAGATCCCAGTTGAAGTAAGTTGATAATGATTAAAGTTAATGAAAAAGTGCTTACATATTTTGTTTTCTTTCTTATCTCCTCACTTTATTGAGGTATATTTGGTGCGTAAAAAGCTATATATATTTCATGCATACAATTTGATGAGTTTGGGGGTTAAATTGTGTCCTTTTTTGGATCATATGGTAATTAGAATGCTTAAGCATTTTGGACATACAGAAATGCTACCTGGATCATTTAAAAGGCAGTGTGTGATACTACTACTAAGTGTCTAAAATAAGCTTTTTGTAGAGAGTTGATTAAAAGAGGGAATTTAAAAGACTCCAGCTAGGAACCATTGCAGTGCTCTAAGCCAAGAATAATTATAGCTAGATGGAAAAAAGATGGTGGGGTTGAAGGGGACAGGAAGAGACAGGAGAGATGGTCCCGAGGAACAACCAAACAGGACTTGGAAAGCAGGTAGATCTGGTGGCAGGGGTGAAGGGAGAAACCAAAGAAGACTTCCAGGTCATCAGGTTAGATGGCCAGGTATTGCATATGGTGCCAGTCATTGAGCTGGCATGAAGGAAGAGGAATGCCGTGCAGCCAGTCAACACGCTCTGACTGAGTGCCTACAGAGAGCCAGGTGGTCTCCAAGTTGCTACCAGATAATGGGCAACTCACTCTTCCTGGCTGTCTGTCTTCCCAACTAGAAAATGAAGCTTGTTTCAAGAATCCAATACACCATTGTTTTTTGTGGGTATTTTTGGTATAAAATCACATAAGCAACATTGTGGTTACTAGATTCCTCCCATTATCAAGTCCCCACCACATACCCCATTACAGTCACTGTCCATCAGGGTAGTATACACCATTGTTTTTAATGATTGGAGTAGATATTTGGAAGCCTTCACATCATATACACATTTAATTAATTTTATGTATAAACAAAGTAAATAAAAGTGAACTCAGTGAAGCCAAGAATTATGCCTTTGGGTATTCCATTCAGTAACCTCTCCTTCTGCCCATTGTGCCACTTACCAAGCATGCTGGGAGGGCAATCCTGTGTGGGCAGGAGACTGAGGAGGGGCGAGGGGCAGAGGGACACAGCCACAGTGACCCCCTCTCTGCCTTGCTGCCAGTCTTGTTCCATTCCTTTCTATGATTCCAGTCATTTAAAAATGGTTTCTCAAGTGTAAAATATTTGTTTCATTCAATGACAAAATAGACACTCAATGTTCAAGTTTACTGAGAAGGAAAACAATTCAAATACCATTTGGGAACTTTTAAAAAACATACACAACTCAAAGAAACTGAAAAAAATCTCAGAGGTGTTAGAGGAAGTAAAACTAGTTTTATGGGACTTCATGTTCATAAAGGCAAGTAAATCTGGTTGGTTTCTTGGCCTTCTCTCTTCCCCATTTCTTTCTCCCTCTCAAAGTGTGGGTTGCATCTTTCATTGTTGAGGAGCCCATGGCTGCTAAAGGGCTGTTTTGGGTCATAACTAAGACCCATCACCTGGAATTTTTAGAGAAACTATAACAGTGATTTCTATTTGTATGAACCTTGAGCAACACCATTTTGAGTAGAGATACTCCACTCTGTTTGCAGCTGGATGGAGCCGACATCCCTTGCCCTGGCCTAGAGAGACATGCCACAGTTTCCAATATCAAAGGAATGAGTCAAAACGTTGATTTTGAGGAGCCAACAATTTCCCAGGAAGCCTGATCCCACCGGGCCTCCCCAGGCACTGGGTGTGAAGATGAAGCCGTATTTTGGGCCTCATGTTCTCATGGACCTGGCTCAGAACTAGCCCGCAGTGATCAAAGAAACCGATGTGGTAGCTCCTCACCATTGTCTTCTCCCTCTCGTGCCCCTCCATGTCCAGTGTCTTGACAAGCAGCTAGAATGTTCTCTAAAACAAGGATCAGTTACTCCTTGGTTCACAACCTCCAACAGCCTTCAGCAGTTCTTAGAATAAAAACCAAAGACCTTACTAGGGTCTCAGAAACCCTACCCAACTGGCCTCCCTGGTCCCTTTGACCTCATTTCCTGGCCACATTGGCCCCCCTGCTATTCCTTAAACACACCAGGAATATTCCTTTCTCAGGACCTTGCAGTTGCTGATGTATGCTGGAAGACTGTCAGATCTTCACATGGCTCTGCCTCTGACTTCATTCAGGTCACCTCCTAAAAGAGGCCTTTACTGACTTTTCCATCTAAATAGTCCCCCATCACTCTGTCTCCTTGCCCTGCTTTATTTTTCTTCATAGTCTTATCATGTCCTAGCCTTGCACTGTATCTCCAATGCTATTGTTTGTTTACCCCAACCTTTTGGGAGAAGGAATATTGTACTTTAAATGAATGAATGAATGAGAAAAGAGTAATTGCAACCAACAAAAAGTTCTTCTCTTTTAATTAGTCCAGATTCAATAATAGGAAATGTCATCAGATGGAACATTTCAATGTTGGGTAGAATTTCCACAGAAAGGTGGCAAATCACAAAATCTTCCTCCCTTGATACTCATTCATTCTAAAGACATTTGTTGTGTGTCTACCATGTACTAACACTGTATTGGGTTCTGGGAATGAACAAGATGAGACTCCTGCCATATGGAACTTGTGTCCTAATTTGGGGAGGAGAGCACAAAATTTAAAAAATAAATAATAAGCTAATTTTTTAGTGTGATATATGCTCTGAGGGAACTAAGCAGAATGATATGATGGGAAAGAGGATGAGTTCCTCCTTTAGACAGGATGAGAGAAAAATCCTCTGCAGAGATGATGCTTGAGCTGAGACCTGAAAGATGAGAAAGATCCACCCATGGCAAGAGGCATGGTAAATCCATTTCATGCAGGGAAGAGCATGTGCAAAGGTCCTGAGAAGAGAAAACACTTGGTGTTTTACAGGAGTAGAAAAGAAGCCTATATGGCTGAAGCACAATGAACAAGAGAGAGGGTTAGAAGATGACAGTCAGGGCCAGATCATGCTAAGATTCGGTTTTTATTTTATTTTAAACTCAGTTCTAAATCATTAAATGCTATCAAGTAGGGGAGTGACATAATATAATTTATATTTGATAATCATCCTGTGCATCAGTTATCTATTGCTTTGTAACAAACAGTCCCAAGCTTAATGGTGTAAGATGACAAGACTCATTATGAGTCTCCCAATTCCGGAGGCCGACTGGACTCAACTAGGTGGTTCTTGCTCAAGGTCTTTTATGTGGTTGCCTTTAAACAGTGACTGGGGCTGGAGTCATCTCAAGGTTTCCTTGCTCAAATATCTGGTGGTTAATGTGGACTGTTAACTGGGACCTCAGCTAGGGCTGTCCAGTGGAACACCTGCATGGAACCTCTCCATATGACCTAGGCTCTCTTTCAAGGGATGATGGATTGGTGAATCGGTTCTGAGAAAAGCTATCCCAGGAGAGAAAGTCAGGTGGAAACCATATCATCCTTTATGACCTGGCTTTGGAAGTAATAGGCATTTCATTCCTAGAAGCATGAGACCAGGTCCATATTAAAGGGAAGGGGGACTGGATTCTACTTCTTGATGACAGAGGTGTCAAAGAATTTGCAGATATGTTTTAAACTACCACATCCTGGTTCCGAGTGGAGAATAAATAAGGGGGCGGTGGAGCAACAGTGGAAGAATGGAGGCCACCTAGGAGTTAGCGCACTGTCCAGGCACAAAAATGGCAATGGAGTGGAGATGAAAGACATGCAGGACACATTTGGAAGGTAGAAATGTCAGGACTTGGCAGTGGGTTGGATGTGGGGCATGAGGAGGATGACTTTGAGGCCTTTGGCTTGAACAATAGGGTGAGTATTGGTGCCATTTACTCTGATGGAGAACACTGAGGGAAGGACTGGTGACTGGGAGGCAGGAGATGAAAACTAAGAGTTTCATGTAGGACATTTGGCTTTTGAGATGCATGTTACATATATGAATGGAAATGGCAAGGAATCACCTGAAATTTAATTTGAGCTCAAGAGATAGGTGTGCCCTAAAAGTATAAACATGCCGTCATTAGCATATGCATGGAATTCAAAGTCAAAGGATAGAAGAGATTACCTAGCCAGAGGATGCAGTCAGAGGACTAATTCCAGAGACACTACAACATTTAAAACCCTGTTTGAAGAAAACATAGCCCCAAATTAGAATAAAACACCCCTGACAAGTGCTTTGCTCTGTAGACAAATCAGGAAATAAGAGAACAAGGACAATAAAATGACACCACAGAATTAGATGTAAAGGGAGATTATAGGAAGAAAGAACATCATTAGATATCTAATCAATAGAAACAAGAGAACCAACATGATCAAAAATAAAAATTGTTAACAGAGGAATTGCTCGAGATAATCAGTGAATTCAGAGGATAAAATAAATAGGTCAAAGCACCTGAAAAAAATTAATAATTTGGAAATCAGAACGAGACAATCCAACATCAGGTTGTCAATTGCTGTCCCTAAGGCAAAGAACCTAAAAAATGAAACAGGATTAAGTGTGCAGAGATACATAGAGAAGAATGTAATCAGAAGTCAAAGGACACACCATATACTCAGAAAAATTAATATAGAATGACTGGCCCAGAGCCAGTCCTGGCTAAGCTATTGAACTTCAAGGGTAAAGAAAGCATTTCACTGGCCTTTGGGCAGGAAAACACCACCCAGACATGAGAAAAACCTTCAGCTAGCCTCAGAATTTTCCATAGCCACAGCCAGCGCCAGGTGATGCTAAATTATAGCTTGAAGGAAGGGCTGAGGAAAAGGAAAGTGAATCAAGAATATTCCACCCAGAAAGATGGCATCTGATTATAAAAGCATTAAACAGAAACTCTCAAACATATACCAATTCAGGAAATAAAGCACATGTGAGCTAAAATGTAAACTGCAGACTACAAAGAATTATATTTTTTTGCTTATTTCATAACCTTAATGAAACTTTAAATATCACTTCTTCATAAGAATTTATCTGAAATTCAGAAAATCTTTCATCTTAATTTAGTTTCATTAGCATCTGTTATATCAAGCAAAATTAAAGATAACATTCATATTTAAACTAAAATACATATAAAATATGTAAAGTTATTTTTAACCCATTCATCTATTAAACTACTTATTTGCACAGAACAAGCTATGAAATTATTATTACCTAATGTTAAAAATAGTTATTTCTTGGTAGTAGGAAATTTTGTGATTTGTTATTTCTTTGTACTTCCATATATGACTTGAATTTTATATATTATGAATTATTTTCACATAAACCATAGTCATTCTAAAATTTTAAAAATTAAGCTGTCATTAAGAATAAGATAAAGCCAATAATATTTATTCAGACCTATTATATACTAAGTATTTCGCACATGTTGGATCATTTAATCCACATATAACTCATCAAGGCAGGAATTTTAATCTTCATTTTCCAGAAGAGGAATCTGAGGCCTATGGGTATTTATTCATTTTCTAGAGTCACACAGACAGTAAGGGCAGGGGGAGAACTTTGCCTGATGCCAAAGCCAATGTCCCTCCTACCAGTGTGCCTCTTGCTGGTGTTATCAAGTTCAACACCCCCACCCCACCCTCATTTGTGTGCACGTGAATGGTCACACGCACACATTTCTGAAATACTCCATCCGCCCAGGCTAGGAACTTGTATGACAAGCCAAATGCAATACCCATTTCCTGACCAAAGCCATTATACAGTATCTCTATGAATTGGGAAATAGATGCAGTAGTTGCTGACTTCACCCTAACAAGGGTCATATTTAAGTCTTGAGAGAAGTAATAATTACAGAGCCTCCTGATCTATGTGGAAGGGTATGACATTCAGATATATCCAGCCCTTTGAGACGCTCTGCTGGAAGGTGGTTGAAGAGCAAAGTACTACTGACTCATGGTCCTTTCTGTCCATTTTCATTAATAATGATACTTTGTACTTCTTTAGTGTTTGTTCTAAGGGTGGTTTCCAAAGCCTGAGGAAGCTTATCAATTTCTAGGTATTCAAATATTTCTTTCACAATGAATGTTTATGTATCTTTGTGTGTGTGTGTGTGTGTGTGTGTGTGTGTGTGTGTGTGTATTCAAACTATATGAATCAAAAAGTGAATTCTTAATGATAGATGAAAAGCAAATGGCAATACAGGTGCAATCCATGTTTCCCAAGCCATGCTAATGCTAGCCTGGGAATGAAAAATGAGGTCACCTGCATGGTCCTAGGAGAGTGTCATCAGTTTTGCTCCTACTACCTGCTCTCTGGAAACTCTATCTCCTATCAAATCCTGATCACCCAGGACATGTGTCTTATGTGTTCTTGGCTACCCATTGGCTCTCCCTCTGGTGTGGCATGCTCTTAATCATGTCTCCTGGCATTCTGGGGGCTCAGTGTAGCAACAACTGCCAGGGCCATGGCCCACCTGAGGCCTCATTGCTGCTATAGGACCCACAAAAAGCTAACCCTACTGTGATATAATGAGTTATGAGAGATACATATTTGGTTATTCATATCACCAAAGATGTATTTTCCAGGTATATTTGGTCTTCATCCACAGTCCCTGAAGACACTGCAGAGTCTTAAAGGTGAAATAGGCATTTTGTCGTGTTAATGAGAGATTTTTGGACCCCCTACCCAAGGGCAGGGGCTAGAGGCCAAATCAGCAAATGGCCAATAATTTAGTTAATCATGACTATGCAATGAAGCCCTCATAAAACGCATGAAAAGAGCTCTCGCTCTCTCTCTGCTCTGCTTTGCCTGCTCTGCTCGGTTGGATCCTGCTTCTTGTTCAGAGACAGCTTCTATGCTTGGGGAACCAGAAAGCTTCCACATGCCTGTGAGCCAGGCCCCAAGCTCCATGAGGATTTGGGACCTTGCCCAATGTCTCTCTTCATCTGGCTGTTAATTTGTATCCTTTATGGTGTCCTTTATTAAATTGGTAAATGTAAGTGTTTTCCTGAGTTCTGTGAGCTACTCTAGAAAATTAATTGAACCTAAGGGGGAGGTTGTGGGAGCCTCCAATCTGTAGCCAGTAGGTCAGAAGCCCAAGGGGCTTGCAACCAGTGTCTGGAATGAGGGGTGGAGGGCAGTCTTGTAGACAGAGCCCTTTCCCTGGGAATCTGGTGCTGACTCTGGGCAGATAGCATCAGAATTTAGTTAAGTTCTTCAACACCCTGCTGGTGTTCGAGAATTGCTTGGTGTTAGTACATGTAGGAAGACCCCCCCTCCCACATACTTACACACACTGGAATCGGGCCCAGGAACCTGAATGGCGTTACACTGCTATTATTGCTGTGTATAATATCGGTACTGTTATACATATATGTAGGGAAAAAGTATGCCAGTGCTTTTGGTGTTGGACGTGTGGGAATCTCACCTATTTTCACTTATTCCTGTACAATCTGGTTTCCACAGGATAGCCAGAGTGATATATGTAAAATATGAATCAGATCATGTAATGCTCTGGCTCCAAGCCCTGCAGTGGTGTTCCACCACACGTGGCTCTCCATGGCCTGTGAGAGTCTGTAGAGTCTGGCCTGGTCTGCCTCTCTAACATCTCTAACATGGCCATGGGCTGAAGTTGATGGATGATGAGAGGAACAGACTGACTGGGCTTCTCAGGGTCACTTCTGCCCTGACGCTGGCCCATCACTCTTGAACCAGGTGTGTGTGACTTGTGCTCTATACTCCTGATGAGTGCCCTGTTAAAAGATTCTGACAGCTCTTCACCAGTCCCCCATATCTGCCAGGACATGGGGCCTGGAGGGCTTCAATAGCCTCGTCATCTTTGGTAACGCCCCATTTAAGTGACATCAAATAATTCTCTACAACCTAAGTGAAAAGGGTGTGTTTGCATAGCAAACAAGCTTTGTATAAGTCAGGTAGCAGCAACTCCCTCCAAATCCAGCTGCCCCAACTCAGTTTCTGCCTCTGTCTTCTGAGGTGAAGATTCTTGACCTTCCACATAAGCAAACTGCCAAGAAAAAAGGACTATGGGATTTTGGAAGGAAATCTCCAACTTCAGCTGCAAAAGTAAGAGAAGGTGATACAGGTGAGGTGGCTTTTAAGTCAAGTTTTACTGTCAAATAAGAATCATCATGAGGGCTTTGTATGCCACTCCAAGCATTTCTTTTGTCCAATTAATTAATTGTCTCCGAAGTAGGAAAAATGCACCCTAGAAAATTCCAATAATAACTGTTGAGAGGTGGAAAGAAAATACTAAAACCTCTACTCATTTTAATTTTTACTTTGCCCATTTTCATTCCTCTTTTTGTATATATTTTATTATAAATTTTGAGTAGAACATGTAGATAACTTCATGAATATATATTGTAGTTGCATACTCAAAAATATTTTACTTATGTTGGTGCAGGAGCAAGTTTGAAGACCACTGTTATAAATAATGGGAACCCGAAAGATGGCAGCATAAGAGGTGAGACAGAGGCAACCTCCCAAAAGCACATATAATATGAAAATGTAATTAATACAACTAATCTTGAAAGGGCAACAGGAAAGAAGGCTGCACCAGACTGCATACACCTGGAGAATAGAACAGACCTCTCGGAACAGGGTAACGTGCCAAAGCCATGATCTGGCAGGACCCAAGCCCTTCCCACACCTGGGCTCACTGGTAGGAGGAAGAGAAACCAAGTGTGGAGGGAGTGGAGGTCTAGGAATGCTGAACACACAGCCATGGAGATCTGCTCTGGGAGCACGAACCTACATTGCATGGTGCTCTGGATATTAGTGAGGTTGGAAAGCTAAAACAGGTTGAATACCAGGAGAGACTGAGATTCTAGCTGATTGAGAAAAACGGATATACATCCAGCTGCTCTGGGAAAAAGAAAGGTGGGCAGTTTGAGAGACTTCCTAACAGTGAGAGGGCTGCTAAAGGGGCACGGATTGCACAGCGCTTACTGCTCAGGAGAAAGGACAGGTGGACAAAATTGTCTGAGTGCACTCTGACCACCAGGTTGAAAACTTTCAGAAGGTTCAGGCATTCCATCTGCCTGGCTAGCTATGCATCTCCAAGGCTCCCCACCAATTATACAGCCTGCTGTGCCTTCCTCACAGCCGACCTTCACCCAGCTCACAAACTGGCAACACCTGCCCTGGCATCGGGCCAGCCAGAGGGAAACCCTGCCTATGGCAGCTACAAACGCAAAGCATAGAGGCTTATACCTGTATACTTGGCCCACTAGTTCTGGCAGTGGAGACAGGCATAGCAGTTGGGAAGCATAAAAGAGCTCTTTTCTCCCACCAGGCACCACTGCCACCCCCCTGTGACCCCTGACATCACTCCAGGGGCTGAGCAGCTCCAGAGAGTAGAGATTTGGGGCACTAGAGGGTGCCACATACAAATATGAAATGTCAAATGAACCTGGTTCAAACCAAAATCCCACAAACACACCAGAAAAAGCGCCAAGTGAAACCAAACTGATTAATCTTCCTGAAAGAGATTTCAAAATAAAAATCATAAACATGCTCATGGAGGTACAGAAACATGTTCAAGAACTCAAAGAAGAATTCCAGTCAGAGATTCAATCATTACACAATACAGTATCAGAAATGAAACATACAATGGAGGGGTTTAAAAGCAGATTAGATACAGTGGAGGAGAAGGCAAATGGAATAGAAATTAGACAAGAGGAATACAAAGAGACTGAGGCACAGAGAGAAAAAAGGATCTCTAGGAATGAAAGACTATTGAGAGAACTGTGTGACCAATCCAAATGGAACAATATTCACATTATAGGGGTAAATATCTGTCAACCAAGGAAATAAAACCACAGTAAAGAAAGTAGAACAACTAATTACTAAGCACATGCAAAATTAAATAAACTATCCCCAAAGTCAGTTAAGGGACAGAGAAAGAGTACAGAATATGATACCTAACATATAAAGAATAGAGGAGGAAGAAAAAGAAGGAAAAATAAAAAAAGAACCTTTAGATTGTGTTTGTAATAGCATACTGAGTTAAGTTAGATTGTTAGATAGTAAGGAAGGTACCCTTGAACGTTTGATAACCATGAATATAAAGCCTGCAATGGCAATAAGTACATACCTACTGATAATCACCCTAAATGTAAATGGTCTGAATGAACCAAACAAAAGACATAGTCACTGGGAGGAGCTCAAGATGGTGGCATGAGCAGGGTGGTGGAAATCTCCTCCCAAAACCATATATATTTTTGAAAATACAACAAATACAACTATTCCTAAAAGAGAGACCAGAAGATACAGTACAACAGCCAGGCTACATCTACATCTGCGACAACTCAACACCTCACTAAGTCGGTAAGATACAAAGCCATGACCGGGCGGGACCCGAGCACTCCCCCACCCCAGCTCACTGGTGGGAGGAAAAGAATCAGAGTGGGGAGGGACTGGAAGCACAGGACTGCTAAATAACCAGCCCTGGTGATCTGCACCAGGGGCACACACACACACCGCATGGTGTACTGGATATTAGAGAAATGGAAGGGCAGGATCCAAGACGGAGAATGCGAGCAGGTCCCCACAGCCGGCTCCCCTGGGACAAAAGAAAAGCGGGTGCTTTTTAAAAGTTTTAAAGGGACAAGAGCCCAACAGCTGAATAAAATCATCCCAGCACACTCAGCCCAGCGGGCTGGGAGTCTTGAGGAACTTCGGGGCCCCGACCTCCTGCAGGGTGAAGCAGCCCTGGGGCCCCTCACGGTGATAGGTAGCCTGCCATTCGTACCCCCTGGCCGGTGCTGCAAACAGACTGGCTGACCCGCCACAGCTGCGGAGCAGCAGGAGAGCGGCCTTGCCCACAGCAACAACACTGAGTCTCCTCCCAGTGTGCAGCTAACCGGACGGGCAGCAGAAGCTGGAGCAAGGTCCGGAAGGCGTGAAGGGGCCCGTCCTGGCAATAGACCACACCCAGCATGGCGGCTACGCCCCCACAGTGCTCTAGGGTAGCCTGAGGGCAGCCCTGCCCATGGCAGCTCAGGGGACTATCCCAGAGACTGCCTCCCAGTGTATGGGTAACCAGCACAGGCTGCAGAAGCTGGAGCAAGCTCCGGAAGGCACGAAGGGGCCCGACCTTGCAAGAGAACGTAACAGCGTGGCTGACATGCCCTGACAGTGCTCTAGGCCAGCCTGAGAGCAGCCCTGCCCACAGCAGCTCAGGGGATTATCCCAGAGATTGCCTCCCAGTGTGCGGGTAACCAGCACAGGCTGTGTAAGCCGGAGCAAGGTCTGGAAGGCACGAAGGGGCCCGACCTTGCAGAAGAATGCACCTGGTGTGGTGGCCATGCCCCGCAGTGCTCTAGGCTAGCCTGAGGGCAGCCCTGCCAACAGCAACTCGGGGGATTATCCCAGAGACTGCCTCCTGGTGTGCAGGTAACTGGCACAGGCTGCAGAAGCCGGAGCAAGGTCTGGAAGGTGCAAAAGGACCGACATTACAGTAGAACACACCCAGTGTGGCTGCAACCCCCACAGTGCTCTAGGCTAGCCTGAGGATGGCCCCGCCCATGGTAGCTCAGGGGAGTATCCCAGAGACTGTCTCCTGGTGTGCTGGTAACTGGCACAGGCTGCGGAGAAGGGCAAGGTGAACAACAAGCAGGAAGGGACTTGGTTCTCCCAGCTGACACACATGCCATCTGCCCGCAACCACTTCTATCGCCATGAAAAGACAGAAGAATCTGGTCCAGTCAAAAATCACTCAGACAACTCAAGAGAGAGGGCCTGGTGGGATAGATTTAAATAATCTTCCTGAAAAAGAATTCAAATAAAAGTCATAACCATGCTGATGGACCTACAGAGAAATATACAAGACCTAAGGGATGAAGTCAGGGGGGAAATTACAGAAGTGAAACAGTCTATTGACAGGCTTAAGAGCAGACTGGATGAGGTGCAAGAAACTGCTAATGGAATAGAAATCAGAGAACGGGAGTACAGAGAAGCTGAGGCAGAGAGAGATAAAAGGAGCTCTAGGAATGAAAGAATATTAAGAGAACTGTGTGACCAATCCAAATGGAACAATATTCGCATTATAGGGATACAAGAAGAAGAAGAGAAAGAAAAAGGGGTAGAAAGTATCTTTGAAGAAATAATTGCCAAAACCTTCTCTAAGCTTGGGAAGGAAATGGTTTCTCATACCATGGAAGCCCAAAGATCTCCCAACACAAGGGACCCAAGAAGGACAACACCAAGACATATAATAATTAAAATGGCAAAGATCAAAGACAAGGACAGAGTATTAAAGGCAGCCAGAGAGAGAAAAAAGATCACCTACAAAGGAAAACCTATCAGGCTATCATCAGACTTCTCAACAGAAACCTTACAGGCCAGAAGAGAATGGCATGATATATTTAATGCAATGAAACAGAAGGAACTTGAACCAAGAATACTGTATCCAGCACTATTATCATTTAAATTCGAGGGAGGGATTAAACAATTCCCAGACAAGCAAAAGTTGAGGGAATTTGCCTCCCACAACCACCTCTACAGGATATTTTAAAGGGACTGCTCTAGATGGAAGCACTCCTAAGGCTAAATAGATGTCACCGGAGAAAAAAATCACAGAAAAGAAAGCAGACCATCCAAACACCAACTAAAGGCAAAAAATAATATCAACTATCCACAAAAACAGTCAAAGGAAACACAAAAGAGTACAGAATAAAACACCTAACACATAAAGAATGGAGGAGGAAGAATAAGAAGGGAGAGAAATAAAGAATCATCAGACTGTGTTTATAATGGCTATATAAGAGAGTTAAGTTAGATTGTTAGATAGTAAGGAAGCTACACTTGAACCTTTGGTAATCATGAATCCAAAGCCTTTACTGTCAATAAGTACATATCTACTGATAATTACCCTAAATGTAAATGGACTGAATGCACCAATCAAAAGACACAGAGTAACAGAATGGATAAAAAAGCGAGACCCATCTATATGCTGCTTACAAGAGACTCACCTCAAACCCAAAGATATACACAGACTAAAAGTGAAGGGATGGAAAAAGATATTTCATGCAACCAACAGGGAGAAAAAAGCAGGGGTTGCAGTACTTGTATCAGACAAAATAGACTTCAAAATGAAGAAACTAGCAAGAGATAAAGAAGGACATTACATAACGATAAAGGGGTCAGTCCAACAAGAGGATATAACCATTATAAATATATATGCACCCAACACAGGAGCACTGACATATGTAAAACACATACTAACAGAATTAAAGGAGGAAATAGAATGCATGCATCCATTTTAGGAGACTTCAGCACACCACTCAATCCAAAGGATAGATTAATCAGAGAGAAAATAAGTAAGGACACAGAGGTACTGAACAACACACTAGAATAGATGGACCTAACAGACATCTACAGAACTCTACACCCAAAAGCAGCAGGTACACATTCTTCTCAAGTGCACATGGAACATTTTCCAGAATAGACCACATACTAGGCCACAAAAAGAACCTCACTAAATTCAAAAAGATTGAAATTCTACCAACCAACTTCTCAGATCACAAAGGTATAAAACTAGAAATAAATTGTACAAAGAAAACAAAAAGGCTCACAAACACATGGAGGCTTAACAACATGCTCCTAAATAATCAATGGATCAACGACCAAATTAAAACAGAGATCAAGCAATACATGGAGACAAATGACAACAACAGCACAAAGCCCCAACTTCTGTGGGACGCAGAAAAGGCAGTTCTAAGAGGAAAGTATATTGCAATCCAGGCCTATTTAAAGAAGGCAGAACAATCCTAAATGAATAGTCAAAAGTCACAATTATTGAAATTGGGAAAAGAACAAATGAGGCCCAAAGTCACCAGAAGGAGGGACATAATAAAGATCAGAGAAGAAATAAATAAAATTGAGAAGAATAAAACAATAGAAAAAAATCAATGAAACCAAGAGCTGGTTCTTTGAAAAAATAAACAAAATAGATAAACCCCTAGCCAGACATATTAAGAGAAAAAGAGAATCGACACTCATTAACAGAATCAGAAATGAGAAAGGAAAAATCATTATGGACCCCACAGAAATACAAAGAATTATAAGAGAATACTATGAAAATCCATATGCTAACAAGTTCGAAAACCTACAAGAAATGGACAACTTCTTAGAAAAATACAACTTTCCAAGACTGACCAAGGAAGAAACAGAAAATCTAAACAGACCAATTACCAGCAACGAAATTGAATCGGTAATCAAAAAACTACCCAAGAACAAAACTCCTGGACCAGATGGCATCACTGCTGAATTTTATCAGACATTTAGAGAAGACCTAATAACCATCTTCCTTAAAGTTTTCCAAAAAGTAAAAGAGGAGGGAGTACTTCCAAACTCATTCTATGAAGCCAGCATCACTCTAAAACAAAACCAGGCAAAGATCCCACCAAAAAAGAAAGTTACAGACCAATATCCCTGATGAACATAGATGCAAAAATACTCAACAAAATATTGGCAAACCGAATTCAAAAATACATCAAGAGGATCATACACCATGATCAAGTGGGATTCATCCCAGGGATGCAAGGATGGTACAACATTCGAAAATCCATCAACATCATCCACCACATCAACAAAAAGAAGAACAAAAACCACATGATCATCTCCATAGATGCTGAAAAAGCATTCGACAAAATTCAACATCCATTCATGATAAAAACTTTTAACAAAATGGGTATAGTGGGTAAGTACCTGAACATAATAAAGGCCATATATGACAAACCCACAGCCAACATCATACTTAACAGCGAGAAGCTGAAAGCTTTCCACCTATGATCGGGAAAAAGACAGCTGAATAAAATAGTACCACACTTTCTTTATCCATCCTTCTGCTGATGGACACTTAGGTTGCTTCTATATCTTGGCTACAGTAAATAGTGCTGCAATAAGCATAGGGGTGTGTATGTCTTTTTGAATCTGGGATCTCGTTTTCTTTGGTTAAATTCCTAGGAGTGGAATTCCTGGGTCAAATTGTATTTCTATATTTAGGTTTTTGAGAAACGTCCGTATTGCTTCCCACAATGGTGGAACTCATTTACATTCCCAACAGCAATGTAGGAGCATTCCCCTTTCTCTGCATCCTCACCAGCATTTCTTGTTCCTTGTCTTTTCAATGTTGGCCGTCCTAACTGGTGTGAGGAGATATCTCACTGTGGTTTTAATTTGCATGTCCCTGATAATTAGCGATGTGGAGAATCTTTTCACGTGCCTGGTGTCCATCTGAATTTCCTTGGAGAATTGTCTGTTCATATCCTCTGCCCATTTTTTACTCAGGGTATTTGCTTTTTTGGTTGTTGAGGCATGTGAGTTCTTCATAAATTTTTTATGTTAACCCCTTGTTGGATATGTCATTTGTGAATATGTTCTACCATACTGTAGGATGGCCTTTTTGTTCTACTGATGGTGTCCTTTGCTGTACAGAAACTTTTTACTTTGATGTAATCCCATTTGCTCATTTTTGCTTTTGTTTCCCTGCCTGAGCAGATGTGTTGAGGAAAAAGTTGCTCATGTTTATATTCAATAGGTTTTTGCCTATGTTTTCTTCTAAGAATTTTATGGTTTCATGACTCACATTCACGTCTTTGATCCATTTTGAGTTTACTTTTGTGTATGGAGTTAGACAGTAATCCAGTTTCATTCTCTTGCATACAGCTGTCCAGTTTTGCCAACACCAGTTGTTAGAGAGGCTCTCATTTCCCCACTGTATGTCCATGGCTCCTTTATCATATATTAATTTACCATATATGCTTGGGTTTATATCTGGGCTCTCTAGTCTATGCCATTGGTCTATGGGTCTGTTCTTGTGCAAGTACCAAATTTTCTTGATTACTGTGGTTTTGTATTAGAGCTTGAAATCATGGAGCAGAATCCCCCCAGCTTTATTCTTCCTCCTCATGACTGCTTTGGCTTTTTGGGGTCTTTTGGGGTTCCATATGAATTTTAGAGCTATTTGCTCTAGTTTGTGGAAGAATGCCGTTGGTATTTTGATAGGGATTGCATTGAATATGTGGATTGCTTTAGGCAGGATCCCCATTTTGACAATATTAATTCTTCATATCCATGAGCACGGGATGTATTTCCATTTATTGGTATGTTCTTTAATTTCTCTCATGAGTGTCTTGTAGTTTTAAGGGTATAAGGCTTTCACTTCCTTGGTTAGGTTTATTCCTAGGCATATTATTCTTTTTGATTCAATTGTGAATGGAGTTGTTTTCCTAATTTCTCTTTCTGCTGGTTCATTGTTAATATATAGGAATGCAACAGATTTCTGTGTATTAATTTTATATCCTGCAACTTTGCTGCATTCAGTTATTAGTTCTAGTAGTTTTCAGGTGGGTTCATTAGGGTTTTTTATGTACAGTATCATGTCATCTGCAAACAGTGACAGTTTAATGTGTTCCTTACCAATCTGGATGCCTTTTATTTCTCTGTGTTATCTGATTGCCTTGGCTAGGACCTCCAGTACTATGTTGAATTAAAGTGGGGAGAATGGGCATCCTTGTCTTGTTCCCAATTTAGAGGAAATGCTTTCAGTTTTTTGCTGTTAAGTACGATGCTGGCTGTGGGTTTGTCATATATGGCCTTTATTACGTTGAGGTACTTGCCCTCCATACCCATTTTGTTCAGAGTTTTTATCATGAATGAATGTTGAATTTTGTCAAATGCTTTTTCAGCATCTATACAGATGATCATGTGGTTTTTGTCCTTTCTGTTGATCTAGAGGATGATGTTGATGGATTCTCTAATATTGTACCATTCTTGCAACCCTGGAATAAATCCTACTTGATCATGATGGATGATCTTTTTGATGTATTTTTGAATTCTGTTTGCTAATATTTTTTTGAGCGTTTTTGCATCTATGTTCATCAGGGATATTGGTCTGTAATTTTCTTTTTTTGTCCTGCCTTTGCCTGTTTTTGGTATTAGAGTGATGCTGGCTTCATAGAATGAGTTTGAAAGTATTCCCTTCTCTTCTACTTTTTGGAAAACTTTAAGGAGGATGGGTATTAGGCCTTCACTAAATGTTTGATAAAATTCCGTGACAAAGGCCTCTGGTCCAGGGATTTTGTTCTTAGGTACTTTTTTGATTACCAATTCAATTTCATTGCTGGTAATTGCTCTGTTCAGATTTTCTGTTTCTTCCTGTGTCAGTCTTGCAAGGTTGTATTTTTCTAGGAAGTTGTCCATTTCTTCTAGGTTACCCAATGTATTAGAATATAATTTTTCAAGGGAGGGATAAGAGGGAAAAAGGGGCATTCCGATTAGCAGATGTAATGTTGGGGGGGCACGGGGAGGGCAGTACAACTCAGAGAAGACAAGTAGTGATTCTATAGCATCTCACTACGCTGATGGACAGTGACTGTAATGGGGTTGGTGGGGGGGACCTGATGAAGGGGTAGTTTAATAATCGTAATATTGCACATGTAATTGTAAATTAATGATAATAAAATAAATTATATTAAAAAATAAAATAAAATAAAATAAAAATAAATAAAATAACATGTATCCACCGCTGTAGTAAAAAAAAAAGAATATAATTTTTCATAGTATTCTCTAATAATTTTTGTATTTCTGTGGTGTCCATAGTGATTTTTGTTGTTTCATTTCTGATTCTGCTCATGTGTGTAGACTGTTTTTTTCTTGATAAGTCTGGCTAGGGGTTTATCTATATGTTAATTTTCTTGAAGAACCAGCTCTTGCTTTCATTTATTCTTTCTATTCTATTCTTCTCGATTTTATTTATTTCTGCTCTGATCTTTATTATGTCCCTCCTTCTACTGACTTTGGGCCTCATTTCTTCTTCTTTTTCTAGATTCATTCATTGTGAATTTAGATGGGTCATATAGGATTGACCTTTTTTCCGGTGGTTACTGTATTGCAGTATACTTCCCCTTAGCTCAGCCTTTGCTGCATCCCACAGATTTTGTGTTGTTGAGTTATTGTTTTCATTCATCTCCATATATTGTTTGATCTCTGTTTTTATTTGGTCATTGATCCATTGATTATTTAGGAGCATGTTGTTAAGCCTCCATGTGTTTGTGGGCTTTTTTGTTTGCTTTGCATAGTTTATTTCTAGTTTCATACCTTTGTGGTTCAAGAAGGTGGTTTGTACAATTTCAATCCTTCTCAATTTATGGAGGCTCTTTTTGTGGCCTAGTATGTGACCTATTCTTGAAAATGTTCCATGTGCACTTGAGAAGAATGTGTATCCTGTTGCTTTTGGGTGGAGAGTTCTGTAGATGTCTGTTAGGTCCATCTGTTCTAATGTGCTGTTCCGTGCCACTGTCGCCTTACTTATTTTCTGTCTGGTTAATCTGTCATTTGTAATGAGTGGTATATTGAAGTCTCCTAAAATGAATATTGCTTTGTATATCCCCCTTTAATCTGTTAGTATCTGTTTCACATATGTAGGTGCTCCTGTGTTGGGTCCTTAGATATTTATAATGGTTATATCCTCTTGTTGGACTGATCCCTTTATCATTATGTAAAGTCCTTATTTGTCTCATTACTTTCTTTGAAGTCTATTTTGTCTGATACATACAAGTATTGCAAGTCCTGCTTTTTCTCCCTATTAGTTGCATGAACTATCTTTTTCCATTCCTTCACTTTTAGTCTCTGTATGCCTTTGGGTTTGAAGTGAGTCTCTTGTAGGTAGCAAATAGGTCTTGCTTTTTTATCCATTCAGTGACTCTATGTCTTTTGATTGCTTCATTCAGTCTGTTTACATTTAGGGTGATTACCGATAGATATGTACTTATTGACATTGTAGTCTTTAGATTATTCATGGTTACTGAAGGTTTAAGGGTAAGTTCTTTACTATCTAACAGTCTAACAACTCACTTTATATGCTGTTTCAAACACAATCTAAAGCTTCTTTTTTTCCCCTCCTTTTTGTTCCTCCTCCATTCTTTATATGTTAAGGACCATATTCTATACTCTTTGTTCATCTGCTGACTGTCTTTGGGTTTAGTTGATTTAATTTTTTATTGCTTAGTAATTAATTGGTCTATTTCCTTTACTGTGGTTTTATTTTCTCTGGTGACAGTTATTTAGCCTTAGGAACACTTCCATCTATAGCAGTTCCTTCAAAATACACTGTAGAGTCAGTTTGTGGGAGGTAAATTCTCTCAACTTTTGCTTATCTGGGAATTGTTTAATCCCTCCTTCAAATTTAAGTGATAATCTTGCCAGGTAGAGTATTCTTGGTTTTAGTCCCTTCTTTCATTGCATTAAAAATATCATGCCACTTTCCTCTGGCCTGTAACATTTCTGCTGAAAAGTCTGATGATAGCCTGATGAGTTTTCCTTTGTATGTGATCTTTTTTCTCTCTCGCTGCTTTTAATAGTCTGTCCTTATCCTTGATCTTTGCCATTTTAATTACTATATGTCTTGGTGTTGTCCTCCTTGGGTCCCTTGTATTGGGAGATTTGTGCACCTCCATGGCCTGAGAGACTGTCTCCTTCCCCAAATAGGGGAAGTTTTCAGCAATTACCTCCTCAAAGACACTTTCTATCCCCTTTTCTCTCTTCTTCTTCTTCTGGTACCCCTATAATGCTGATATTGGTCTGTTTGGAATGGTCACACAGTTCTCTTAACCTTCTTTCATTTCTAGATGTCCTTTTTTCTCTCTGTGCCTCAGCTTCTTTTTATTACTGTTCTCTAATTTCTATTTCATTTACTCTCTCTTCTACATTATCTAATCTGCTTTTAAATCCCTCCATTGTATGTTTCATTTCAGATACTGTATTTTTCAGTTTCTATCTCTTTCTTGAATTCGTCCTGGAGGTCTTGAATATTTTTCTGTAGCTCCGTGTACATTTTTATGATTTTTATTTTTAAATCTTTTTTTCGTAACATTGGCGAGTTCAGTTTCACTTAGCCCTCTTTCTGGTGTTTGTGGGATTTTGGTTTGCACCAGGTTCTTTTGACATTTCATATTTGTAATAACAACTTGGTGTAGGTGGCACCCTCTAGTGCCCAGAAGCTCTACTCTCTGGAGCTGCCCAGCCCCTGGAGCCATGGTAGGGGTTACAGGCGACAAAAACCTAATGGGAGGAAAGAGCTCTTTTCTGCTTCCCAGCTGCAGTGCCTGCCTCCCCTGCCAGGGCCCGTGGGCCGAGCACACAGAGAGGGGCCTCTATGATTTGCACTTGTAGCTGCTATAGGCAGGGTTGCCCTCTCCTGGCCTGGTGTAATGGCGGGGTCTGCAGTTTTGTGAGCCGGTGCTGGCCAAGAAGGAGTGGCAGGGTGCATATGGAGGTGGGGGCCTCAGAGCTGCAATATCAGCCAGGCGGATGGAGCTCCTGAAGCTCCTGAAAGGTCCCAACCTGCTGGGCTGAGTGCACTGGGACAGTTTTTTCCACCTGTCGTTTCTCCTGAGCAGCAAGCTGTATGTAATCCTTGCCCCTTTAGTAGCCCTCTCACTGTTCAGAAGTCTGTCAGAGTGCCCACCTTTTGTCCTAGAGCAGCTGGTTGTGGGTACTTGTTCTCCACAAGCAACCTGAATCTCAGTCTCTCCAAGTATTCTGCCTGTCTTAGCTTTCCAACCCCACTAATCTCCAGAGCACTATGTAATGTAGGTTTGTGCTCCCAAAGCAGATCTCCAAGGCTGGGTATTCAGCAGTTCTAGGCCTCCACCCCCTCCCAGCTCTGTTTCTCTTCCTCCCACTGGTGAGCTGGGGTGGGGGAAGGGTGTGGGTCCCACCAGATCGTGGCTTTGGTACTTTACCCTTTTCTATGAGGTCTGGCTCTTTCCCCCAGATGTAGGCAGTCTGTCGCAGCCTTCTTTCCTGTTGCTCTTTCAGGATTAGTTGCATTTGCTATATTTTCATATTATATGTGGTTTTGGGAGGAGTTTTCTGTCTCACCTCTCACACCACCATCTTTAAGTCAATCCCCCTGAGTAGTTTGAGTAAAATTCCCTGCCACCCTACTCTTATGTTGTCCTCACACAGGCCACTATTACCACCTCATTGGGCTTGTCAAGCCTAATTTTAGTCTGAACTAGAATGAAAGAAAAGAAAGGAAGAAGCAAGATGGGGAAAGGAAAGAAAGAAGCAAAGAAGGGAGTGCAGATGAAAGGAAGGGATGAAAATGAGAACAGAGGGCAGAAGGAAGGAAGGGAATAGAAGCTGGCCCTTCTAGCTGTAGGAGGCCATCCCTGCCTTTCCAGCCCCTCCAAGGTTTGTGCTTTCATCTTTGCACCCCACACCCCCTCCATGTGTGAACTCATACTTTCACATGACTTTGTCTATTAATGTTCATGCCAAAATATTCATCTCCATCCTTTACACCTTTCTTGAGCCTCTAACTTGTGTGTTTACTACAATCTGCACTATGATGGCCACAAGTATTTCAAATTAGCATGTCCAAAATGATCTTATTACGCCACACCCCCAAATAGGACCTTACTTCTGCACTTCTGTCTCTGTGAAAAGCACAAACAGAAGCACCTGTTGTCCAAACAGGCATCACCTTCATATCTGTTCACCAGCCCTCATGATTCTACCTCCTCAGGATCCCCTGCACCCACTCGTGCTGTCTGTCTCCACTTTCTCTCCCTGCTTTGGGCCCCCAGCACTCCCACTGAGCCATTCTATCAGTGCCTTCTCTGAACAGCAGCCTGAGTGATGCCTCTGCTCCATGAATCTGATCATGTCACTCCCTGTTTAAAGAGCTTTGCCTTGCCTTCAGGACAAAGTTCAAGCTCCTGAACAGTCTCACTCTGTCTTGCCTCACAATGCAGCATTGCTGTTTTCCCCTCTCTGTTTTATCTTCTATCTAGCCCTGCTGAATCTCTTCTGATCCCCAAATGCCCCATGCTCTTTCTTCAGGGAGTATGTTATTCCCTCTGATTAGAACACTCTTGTTAAACCCTTACCCTCAACTGGGATAGCTCCCATTCATCTAATACTTGACAGCTTTGACATCACCTCCTTCTGAAAGTCCACCCTGACTCTGCAAACATAGCTGAGGTGCTCTTCCCCTGAATGAACAAAGATTAGGGAGCACATGTTATTCATGCCTAATATCACAGTGCTGAATTCAGCTCATGGTCTTGTTAGCACCTCATGTAACTGTGTTCTATTACAAGGGAAGGGGAAATTAAGGGTGCAGATTGAATTAGGTGTGTTAGTCAGCTGGCGGGAAACTCAAATTCCTTACAAGAGCCAAGCACTCCCACTGTACCAAGCTGGTCTCATGCTCATCCCTGAACCAATCATTGTAGCCAAAGGAATAAGATATACCAATGGAAAAATGCCCACTGCAGGAGGACTTGAGAGGAATGGAGGCCTTTCAAGCCAGGCCATGTGAGTAGTGGAAGAGAGACCTCACTAGGTACCCAGAGAAGGCTCTCAACAGGCCAAGGAAACACAGAGGCTAGAGGGTCTGTGGATGCTTCCATCTGTGGTCTTCTCAGCCTCAATCAGGCTGCCCAGGGATGGCAAGTGAGTGGTCTGTTCCAGGGCTGGTCATCTCCAGAGCAAGGGCCACAGGAGAACCAAGGAAGAGAAGAGGGTGGCTCATGAGGGTTGATTAGGAAAGGGAGTAAGACCAGCAAAGGACTAATGGGCTGGGTCAAGGCACTAAAGGTATCAGGGAGGTTGAAGGGCAGGTGGGATAAAGGGTTCAGGGAGGAAGGGATAGCTAGAAAATAAGGTAGTAGAGTTGAAGGCTCAGGTAGAGGAGCAGTTCTATTCAAAGGTATGACTTAGGGTGTGGCTATGGAAATGATTTGCTCGGCAAATTAGAGGTGGAAGCTGTTGAGATCATTATTGTCACCATGATGCAATAAGTACCTATTAGGAATTATTTGTTCATGTCCATCTCTGACTCAGAAAGGACTTAAGATGTCTCATAAAGATACACAAAACCTGTCAAGATACAACAAGGTGAGGTTGGATGAGATGATGATAAAAGGAGAAAGAGTAGGCAAGTAAAAAGGACAGTAGGAATGAAGTTAGCACACGGAATTCATGCCACAAATTCCTACACACTTGAAATGGAGGGCCACTGTTTTGACTCTAAGTTTTGCATTAGCCATTGTGAAGAAGGGAATGAACAAAATAAATAGTACCCTGAATGTCGTAAAGATAAAAATAAACCAGCAAGCAGGGAGAGAGAACCAGTGCAGGTACTGACTACAGAAAAAGTTTCCTGTATAAGTCCTGGAGGGGAAAGGTCCCATGACGTCACAGGGGCTCGGGAGTCCACCAGTCCTTGCTTTATCACATCCTGGTTCTAGCAGTGAAACAGCTTCAGTAAGTTCTGTAAGCCTTTGTTATCTTCTCTGTTAAGTGTAATAATCCTCACCCTCCTTGGACTGCTCTGAGGATAAAATGATAGAATGTGTAAAGCACACTGTATATGAGCAATTCGTGATAGCTACTGTGTGTGACCCCAAGTCAACAAACTGATCGGGGGTCCAATGGCAACCTTGGTTCATTTTGGGCTTTGAAAAAATAAGCGTAGCTACCCTTGACAGACTTTTCTGGGCCAGAGCCTGCACCTGTAGGTGGATTTTCTATTTTTGATAGTGGGTCCTCTCCATTCAATTGAGTCTTCCCAGTTGTGGGTCTTCCATATTGTATGATGACTAATGGATCCAATCAAAACCCAAAGGAAGACTGATGATGGAAAGCAGAGAGAGAGATAAAGACCCCAAGAACATTAGAGTAGCTGGCTGGAGACCAGAATTCCATACAAGAAGTTTCCAGGTCTTTAGTTTCCCAGCTTTTCCTTGCAACCTGAAATGGCCATATAGAATCAGTCCCTCAGAGAGAGGGCCTGGCTTTTCCCATCACCAAACTACTCTTCCTGTGGGGCAGGGGAACAAAGTCATATCAGGAGCCAGGCCCTATCCTGACAACTGTGCACATATTGTGAGGGAGGTGTTATTACCCCATTTCACAGATGAGAAAACTGGGGCTCAGGGAGAATAAATGAAAGTGGTGGAATCCATATATTTATGTAGTCAACACCTTGAGTAGTAAGTACAGTATTTGTTTTTATGTACTTCTCCTCTACCACACTGAGCCACTTGAGGTCAAGACCATTCCTACTTAACTGTGTGTTTCCAGCTCCTGGCACAAAGCCTTCCACAGAGTAGGTTTCCACTAAAGATTATTCCACTAAAGAATAAATTAATTAGACAGTGAATTAACTCATCATTATAAATCCTAAAGAGATACAATATTACAGAATCACACCCAATGCAAGTACCCAAAGTCAAATGATCCTTGGGACTCACCCCCTCATTCCACTTCAGCTTCTAAAGAATCCTACCATCTCATGGAGCAATATAGAGATTCTCAGTGGAAGAAAATGCATTATCAAGAATGTGAATTCATTGTGCTGGGGCTTTCAATATCATTTCAGAGTATTGTATGCCTAAATTATTCAGATCAGGGAACAGTTAAGCAAATGTCTTCTTTTCACCTATATTTCACCTACACACATACTCTACAGAATCCATCAAAATTTTTGTAAATAATTCGGTCTTTAGGGATTGTCCTAAAGACTTTTTTAGGTCTCAAGAATCAGTGTTTCATGGCCACCTGATGTGCTGTTTTGTGCCCTTCTGGAAACCAATAACTCAGCTGCTCACGGATGTTGGCTCGGTGCTCCCCCACATCACAGCCAATGGGCTCTATTCCTTACCATGACCAAGCATTTCCAGAGCACACCAGTCTATTACAAATCACTGATATTTTAAAAGAAGTGCTTGTTGCTGTAAAGGCCCAGTAAAGTACATTTATAATTTTCCTGTTCTTGTGAATTCTGAAGAAACCAAAAGCACAAATCAAAACTGTTTATTTTATTTTGCTTTATGATTAACTACTCTTAAAAATAAAAATTGATGTCTCTGCATGAATTACTTTAAGATTTATTAGAAAATATTACCCCATTATATTGGCTTATTTGGCCCTTGGCAAAACCTATGGAGTATTATTATCTCCATTTTACAGGTGGGAAGTCAGTAGTTCAAAGAAGTTATATAATTTGCCCAAGGTCACATAGCTAATAAGCGGCAAAGCCAAGATGAAAATCCAGGTCTTTGGATAGCAAAGACTATTCTCTTTACATATGAGAGAACTTTAGTGATATTTAACTCTGAGCCCAAATGAGAAACTGTAGTTCAGAGAAACTAAATGACCTCCAGGCCATCTATCTGGCAGGTTCATTCGCAGGAGAGAAAAGGCATTCAGCTCCCATCTTCACTCTCTACCTTAAAGACCTGCCGTATTCAAAATCACACATATACCTAGAGGTAAGGAAATTACTTGAATGATTAATGATATAATAATTAGACTGAGTTACCTGAAACGTATGAGTCACATTCCTTTATCACAAACCTCCAAGGGAATTTCCAAATATCTCAGCTGTACTGAACTATTTTATGAAACAATGCTTAAAAACTTGGGCTGAAACCAACTTTGGATGGTACTGTGATATTCCTGTGGTGTAATTTGGACAATGAAATTGGTGCTATAGGGATTTTGTGACTGCTCTGCCTGATGACAAAGTCAATAAGGCCTAAGAGAGCAAAATCTGTGGGTGTTCAGAAAAGGAGAGACCTTAAGACTTCTTTGATAGAAGCACCAGAAGTATTATTTTGATGTAGGCTATGGAAATGAGAAAACATGTCCACTCAGCTACCAGTAGAGCACTTACTTTATGCTAATCACTGATTCAAGCACTAAACATATCGAGCTAATCCCATTTCCCCTGCTGGTCCCTTTCTTGGGTCATCCGGCAACCTAGGATTATTTGGTCAGGTGGCTCCCCAGTCATGCTCTGTGTTCAGCTTCCCCAATACCCACCCCCACTGCCAGCTCCATGGGTGGGCTGGACTTTCTTGGGAACCTTGAGGCAGTAAATCACAGGTCCCAGACCCTCAGTGATTCCAACCCCAGAAGCCATCCCCATTACTCACTTCTCGAGTTTTTCCAACTCCACTTCCTCCACTTCAGTACAGTCTCTCTGAATTGATCTAGACTACCTCAAACAAAAACCTCATGGGTAGAGGGGAGCAGGTTACGGCTCCTCTGTGACAAATTTTACCCTTTACTTAGGGTTGTCAAATTGAGCAAATACAAATGTAGGGTGCCCAGTTAAAGTTGTACTCCAGAAGAA
This sequence comes from Smutsia gigantea, assembly GCA_032199065.1. Classification (NCBI taxonomy): domain Eukaryota; kingdom Metazoa; phylum Chordata; class Mammalia; order Pholidota; family Manidae; genus Smutsia; species Smutsia gigantea. The sequence continues at coordinate 257,039 of JAVSCE010011041.1, forward strand.
CAACAAATAATTTGGGAGAGGATGTGTACTTATACTAAAAAATGATTGGTTGTCTGAAATAAAAATTTAACTGGACATCTGCATTTTACTTGGCAACACTGCCTGAGTTCCCCCTTTCCCCAGCTTTGCAACATAAAAGCCAACAGGAACCCTCTAAGGATGCAGAGCCCAACCTCAGAATACAGAAGCTTCTTGAATAGGGAGGCAAACAATATAAAAATATCTCACTTTTGTTTGAGTCTCCTGTGGCAGTGAGATTAAAGTGCAAATAAATAGCTCAGTCATTACCCTGCCACTGAAACAAGCCAATAGTTAATGGCAATATTTTTAGAATACTGTCTCTGTGACAAGGCAAATTTGGTATTCTAGCCTAGAGCAGACTCAACATTCACAGGTCTAGTCCTGAAACTTTCCCAAATTCCCAAATTCCTGAAAACCACTTTATTTATTTATTTATTTTTAATTTATTTTGGTATCATTAATCTACAATTAAATGTGCAATATTATGGTGATTAAACTACTGCCTTCATCAGGTCCCCCCCACCAACCCCATTACAGTTACTGTCCATCAGCGTAGTGAGACACTATAGAGTCACTACTTGTCTTCTCTGACTTGTACAGCCCTCCCCGTGCCCCCCCAACATTACATCTGCTAATTGTAATGCCCTTTTCCCCCCTTGTCCCTCCCTTCCCACCCATCCTCCCCAGTCCCTTTCCCTTTGGTAATGATTAGTCCGTTCTTGGGTTCTGTGAGTCTGCTGCTGTTTTGTTTCTTCAGTTTTTTTTCTTTGTTCTTATACTCCACATATGAGTGAAATCATTTGGTACTTGTCTTTTTCGGCTTGGCTTATTTCACTGATCACAATACTCTCTAGCTCTATCCATGTTGTTGCAAATGGTAGGATTTGTTTTCTTCTTATAGCTGTATAATATTCCATTGTGTATATGTACCACATCTTCTTTTTCCATTCATCTACTGATGGACACTTAGATTGCTTCCATTTCTTGGCTATTGTAAATAGTGCTGCAATAAACATAGGGGTGCATATATCTTTTTCAAACTGGGCTGCTGCATTCTTAGGGTAAATTCCTAGGAGTGGGATTCCTGGGTCAAATGGTATTTCTATTTTGAGTTTTTTGAGGAACCTCCATACTGCTTTCCACAATGGTTGTACTAATTTGCATTCCCACCAGCAGTGTAGGAGAGTTCCCTTTTCTCCACATCCTTGCCATAAATACCACTTTAGAGCAGATTAGTTGAAAATTTTAAGTTGCCCTCCAGACTCTTAATAATTCCTATACATATGGGACTTGAAAGTCAATTATGAAATAACCTTCCGGCTAAAAATGATTAGGTGCCTCTTAGCTTTTCCTTAACTTCCGTCACCTGGTCTAAGCACTGATTTTCATTTCAGGCCATTTTCATTAAGAAATACGTGTTATCACTTCACAACCACTAGGATTATTGTAATAAAAAAGATAGACAATAATAAATTTTGGTGAGGATGTGGAGGAATTGGAACCCTCATACATTGCTGGTGGGGACATAAAATGGTACAGCCACCTTGGAAAACAGTCTGGCAGTTTCTCCAAAGGTTAACTGTACAGTCACCATGTGATGCCAGGTATGTACCCAAGAAAAATGAAAACATATGTCCACACAATTCTTGTACATGAATGTTTATAGAGGCATTTTTCATAATAGCTAAGAAGTGGAAATAAAGCAAATGTCCATCAAGTGATGAATGATCAAAATGTGGTAGATCCATACAATGGAATATTATTCAGCCATAAAAGGAATGAAATACTGATACATGGTACTACATGGATGAACCTTGAAAACATTATGCTAAGTGAAATAGGCCAGTCACAAAAAAACACATATTGTACAATTACACCTATTTGGAATAGCCAGATCAGGCAAATCTGTAGAGATAGAAAGTAAGTCAGTGGCTGCCTAAGGCAGTGTGAGAGTAATGGGGGGGGGAGTTGGGGGCAGTGACTAAGAGGTACACGTTTCTTTATAGGGTAATGAAAGGCCCTAAAATTGTGGTGATGGATGCACAACTCTGAACTGTATATTTTAAATAAGTGAGTTGTATGGTACGTGAATCACATCTCAATAAAGCTGCTATAGAAAACAAAGTAAAGCAAGTTTTTATCACTTTGCAAGAGTGACCAAGTTTGAAGAGAAGTAGAAAAGAACAAAGGGAATGCTGAGATGGGATGCTGAGTGGTTGGTTAGGCTCACTCACTAGCTAAATAGTTTCTGAAATGTGACTCGTAAAATGTCAGCTCTGGAGGGCAGCCATGCAGAGCCAAACTATGGATGTTAAATTCATCACAAATGCCAGAAGTCTATGTGTCTTCTAATGAAAACAACTCAAAGTGTCTAAATAGCAAGTGGTCTGAAATGGTATCAACTGTTTATTAAAGACTATTTTTAAAGTGGCATCTTTTTCAATAATGACACCCACAATGTTTCATGCAAAAGAAGCTGTAATTTCACAGTTGCTCAAGTATTGATTTATTTTGGCCAATGTGATACTAATCGTAGATAAAGTGTGCCAACAATATAATTTCATTTCCTTATTAATCCAAATTGATGAGGGAAAAGATTAATGAGGAAATCAATAAATGTTATGAGCTGTTCAAGGAATTCCAAAACCCACATGTATATAAGACTATAAAGGATGATGAAGTAAATTTGAGTAATGGATGAAAACATACTGCTTAGGCAGTCACCATGTGTGCAGGGGTCCCCTAAGCCTTAGCAACACAAACCCGATTGCATGGCTATGGTGTTGTAAGGGCTACATACCCAAAGATAGATTGGTTTGACAAGATTTCTTTAATCCAGCTTCCCACACTTGAAGGATTGGGCATAGCAATATTATTTTTTAAAATCACTTAATTTCACAATAAAAAACTCAACCTTTGTCCATGTCTCTCCTCATGTGTCACATTCAGTCATCAGGAAATCCTGCTGATGATCTTCAAAATGTGTCCAGGATCTAACCACTCTCACCACCCTGGTTAGAAGCCCTTTCAGCTCCCAGCCAGATGGTGCTACAGCTTGGTCTCCCTACCTCTACCGCAATCTTCCTTCAGCCCCTTCTCAATTCAGCAGCCAGGGAATCCTCTTACATCAGGAGACAGATCGTGTCACCCCTCTGCTCAGAACTCTCTTGTGATTTCCATGTCAGTTAGTATAAAATCCAAAGTCCCAGCAATGGAATCTGCACAGACTCTGACTCATCAACTCTCTAGCCTCCTTCCCTGCTTCTCCCTCACTCTCTCTGCTCCACTGGCCTCCTTCTAGAGCCTCAGTCACACCAGACAGATTCCTCTTAGAACCTTTATTCTTTCCTTCTGCCTGAAAGGCTCTTCTTCCAGTTAGCCCCTTGGCCTGCTCCGTCACCTCCTTCAAGCCTTTGCTTAATTTTCACTTTAATGAGGCCAACCCTGACTACTGTATTTCATACTGCTGTCTGTGCCACTACTAATATTCAATTGCTGCTGTAACAAATTACCATACCCTTAGTGGGTTAAAACAACACAAATTTATTCTTACAGTTCTGGAGGTCAGAAATATGAACTAGTTTTAGGGGACTAAAATCAAGGAGTCAGCAGGGCTGAATTCCTTCTGGAGCCTCCAGAGAGAATCTTTTTCCTTGGCTTTTCCATCTTCAAAAGCTGCTTGCATTCCCTGGCTAATGGCCCCTCTATCTTCAAAGTCAGCAGTCTGGAATCTTCAAATCTCTCTGACCTCTGATTGCATTGTCACATCTTCTCCAAACCTGACTCTCCCATTTCTCTCTTTCCCATAAAAGGACCCTTGTGATTACACTGGGTTGACCCAGATAATCCAGGATAATCTTCCCATCTTAAATCCTTTATCACATCTGCAAAATGCCTTTTGCTATTTAAGGCAAGATATTCACAGATTCCAAGCAGTAGGACATGGACATCTTTGGGAAGACAAGATTCTGTCCGGCACTAAGGATTTCCTTACCCTGCTCTAGTTTTTCTTTTTTTTCCAAAATACGTATCAACTTTAATGTACTTATGCATCTACTGGGTTTACTGTTGACCATCTCCTGAGGTCATGAATCTTTGTCTTTTTTGGTGACTGATATATCTAGTGCCTAGAATAGCCCCTGGCATATAATAGGTATTCAATGAATATTTGTAGATTGAAAGAAAAGGACTACTCACCTAGACAAATCAAGAGGAGAAAATATATTTGTTTATCCTTCCAAACATGTTAAAAGGGAGAGGCAACAGAAGGAACCTGTTCCATAGCATCCAGCTTTCTGAACTAACTTTTAAACATGGAAAGCTAGAGGTTCTCCAACTTATCTATGTGTAAGAATCATCTGGGAAATTTATTTTTAAATTCAGATTCTCTGGTCCCATCCTTCCCAACCCAGATTCAGATTTAGTAAGTCTTGGGTGGGACTCAAGCAAACTCTACTGGGCTGAGAGCCATAATCAATGGTTAGGAAAACATTGCTGGCTTGTCCCTGGTATATTTTCTAAAGCAGAAGTTCTCAGTCTTTGCCTGAACATTAGAACTTCCTAGGGAGCTTCATAAAATACCAACATCTGCCTCCAATCCTCAGTAATTTGGATTTACTTGGTCTAGGGTGCAGCCTGGGCATCAGGATTTATGAAAGCTCCCCATGTGCTTCTCTTGTGCAGCTATGGTTGAGAACTACTGTTCTGTAGTCAAACCCAGTCTACTTTACATGGCTGCCCAGGATAAAGACTATATTTCCCAGCCTGTCTTGTAACTGAATGAGGCCAAGGAAGCTTTGGACACACGAGAGAACCTTCCTCAAGAGATGGCACACACCCCTCGCTCCCTCTTTTTCTCTTCCCTCCCTCCTGCTGCCTGGGATACAGATGCTGCCCTCCTGAACAAGGCCACACAGAAGGGAGCAATTGGATAGAAGGACCTTGAGACTTGGCAGGAGGACCATTGGAGAACCATTGCAACTGGACCACTAACCTAAACTTTTAGATAGAGAAATAAGCTTCACTCTTGTTTAAGAGAGATGTTATTGTGCACAAATGTGAGTGTCTGTTTACTGGCACTTTACTGTAAGTTTTCTGCCAATAAATCTGTTTACTTTAATCCTACCTCAATGGTAATATTGTTAAAATGTGCAGCTAAAATGTTAGCCTCCTAAGTAAGGGAGAGAGAAGAAAATAATACTTGCTGAGGACTAACTTTATCTTGGAAATTTGCACACATTATTCCATCTAATTCTCACTCAGGGAAGGCAAGAGTCATGCCAATGCTGAGACCACAAGGGTTTAAGCTCAGTTTTTCTGAAACTGACACCATGGTTATGTCATACTACACTTGATCTGGCTAGAAATATGTTTCTCTTCATGATCCAGAGCCAGGGTGGAGGTGTCTTCGTCCTTTCATAAACTTACAGGAATTCAAGGAATCTCAAAAAGGGAGTGCTTCAGAGGTCATTGAAGGGATTGTGTTTGTGAGACCAGTGAAGGGAAACACCCTCGAAGTATCCATGCCCTTTGAGAAGGAGCTTCTGTTACTGTATCTGAGTTGACATGTGACCAAGTATTAGTCAGCATTCCATAAGCCCACTGTGAGTCACACCTGAAACTCAGATGGTAGCAGGTGTGATCTGACCCGGATGGCTACAAGCAAGTATAGGGGATGGCTTGCTAAGGATACGCACAGAGTAGAACCCAAGACAAGAACCCAACCCAAAGGGGTAAAAGACAGACCACGTACAATGGCTTTTATGGCAGGAAGCAAATACATCCTCCAAAAGCTCATGGCAATCAGGACAGGAGAAGAAGAGAGAGAGCAGCAGTGCTGGTGGTTGCAGCAGCCAAGGCAACTGCAGAATCCCTGTCTCAGAGGTGAGAATGCCCCCAGATCAAGGGGCAAAAGACTTGTTCCCTGAAAACCATAAAATACTGCTAAAAGAAATCGAAGAAGATACAAATAAATGGAAAGACAAGTTCATGGATTAGAAAACTTAATATTGCTAAAATGTTCATACTACTCACAATGATCTAGAAATCCAATGCAATCCCTATCAAAACCCAATGATGTATTTTGCAGAAATAGAAAAGCTAAACCTAAAATTCATATGGACTTTCAAGGGACCTTAAATAACCAAATAGAAGAACAAAGCTGGAGGATGTTTCTTGATTTTAAAACATACTACAAAGCAACAGTAATCAAGATGGCAAGATATTGGCATAAAGACAGATATACAGACCAACAGAATAGAATAGAAAGCAGAGAAGTAAGCCATTGTGTATATAATCAAATGATCTTTAACAAGAGTGCCAAGACTACACAACAGGAAAAGAGGAGTCCCTTCAACAAATGGTTTAGGAAAACTGGATAAAATAAGCCAATAAACATGAAACTCCTAGGAGAAAATACAAGGAGAAATCTACAGGACATTGGATTTGGCAATTATTTCTTGGATGTGATACCAAAAGCACAGGCAGCAAGAGCAAAAATAGGCAAATGGGACTACAACAATCTTGGAAATTTCTGCACATCAAAGGAAACAATGAACATATTGAAAAGTCACCTACAGAATGGGAGAAAATATTTGTAAATCATATATCTGATAAGGGATTAATACTCAGACTATATAAACACCTAAAACTCAACAATAAAAACAAAATGATTTCATTTAAATAATTAAAGGACTTAAACAGACATTTCTTCAAAGAAGATATACAAATGGCCAACAGGCATATGAAAAGACTTCCAACATCCCTAACTATGAGAAATGCAAATAAAAAACATAGTATCATCTCACACATAAAGGATAGCATATTATGGAAAGAATAGCAAATAATTAGTGTTAGTGAGAATGCTGAGAAGTTAGAATCCTTGCACACTATTAGTGGGAATGTAAAATGGTGCAGCCATTGTGGAAAATGGTATGGAGTTTCCTCAGACTTTTTTTTTTTTAAAAGAATCACTCTATGGGACATGAATAGACACTTCTCTAAAGAAGAAATTCAGATGGCTAACAGGCAATTGAAAAGATGCTCCACATCGCTAATCATCAGAGAAATGCAGATTAAAACCACAATGAGAGAACTTCCGGGAAGATGGCGGTGTGAGCAGGGTGACAGAAATCTCCTCCCAACACTATATTTATCTACGAAAACACAGAAAACACATCTATTCCTAAAAGAGAGACGAGAATACACAGGAAAGCGCACAGCGTGCAGCTACACCCGAGAGCACTCGGCACCCCAAGAGGCGGGCAAGATCCGGAGCCGCGACCCGGCGGGACCCGAGCCCTCCCCCACCCCAGCGCACCGGCGGGAGGAGAGGATTCAGAGCCGGGAGGGAGTGGAAGCACACCCTGTGAAGTAGCCAGCCCCGGTGATCTGCGCGGGGAGCGCTGACCCACATTGTGCAGTGCAGTGGAGATTGGAGAGACAGAGGGGCAGGATCTGAGCGGGGAACGCGCCAGAATGCTTGCAGCCGGCTCCCAGGAAGGAAAAAAAAAAAAGCGCACGCTTTCTTCAGCGGTCTTAAAGAGACAGGAGCCCAGCGGAGGAGCCGGATCGCCCAGCACACTCAGC
>JAVSCE010011042.1:0-25579 GCA_032199065.1 Smutsia gigantea
TGTTCTGTTCCACTGGTCTGTGGGTCTGCTCTTGTGCCAATACCAAATTTTCTTGATTACTGTAGCTTTGTAGTAGAGCTTGAAGTCAGGGAGCGTAATTCCCCCTGTTTTATTCCTCTTTCTCAGGATTGCTTTGGCTATTCGGGGTCTTTTGTGGTTCCATATGAATTTTAGAATTATTTGTTCCAGTTCATTGAAGAAAGCTGTTGGTAGTTTGATAGGGATTGCATTGAATCTGTAGATTGCTTTAGGTAGTATAGCCATTTTGACAATATTTATTCTTCCTAGCCGAGAGCATGGGATGAATTTCCATTTGTTAGTGTCCTCTTTAATTTCTCTTAGGAGTGTCTTGTAGTTTTCAGGGTATAGGTCTTTCACTTTCTTGGTTAGGTTTATTCCTAGATATTTTATTCTTTTTGATGCAATTGTGAATGGAATTGTTTTCCTGATTTCTCTTTCTGTTACCTCATCGTTAGTGTATAGGAAAGCAACAAATTTCTGTGTGTTAATTTTGTATCCTGCAACTTTGCTGAATTCAGATATTCTAGTAGTTTTGAGTAGAGTCTTTAGGGTTTTTTATTTACAATATCATGTCATCTGCAAATAGTGACAATTTGACTTCTTCTTTACCAATGTGGATGCCTTGTATTTCTTTGTTTTGTCTGATTGCCGTGGCTAGGACCTCCAGTACTATGTTGAATAACAGTGGGGGGAGTGGGCATCCCTGTCTTGTTCCCAATCTTAGATGAAAAGCTTTCAGCTTCTTGCTGTTAAGTATGATGGGGGTTTGTCATATATGGCCTTTATTATGTTGAGGTACTTGCCCTCTATTCCCATTTTGTTGAGAGTTTTTATCATGAATGGATGTTGAATTTTGTCAAATGCTTTTTCAGCATCTATGCAGATGATCATGTGGTTTTTGTTCTTCTTTTTGTTGATGTGGTGTAGAAATGTCAAAGATTTTTTTTAAATGATGTGTCATAAAAAAAGCTTCATGAATTATGTTTAAAGGTATATCAAGTCAGATCTTTCTAAGTGACTGTTCCTATTTTTACGCTGGCAGGTATTGGCTATGGTTTCAATCTCTAGTGTCAGAGAAAATCCATAAAAAGCCAGAATCTGCATAAAGCTTCCTTTACTTCAAGTGTTAAAGCTGTAGATAAGCCATCCCTTATCAGGCTTTGTACTTAAAGAAGGAAAAGCCAGATTGGGGTGAATGGGAGGACAGCTCAGATCTGAATCAAAATGGGGTCTTGTGTGGGTACATGGGAAAGGGACATAGAATAGGAAATGATACTGAGATAAACAAAATTATCTGTGGGGTATTTTTTATTTCACATTTGCTCTTTGTGGAGGAGTGTTTGTATATATAAATACATAATGTCACGCTGTTTAATTGATAATAGTATGTAGTATTTGTATCCATGTTTTTATCTTTTCATCTGTATTACAACATATTGGGGCAGGAGGAGTGTTGAAACCTCCTTGTATTACCTACAATGGGTTTTGTAAGACCGGAGGTATCGGAGGAAGGGATGGGTCTCACTGGAAGAACCCGACTCGAGCCCAATAAGGAAGAGAACGGCGAATGTCAGTCAAATGATTCAACGGACAGTCCCTAGCCGCAGGTACCGCCTAGAACACGCGTCACAGTACTCTCTCCCCAGCAACCCAGCATGACCAATCATTGGTGATCATGACACCCACACTGGCCAATTAGTTCTGTCCTTACCCTCAGAGCTCTCCTAGCACCCTTGATAAGCCTGTCGCCCCTCCTGCTCAGCGTGACTTCCCTGGCCTGTGGATACGTAGACCAGTGAACCTCACCCGGGATTGCGCTAATAAATTTTTTTTGGCTCCTTTGCTGCCACTTGCCTGGTCTGGTTTTGTCTACCTTACATCTGGTGCTGAAACCCGGGAGGACGAGGTGGGGCTCCAGCAGGCTCCCCCCTCCTCTCCTGACCCAGGACCTCTCTCTGGAACAGGACCTGATCCCAGGGCCTCATACAACTTTGTGAGTCCCTCGCCTTCCCTGCTCCCTCCTCCTACCCTCCATGGAGTGCTCGGTCTGAAATTGCGGCCGTGGCCGGGCATCCCTCTGGGCTGTGCCTATTTGGCTCTGGTATAGCAGAGACGTCCCTATCTCCAGAATGCCAAATCTGTTTTTTTTCCTTCCCTAACTGAGTAGATCTGGGACGCTGGACCTGCTCGTTTAGGGTCCCGGGGATGGAGGAGATAGTCATGGGAAGCCAGCACTCAAAACCTGAGGCACAGACCCCACTGAAGTGTCTTATTTCCCATCTCACTACTCTGGGCTTATCCGAGGATATCCGTAAACGGAAGCTGATCTTCCTTTGTTCCCGGACCTGGCCCCAATATCCTCTGGATAACCAGTCTCGCTGGCCCCCCGAGGGAACTTTTGATATCGGCCTCCAAACCGATCTCAGCAACTATTGTCACTGGACTGGGAAATGGTCCGAGGTTCCCTATGTCCAGGCCTTTTGGACATTGTGCTCCCGCCTAGACCTCTGTGTCAAGTGTTCCTCGGTCCAAGTCCTCCTGGCCAAGTCCCCCAATAGGGGCTACCAACCTCCCACTGCGCCGGAATCTTCCTTTGCAGATCCCCCAGAAGACCTTGGCCTTCCCCCCCCCCAGCCCCTGCCCCTCCTCCGTCTCTCCGTCTCCTTCTCCTCAACCGCCTGCCCCTTCCCAACCCCCTCCCTATTCGCCCTCCGGTGCCCAGGCCTCTTCCGTTCAGGTCTCTTCTGTGCCTACCCTGTGTCATCTCCCGTCTCACCCCTCCCCTATCCGGCTCCCCCCCAAACCGCCATCTTTAATTCCTCCTTTGTCTTCGACTTCAGTCCCCCCAAGTTCAGTCAGTTCCCTTCCCCCACCTGCCTCTGTTCCTGCCACGGGGACACAACCACCTTCCTCTGGTCCTACTGACGTCACATCTAACTCCTCTATTTCTGGCCATACTCTCGCCACCTATACCCCCCTCTTCCATCGGCGCCGCCATCTTGTCCTTCTCCGACATCTCTTCCTACTCCCACCCCACTGCCATCTTATATCCCCAAGCCGCCTCCTAACTGGGACAGCCCTCCGGTCACTAGATCCCGGGCCCAATTACTGGCCCCCCTTCGGGAAGTGGCTGGCGCTGAGGGATTGGTTTGAGTACATGTCCCCTTCTCCCTGGGACACCTGTCTCAGATAGAAAACCACTTGGGCTCATACTCTGCCAATCCAACTGCCTATACTAAGGAGTTTCGGTACCTCACTCAAGCATATGAACTCACATGGCACTACCTCCACATAATTTTAACCTCCACTCTCACCCCCGAGGAGCGCGATCGTGTCACCTCCGCAGCTCGAGACTACGCCGACCAGGTACATAACTCCGACCAATCTCTACCTGTCGGGGCCACAGCAGTGCCCGCCGAAGACCCACAGTGGCCTCCTACCTGCCTTATCTCTCTCACTCCTCAGACACCTCCTGCGGGAACACGCAGACCTTACCCTACCTCAGGTAAACACCCCGTCTGTGCCACAGGCGACCGCTGCCCTCCAGCCAGGTGACGAGGTCCTCCTCTGGGAACTCCAGCCCCGGTCCCTCCAGCCTCGCTGGACGGGGCCTCATACTGTAATCCTCACTACTCCCACTGTCGCCAAATTACTGGGACATGCCTCGTGGTATCATGTATCCAGACTCAAACGGGCCCCCAGGGACAAAACATGGCAGAGCGAAGAAACAGCACCCGTCTGCATCCATCTTACACGGTCTGGTCCTGACAGCACTCCCAACACCCAGATCTAATCAAGATAAGACTCTCTTACTTTTCACCATCCCCCTCTGCTTCTATCCCAAACCCCTCCTAGGCTCCCAGCCCCCTAAGCCGATAGGACCTATCAGGGAGATTCTGGCCCCACGACCCCGGCCATGGCCATCACAAGAAAAAAACACTATGACTTCACAGCCCAATCACCAGCCGAGACCACCACAAAAGACACAGGGGGGCCTCCCGACTCATAATGATCTCGACCACAGCAGCCAGTGGCTTCCAATGCTCGAGAGTGTCCTTCTGATCACAAATCAGACAAATCCTAGTCTGGCGGCCGATTGCTGGCTCTGTCTGAACCCAAGACCACCCTACTACGTCGGAATCGGGTTAAATGCCTCCCTGGGGGATTTGGATACACAGGTCACGATTGTTAATCTTACCCAGAGCCTTATACAGTGTAAATGGGGCCAAAAGATAGCCCTAGGAGATATACAAGGACAAGGGCTCTGCCTAATGTCAACAAATTTTCCCCAAAAAACATCCCAGTATCACAGGTCTTGCCTCATGCGCTATACCCCCTCCCACTCTGACTCACAAAAAATTTTTAAAACTCCCCCATCTACACGGTTTGCTTGCACCTCAGGCCTAACTCCATGTGTAAGTGCTGCCAGCCTATCTTTTGAAACCCAGCTGGAACTGTGCATCCTGGTATACATATTACCACAGGTATATTTCTGTAGTGGAGAGGAAGGAAGACAATACATACAAACAGGTTATGGGTCACCCCCGCCCAAGAGGGCAACCCCAATTCTCATCCCATTGCTGGTTGGCTTGGGAATAGTGGGGTCCACGGCAGTTGGAACAGCAGCCATAATAACAAATGATATCAACTACAAAAGACTTTCCCAACAGGTCGATCAAGACTTAGGATATCTAGAATCCTTGGTAACAAAGCTAGAAAGACAGGTAGACTCCTCAGCAGAAGTGGCTTTACAGAACCGGAGAGGCCTAGACCTGCTGTTCATGAAGGAAGGTGGTCTTTGTGTTGCCCTGAGAGAAATGTGCTGCTTCTATGCAAAACAGTCAGGGGTAATTCAGGACACACTGGCTATGGTGAGACAAAATCTTCAAGACAGAGAATGACAAAAAGCCTAGAGCTTGGGTTTCCCAATATTGGGATGGTGGAATTCCCAGCTAATGACCTGTGGCTCCTACCTATCCTAACTCCCCTAGCCATCCTTCTAATTCTTTTATCACTCGCCCCTTCTCTCCTCAGATTTTTTTTGGCAGCGACTGGCAGAAATCTTTCAAGTTACAGTCAACCAGATGCTGTTACACCAGTACTCGCCTCTTCCCTCTGAATCACCACCAGCCACATACCAGCTGCAACTTACCCAAGCCGCCCCTCCTCAGCGGAAAGTACCTACAAGGAGCCAGCGCCCCCTATGACAAAAAGGCTGGAATGTAAGACCGGAGGTATTGGAGGAAGGCACGGGTCTCACTGGAAGAACCCGACGAGCCCAATAAGGAAGAGAATGGCAAATGTCAGTCAAATGATTCAACAGATGGTCCCTAGCCACAGGTACCGCCTAGAACACGCGTCACAGTACTCTCTTCCCAGCAACCCAGCATGACCAATCATTGGTGATCATGACACCCACACTGGCCAATTAGTCTGTCCATACCCTCAGAGCTCTCCCAGCACCCTTGATAAGCCTGTTGTCCCTCCTGCTGGGCGCGACTTCCCTGGCCTGTGGATCCGTGGACCAGTGAACCTCGCCCGGGATCGCGCTAATAAATTTTTTTGGCTCCTTTGTTGCCTCTTGCCTGGTCTGGTTTCTTCTACCTTACAGGTTTCACTTAGTAGGTGCCCAAGGCATGTATGTGAGGTACTGTTGAGAAATAGTGGGACATTTTTCTTTGTTTTTTCCTGATTTCCTGATTTGGAAGGAAAAGTAGGTTAGAGGGGAGTAGATGTGAGCTAGCAAGAACTGGAATAAAGCGGGTGGGCGTCTTGGGAAAGCTGAGGGTGGAGCTGTGTTACCATCTGCCCAGTTATTGGGCATCCAGTGTGGTCTTTGCAAGCCAAATCTTCCTCTCCACTTCATTTCCTACCTTCATTCTGAGAGATAATTAGGCCTCATGTGGATAAACAACCATAATGGCCTCAGAATTCTTTGACCCCAACTCCAAACAATGACCTTTACTGTCATTCACTTCCCTGTAGCCACAAACTCCCCTGACCACAGCCTGGATGTCATCTCCACCACCTCTGAAATCCAGTATTGTGTTCTCTCACTGTGACCTGACATTGCTACTCTCATACTCTTCACTGCCACTAAACCTGTCCTGTTTTGTTTTTATATTTGAAAGCTGATTATGTTATTAGTAGTAATCATTAGAGGTAATAATTGTAATAATGGTAATAATGATAATAGTAGCTACTTTTTGTGTAGAGTACTTACTCTGTGTCAGGTACCATGGAAAGCACCATACAAGTATTAAGTTAATCTCAACTAAACGATAATCCTGTGAGATAGGTTCAACTACTATCATTCTACTTTTGTAAGCGAATTCTCTAAGGCTCCAAGAGTTTAAATTTCCCAAGAGCCTGTGGCTTGTGTGATATAATGAATTATAAGAAATACATATTTGGTCATTCTTATGGCCAGATATATATTTCTCAGGCATATGTGGTCTTCATCCACAGTTCCTGAAAACACTGCAATGTTAAAAGTGAAACAGGTGTTTTATTGTGTTAATGAGAGACTTTTGGACCCCCACCCAAGGGTGGGGGCGGGACATTGAATCACCCAATGACCAATAATTTTGTCAATCATGACTATGCAATGAAGCCCTCACAAGAGCCCTGGACAAGAGCTTGCTCATTCTCTCTGCACTCTGCTCTGCCTGCTCTGCTTGGTTGGATATGGATCCTGCTTCTTGGTCGGAGAGAGCTTCGATGCTTGAGGAACCAGAACACCTCCACGTGCCACCAAACCAGCCCCCAAGCTCCACGAGGATAGAAGCTCCTTTATTTGGGACCTTGCCCTATGTCTCTCTTCATCTGGCTGCTAACTTGTGTCCTTTATGGTATCCTTTATTAAACTGGTAAACCTAAATGTTTTCCTGAGTTCTGTGAGTGGCTCTAACAAATTAATTGAACCTAAAGGGGTGGTCGTGGGAGCCTCCCAATCTGTAGCCATTAGGTCAGAAGCACAGGGAACTGCCTGGGGCTTGAGATCATCATCTGGATTGGAGGGGTGGAGGTCAGTCTTGTAGGACAGAGCCCTTAACCTGGGAATCTGGTGCTGTCTCCTGGCAGATAACATCAGAATTGAGTTGAATTCTTCAACACCCTGCTGGTATTTGAGAATTGCTTGGTGTAAGTATGTGTGGGAAGCCCCCCTCCCACTTATTTACTCACAATGGAATCAGATCCGGGTACCCAAATGAAGTTATACCACTATTACTGTTGTGTATAATATTGTTAATGTTATACATATATGTAGGGAAGAAATACACCATCTCATTTGGTACCAGAGATATTACAGCTAGTAAGTGATAAAGCCAGAAATCTGACCTTAGAACTGTACTGAACTGCTTCTCCTGTGGGATTTTTTAAAATGCTTTATTGAGAAGAGACCTCAATTTCATTTTGAGAAACCAAGTAGTGCAATGTAAAGACACTTGCATAGAGAACTCCCTGTAGCAAACGTTTGCTTACCCTTATATGTATTTTCTGAAATATTTGTCCTTAGATACTAATCCTAAACCATTTTCAACATCTGGTTCATATTAGGCATTTTGCTTCATCTTGAAGACTGCAAATCATTATGTCACTGGCACCAAAGAAGCACATGCTCTTCATTATGTTTTAGTCTGTCAGATTGAAAGAGTTATTAAAATAATGACATAGTTTCTCTATTCCCTTCACTTATAGTATTTTAACAGCAATTAACAGTGTTTTAATGTTAGTATAAAGCTATATTGAAATTTTGGAGAGTCTTATTTAATTAACTTGTTTCTGCAAATTACCAACTGTGATAAAACAGTAAAGTATTTCCACCATAGTGTAAATAGTTGGTGACATTTGGAAGTGTGATTTTATTGTTTAAGAGAAATTGAAAAGCTTTTTAAAAACTAGCTTGACCACTTGAGGATCCTTATCACTGTGGACTACCTCCTTTTCTTGAGGAAAAAAGTCTTCCCTTTACAATTTCTTTCATGTTTTATTCTGCGGCTTCTTCACCTCTCTGACTACTACTCTTTTGTGGCTAATTTTAACAAAGCACAGCTCATTACACTTGAGCTTTTAATATTTTATATTCTGCCAGGAAAATAAAAAGCATCACTTATAGTGAAGTAAGCCTATTTTGAAATTTCACAGAACCTTAATCCTCCCATTTTCTCCCAGTATTGCAGTTCCATCACCTCTCTTCCTTTTGTCCCAGCCTGATCTTGTGATTGATGATATGAATTCCTCTCACCAGTACCTTGAACTCTTCTTACCTTGATATTTTTTAACTTTTAAAAATCTTTGAATAATTTTAGATTTATAGAAAAGTTCCAAAGATAATACGGACTTTCTGTGTACTTGTCACTCCAGTTCCCCTAATATTAACATCTCACATAATGCAGGCTGAGTTGTGTCCCACCACCTCCAGAATTCATATGTTGAAGCCATTATCCCCAGTGTGATGGGATTTAGAGATGAGCCTTTAGGAGGAAACTTCCTTTTGATGAGATCATGAGGGTGGGGACCTCATGATGGGATTAGTACCCTTACAGGAAGAGACCAGAGCAGGTGTGTGCTTGAGCTCATGTTCATTCACAGGTGCTTGCTCTCTCCCTCTCTCTCTCTCTCTCCATCTTTGTTATAGCAGCTCTAGCATACTAACATGTAAAACCATAGTGCTTTGGTCAAAACTAAGAAATTAACATTGGTACAGTAACATTGAACTACAGACTTCATTTTGATTTCACCAGTTTTTCCACGTCTCTCTGTCCCAGGATCCAGTGCAGGATCCCACATTGCATTCAGCTCTTGGTGTGTTTGCAAACTCACTAAGGCCTATTCTGGTACAAATTCAGGCTGAAGTTCCATTTATCTCCTGACCCCATGTGCTAAGCCACCTGTCTGGTTTCTCAGTTGTGTTCTAGCTTGCCAGAGCCAGTGCTTGAGTATTGCCCTTTTCTAGTTGACAGAAACTCAGATAAATAGCTGCAGGGCCTTTTGAAGAAGGCCATAAAGAAACTTCATATTATATACTTGGCAATGTTAAGGGATGCATTATCTCTTGGTTCACAGGTCTCTAGGTGAACCAGTCTGAATTGCAACAGGTCTGGAAAGTGGGTGAGAGGCAACAACACTTTAGTATAGTGACAGCAATTAAAGTTAGGTGTACAACAGACCAGACTTACGATTCTTTTATTAAAAATTTTACACAAATCTGTAAGGTAACAGTCTTCTGCCCAAATATTTTAAGCCACTGCCAATGATTCTGACTAACACTCTGGACTTGATTTCTGCTACAGCAGCCATGCTTAGTTGAAAAAGGAAATAGATAGATAAATCTTACCTCCTTTTAATATTAAAACACCTGTCCTGCAAGCTCCTATTTAGAATAAATCCTACAATCTGCTTTCTCCAATCTTTTACCCAAATAGATAAGTGTCCATATTTTGTAAATGAGTGGAGTTTGGCATCATGAATTTATGGTTCCAATATCAAGTGGATTCTCCCCACATCTAGTCAATCCTTCTTCTGTGTGTCTTGGGTCAGCAACTCTCCTGTTCCCTGCAGGAATAATTTAGATATGTTACCACTTTCCCCAAACCTGTCTGCCTGCATGACCTCTTTCTCAACAGAGACTTCCCTCCCCAGAGCACCAAGGCCATAGGGGCACATTTAGTTACATCTGCTTCCATCCTTTTCTCCTTCCAGTCTCAGAGGAAAAGGTGGCACTCTTCCTGCTCAAGTCTAATCCACTACCTTTTATTCAATCAACTGATACATATTAAGTATCTGTTGTGCTAGATACTGCATTAGGAGCTAGGGACATAGTGGAGAGCAAGGAAGCTCACATTCTGGGGGCAAGGATAACAGATACACGTGGACAATAAAATTACTTGTTAAAACAGTGTGATGTGATAGAGAATGACAGGTGCTCAGGGATGGAGGCTGAGGAGGGGCCATTTGAGCCATATAAGACCTCAAGGATGAGAATGAGCCAGCCAGGTAGAGCTCAGGGGCAAGCATTCCAACAATGTGTGATGGGATTTAGAGATGATCCTTTAGGAGGAAACTTCCTTTCAATGAGGTCATGAGGGTGGGGACCTCATGATGGGATTAGTACCCTTACAGGAAGAGACCAGAGCTTCCATCCTTTTCTCCTTGGCAATAGAAAATAAAAAGGCACAATAATTCACAATCACAATATAAGTTGATCACAGGGACTGCTGAACAACTGTGATGTGCATATGAAACCAATATAAGATTGTATATTAATGATACTTTAATTAAAAAAAATTTAAATATACAAAGGCTCTATGTAGGGATAAGCTTAGCATGCTGGAGAAACAGAAAGAAGGCCAATACAACATGTATTGAAAAAGAGAGAACTAATAAGAGGCAAAAGGTGAGGTCAGAGGAGTGAGCAGAAGCCAGGCCCAAACAAGGATTTCGGTTCTTAAAAGTACAGTGGGAAAGTATTGGAGACTTTTAAGCAGAGGCAGTAACATGATTTATGTTTTAATATCATTCTAGCTGTTATGTGGAGAATGGCTTGTTTGGGGAGGCAAGAATGGAAGCAGGAGACCAATTAGGAGACCATGGTAGTAGTCCAGATGAGAGGTAGGGACCAGGGTAGTAAAAGAGTTGGAGAAAGTTAAAGATGTGTTTTGGAGGGCTTGTCATCAGTAGCTGATAGATTGGATGTGGGAAATCAGGGGGAAGAGGGAAATCAAGGACAGCTTATCAATTTGTGGCTAATAACTGTGTGAATTGAAGTGCCATTTACTGAGATGGGGAGGAACAGCTTTTGGCAGAAAGCTAAGTGCTCTGTTTTGGACACATTATATTTGAAATGCCTATTGGCTATTGAAGTGGAGATGTAGTTAGGAGCTCAATTGGGGAGGTCCAGACGGAGACATAAATTTAGGAGTTTTCAGTATATAGATGTTACTCAAAGCCATGAAACAGGATGATATTTCCCAAAAATGTAAATGTAAATAGCAAAGGATTGAATCCTGGGGCACTCCAACATTTAATGGTGAAGAGATGAGGAGGAATCAGCAAGAACTGAGTAGAAATGGCTAGTAAGGTTGGAGGAAAACAGTGAAATATCCTGAAAGCTAAGAGAAGTGGGTATTTGTATCAGTCAGGGGCCAGTTAGAAAGCAGAAACCACATTCAGAATTTTAAACAGAATTTAACATGAAGTATTGGTTACTCATGTGAAAGCTGTTCTTCTCAGGAAGAGCTGAGTAGCCAAGGAGCGAATGATGAATTACCCCAGAAGTTTAACAACAGCAGGAAGATGCTTCACTTCTAGGGCTTCTAGCTGCTTCAACTCCACTGGAGGTCAAAGTCGAAGGTGCTATAACCCAAGTCCAGGACCAGGGACCACCCAGCAGAAGCAGGAAGGCTGGCCCAGCAGGAGCTTGACCCGTTGAGGGAGGGCTTATCCAGTGGGAGCCACAGAGGCAATACAGTCACTGCTCGAGATGATACTCAGAGGGAAAGAAAAGGGAATACCCTGGCTTCTCCCCTTCACCTATGCTCCAATCTTCAGCCAATGATTCCCATTGGCCAAACCTATCAGGAAGTCAGAAGGGAAGAGCACCTGGGAATGTAGTTGTCTGTTCTACAGAGACGAGCAGAAGAGGGGGAATGGCTCTGGTAGCAAATAGGCAAATGACTAGCCATGTAAGACAAGGACTTGGAAATGACTGTTGCAGATAGAAATGTGGAGGTCATTGGTGTCCTTGACAAGAGTAGTTCAATAGAGTGGTGTGAGCAAATCCTGACAGGAGTGAGTTCAATAGAGAATAGGAGAAGAGGAATTGGAGGCAGTGAATACAGACAACTTTTTTTTTTTTTAGCTTTTGCTATAAAAGGAAAGAGAAAAGTGGGGTGGTATGTGGACTGGGAAGTAAGGTTGACAGTGGGAATTTTCAAGATAGGAGAAATAACAGCATATTTGAATGCTGATGAAAAAGTCAAGAGAAGTGAAAACTGATAATGCAGGACAGAGGGAATTACTGGTGTGATGTACTTAAATAGGCAGGAGGGGATGCTATCTGGTGCAGAAGTGGTATATTAATGGAAATAGTAGAAAGTCAGTAGTCATAGAATCTCTATCACTCAAGTTTGGAAAAGACCTTAAAAATCATGTGCTCTAACCTCCCATATGTAGGAATTCCCTGTGCAACCTCCCAGACACATATTGGTCCAGCCTTTGCTTGAATGCTTCCAGTGATGGTAAGCTTACAATTTCCCAAGCAGCCATTTCTATTTTAAGACAGATATACTTTTCAGAAAAATTTTCCTTTTCAAAACAACCAGATGCAATTAATGCCTTGTTCTGGATTGGGTTATAGTTTGGACAAACCAGCTGTAAGGGTCATTTTGGGGTCAGTTGGAAAAATATAAGTATGTGGTATTAGGTGAGAGGAAATTTTATTAAAATGGTGGAGAGTTCTGGCTGAAAAAAGCAGTTTGCAGAACAGTATGTAGAGTGATCTTATTTGGTGTATTGTACATCTGTTCACGTACACACAAAGAATGAGAGAGGATATGCATTAAGATATTAACAGTGGTGATCACTGGGTAATGAGAATGTGTCACTGTTTTAGCAGAATTTTAATGAACAGGTAGTTCTTAAACTGCTTTAGAAAACAGAAAAACATAACTTTTGCCATTTCTTTGTATGGAAATAGAATAACTGATACCAAAAATTAGAGTGGGAGCAGGAAAAAGAAATATATGATTCAATCTCACCTACAAATATAGATATAAAAATCAATCCTAAATATAGATGTAAAAGTTCTAAATAAATTATTAGCAAATAAAATTCAGATGAAATTCTAGGAATATTTTCATTAATGTCAGAAATAAGGCTGGGATGCTTGCCATAACTGCTATTATTCAGCATTATTCTGGAAATGCTACATTACTGAATAAAATAAAATTGAGAGGTATAAGTACTTAAAATAAAATGACAAAATTATCATTGTTTTAATTAGGCTCTTTTGAATGTTAGGAACAGATACTCAAATTATCTTAAATGATAGGAATTTATTGTAGAATATACATGGGAATAAGGAACTAGAAATAGAAGAAAATTTCTTAATTATGATAAGAGGTATCTATAAGGTATTCCTACAGTAAGTCTCATACTTCAAAGCTTGCCTCCTGAAATGGAAAATGAGACAAGGATTTTATTACCATTGTATTGGAAATCCTAGCCCATGGAATAAAAGAAGAAAAAGAAACAAAAACAGCTTAAAGATTTGGAAAGGAAGAAATAACACTGTCATCATTTGTAGAAAACATTATTGTGTGCATAGAATATCCAAAAGAATTGAAGGATAAATATTTGAATTGATAAATGAATTTAGAAAGGTTGCCGGACATGTGGTCAATATCAAAAATTATGTTTCTGTGTCTAAGCAACAAACAATTGGAAACTAAAAATATATATATAATTTTAAGTTATTGCAATAGCATAGAAAAATACCTAGGGATAAACCTAGGACAACATGTGCAAGGCCTTTACATAGAAAACTATAAAAGATTACTGAGAAAAAGTAAAACCTAAATAAATAGATTTATATACTGTATTCCTGGATTGGAAAAATCAATAGCTTTAAGATGTCAATTCTCTACAAACCAATTTATAGATTCAATGAAACCACATTAGAAAATCCCAATAGTTATATCGTGGTGGGGGCGGGGGTTGGGTGTGGGAGTGGGGGGAGATTTGACAAGCTAATTTAATGTATACAGAAATGAAAATGTCCAAGAATAGCCAAGTCACTCTTGGAGAACTAGGTGGGAAGACTTACTGTACTGGATATTGTCTAGTACTAAATAGTGAAAGTAATGAAAACATGATATTGGCCCAGTGATGGGCAAATACCCCAATTAAACAGAATAGAGAGTCCAGAATGAGACCACACAGATATAACAGATATACAAGGGGTCACTGCTCTTCAATGAGAGGTGGGTTTTTTTCAATAAATTTTGCTAGGATAATTTTCTGTCGAACTGACAAAAATAAAACTTGATCACTACCTCATATCATCCACAAACATCAATTCCAGGTAAGTCATACTAAATGAGCAAGGTAAAATAAAAAACTTGTAGAAAATAATATAGCAAAATACTTTCATTCTCTTTGGGAAGTGAAAGACTTTTAATCAAAACACGAGAAACACTAACCATAAAAGAAAAGGTGGGTACATTTGATTACATTAAAATCAAGAGCTTCCGTTCATCAAAACACACTATTAAAAGTGAAAAAGCAAACCACGGAGTGGGTAAAGATATTTGTCATACAGAAAAGTACAAAGCTCATACCCAAAATATCTAGAGAACTACAAATCATCTTTTAGACACTAGAGGGTTTGGACTCTGGGGACAGTATGGGCCACAGGACTCAGACGCAGGTATCGGAGGAGAGCAGGGCCACTTACTCTTCTTGCCTGTGAGGGTGGAGTCCGAGTGAGGCAGCGGGGTGGGAAAGTGTGGCTTTGAAAGAGAATTCGCCATCCAAAGACCCTAACTGAAGTTTTTTTTCTCTCAGAAGAACAAAGGGAACCAGTGGCCACAGCCCATCATGCCCTCCAGTGTAGTTTCTTAAGTGAGTGGAGTACTCTCTAGAGGTAGGAGGATGGGCCCTGTGAACGCTAACGGTCAGTTCTTAATTTTAGCCTGCCCCAACCAGCTCCAGCCAGCTCAGCCCCAATCCCAGACTGAGGGGAGGAGATTCAAGGAACCCCCTGCCTGTCCTCCCAGCGGCTGGGGGCTGGGGGTGGAGGGGGAATCCAGTCATGCCTTTGGAATGGAGCTGGAGAGAGAGTGAGTTATTAATAGGTGTTCCTGTGCTCCCACTCCGTGAGCCCCAGCAGGACTGGTTTGGTTCCCCGGCTCCCAGGCATGAGACACAATCTCCACTACTGTTAGTTGTTCTGACCTCAGCTCCCACTACAATCCACCACAGCTCCCTCACCTCCAGCCTTGTGGTCTCTCCCCAGACCCTCAGAAATGCTGGACACATGACCGCCTGAGGCCTTTGCATTTGCTGGTCCCCCTGCCTGGACCACCCTCCCCTCAACTATCTTTGTGGCCCCCTTGCTCACCTGTTTCAGGCCTTGAATTCCATGTCATTTCCTCAGAGAGGTGTTTGCTGTCCATTCTATCTGAAACTTCCTCACCTCCTCATACTTCTATCTTCCTTCCTTGTATTTTCCTTAGGCCCCTATGTATTTTTGTTGTTCCTTTTGCTTATTGCCTACCATGCCACTGTAATGTAAGCTCAGTTAGGAGAGGGATTTTTTTGGGGGGGTGGGGTCACTGTTGTATCCCAGAGCCTAGCAGACTTCCTGGTAATGTGGTAGATGCTCAATATATATGTTAGATGAGCAGATTAAATAAATACTGACTGAGTGCTGACTAGGTGCACATAGCCTGAAGGTATGAGGAGAAAGACGCAGGCCTAGTTCTTTCCCGCAGGGAGCTGGCTGCGTCTGCCAGGACAGAGCAACAGGAGACAGGTCTGTAGGGATCCCCTGTTCTGGTACCCCAGACAGGAATGAGGACACTTGCTTGGTTCCTGTGCTCCTGCAGTTCCTCACTCACAGCTTGGTTTCCAGGCATTCACGTCCCTGTCAGCCGCTCTGGGGCCATGCTAGAACAGAAGTGCCTTGGAGGCACGGACCATGTTTGTGCTCCTCCACCGCTCTGTTGCCAGTACCTGGCCCAACCCCTGGATCATATGCCTTGTGGAGCGTGGTGGTGCAAGGCATGGGCAAGCCAGACTGCCCGAGTGTGAATCCTAACTCTGCCACCTACCAGCTGTATAACTTTGGGTGGGCAAGTCCATCTCTTTTGTGCTTCAGGTCCCCATCTGTATAAGGAAAACAATAATAGCACCCTTCTTGCCTTGGTGGTGTGAGAATTAAATGAGTTTGAATTTGTAAAGTGCTTAGAACAGTGCCTGGTGTTTGGGAAGTGCTTGGTAAATAAATGCTAAATACTACCTGTTGCTTCAATGAATGAACTGCAAATGTGGTTGCCCCCACCTGTCCTGAGCTCAAATGTAAATCCCACATCTCTGCTGCAGAGCTCTTTGGGCTCCAGGACAGCTCAGATCACCTTAACTTTGGGGGGGGGAGGGGACCAAAATGCAGCACCCACTCTGGTGCCCTCAGAGCAAGTTTCCATCTGAGAACTGTAGGGGGCGAAGGCGAAGGCCGTGGCCCCAGCATGTGCCGCTTTGGCATGCAGATTATGTCAAGAGCTAAAAACAATCAAGGCCTGAAAGACCCAGAAAGAAACTTTGACCTTCCCCCTAATTGCATAAAAAGGATTAGGATGGAGGACCAGCTCCAGGAAGGGAGCCATCACCATAGACAATTGCATTATAATATGAACGAGGTAGGTAGACCAGGAGGAATTTAGCAACATCTGTTAAAATTCCTCTCTGTGTCCCATTATTTCTGTGTGGCCCAGCAAATCTTTATTTATCAAACACTTACTCTTTCATATTCCTATGAATTGCTTCCCCTTCCCTTTGAAAGTCCAAACCCCTACTGCCTTCTTCTTAGTTCTAGAGGACAGATATATTTCATTTTGCCTGCCTGTCTTTGGAATCTCCTGTATCCAGATTCCCTGTAGGACCCAATTAAACTTTAGATTTTCTACTGTTAATCTATCTCATGTCAATTTGATTCTTAGACCCGCTAGAAGAAACTTGAGGGGTGGAGGAAAGTTTCCTCCCTACTGTCCTCTTGTATCCTTTCCCAACATTATTTCCAATTCGGGCCTGCAGCAGTGCCTGGGGTACCCCTGGCATCACCACTTTCCACTGGCTCTGCCTGGGAGCTTGATTTCCTTCCCTCTCTGTTTTTGCAGTTGGAGCCCAGGGCCCTGGTCTCTTTGTGAAAAATCTTAGATCTTTCTTGTCTTCTCTGGACCAAGGCTGGGCTGGCCCACTAGAAACTGACTGGGCTGAAGGCATTCTCTCCATGCTGGAGTCACTGCCCCGGGAGCTCACCCCTAGTTTAGGGGGGCCAAGACCAGGCTGGGCTGATCCTGAGACACACACACCAACAACAGAGCCACTGCCGTATCCACAGGAAAAGGGCATTGCAGGGACTATACCTGGCCACCTCCCTTGCAGGCAGCCTAATATTCTGGAATGTTTTGAGACTTTTGTTTGGCTGGTGCTGCAGGAGATGGCACAGGCATAGTATGCTGGGGAAAATACGTGGTCACAGGTCTCGGATTACACAGCCAGAACATTCTGAACTTCAGCTGTGAGAGTAGCCCCAAAGCAGCGGGCCTGAGCTCTCCCAGGGGAAGCTTAGGGGCATGATGGGGTGGAGGCCAAGCTCCTTCCTGGGAGTGGACTAGCCCACAGCAGAGGTTCTGAACCTCGGCTCCACAGGGTTCAGGTTGAGCTTCGGAGACTCCCTGAACTCCTTGAGATTAAATGTCTTTTGTGTGTATGTGAACAGTTGGGCATTTTTCTGTGAAGAGGATGCATTGATTTCACCAGATTTTCAGAGGGGCCCATGAAGAAAGAACACTTAGGAATCACTAGTCTGGTCCTCAAAATGTGGGAGGCATTAGCATTATGGGAAATGCACCATCTTGCCATCCAATTTCCTGTGCTCATGTGCTGTCTCTGTCACGTACTGCCTGTGATCTTGGGCAAGTCACTTTGACTCTGTGTGCATCAGTATCCTCATCTATAAAGTGGTATTGATAGCAGTGTCTACCTCATGGGTTTCTTGAGAGGGAAAAATGAGATAATGAGGACAAAGCCCTTAGTAGATTGTCTGGAACATGGTAAGGTAGGTATTATCATTGGAGGTTCAGAAGATCACCTGTACATTGTTTGTGTGTGTGTGTTTCTGAGACTAGGGGGTACAGGATAGGGAACAATAGTTAGAGCTCCTGGAATTTGTGCCTAGTGGTCTGGCAGGCTGGTGGAAAGAGCTTAACTTGATATTCGCTGGGCGTGATCTGCCCCTGGAGGATGCGGGTAGCCCCATCTCTCCCCCAAGGTGGGGCTAGAAGCAGGACTGACTCCCCTTATATCTAGAATGATTTTAGGGTATAATGAGGTGATGCTCCTAAATAGGTCCCCTATAGATCTGCCATTCTCTGTGTCCTAAAATTTCTCCAATTAGAGTCACTCATACCTTAGGCAACAAAGCCTTTGTTAAAATGTATACTCAGTGGCAAATTTGTGCAGGGTGAGCAAGATGAGGCCCCATCACAAATGCTGGCTTTCTTCTTGAGTTAGATACTGCATTTTTTCCTAGGAACCACATCGCTACAGTCAGTTGTAAAAGTTGTTGCTACTCACTCCTAGTTACTCACGGAGAACAAGCTGGTTTCCTGATGGAGGCACAGTTGGTTGCCTTGCCCATGGTTTAAGCCCGGCAGGTTCTTATTCTAACTGCTCCCCCTCATGCAGGGACCCTTTCTTCTCAGAACAGCAAGGCATTATCTTTGATTGATCATCCATGTAATTCCTGCATGGACTTAAAAAGCCCATTTAATTGGGCTGCGTACTTACCTTTTGTCACTCCAGTACCTCATTAGCCCCCTGTTCTGTCTCGTCATCATAGCTTCATGATTAGTCTTCTTTTGTAATGGTCTACATTTTGTGTTTGCCTCCTAATTAGGTTTAATCCTCACTCCTGTAATTTTTATTTGTCTCGTCATAGACAAGTGTTTATTTTCTTTATTGTCAACGCTGATATAGTTTTCTGATTGGCTTATAATGCATCATATCCACATAGTTTTATTTGCCATTAGCCAGATTGTTGGTGTCAGCATAAGTAACTATTGTCACAACAAAAATAATAGTTATCAGCTGAGGTTCTTGAATTTAAAGCTTATTTAAGAGATAGTTTAGGTAAAAACTGTGGGAATTTAGGAACAATGTATCATAAAATGTTCTTTTTAAGATGATATACATGTTTCCTGGTACAAACTAAATCCAAGGGAGGAGATATTTATGTGGCCATGGATGAGGGACTTTGAAAGCTGAACACTATTTGGACCTGCCAAAATGGTTCATTCTCTGGTTTTACCTAAGACCCCACCACCACTTGGCAATCCTATAAGTCCCTCAGTCCTCTCTTCAGTGTCACTGACTGGCACAGAGATTCAACTCAAATGCAATAGCGCCCCCTTCCTCTCTGTAGTGGGCACTGTCTGTGCTTTGCTGACCCCCTTCAGGACTGAAGGACTCAGTGCCTACAGCTGACAGCTTCAGCTGTCAGATGCTTTGGGGACCTAGGTTGCTACAGACCTGGGAAGGTAGCCTGGCTTGCAAGGGACAGGGAAAGGTGGGAGCAGAGCTTTTGTTAAGGGCTACCGGCTTAGGGCCGCAGTGCATTTACACTCTGCCCACAAGGGGCCAGTAGGTCCCATGGGAGCAGGGTGGGGTACCCGGAAGTAGCCCGCACAGCGGAAGGTGGAGCCATCTTCCGTGATAGCAGCCCGTCCCTGGCTGCACAGCGCACCCTGCAAGGAAAGCCTTCTGCCACCACAGCTTCCGGGAAGTGTCTCCTCCAGGGACTACAGGGCTTGTAACTGGGCAAGGGTGGGCTTATCCCGGGAGGGCTGTGGACCTTCCCAAGGGCAGCTGCCTTGTTATATGGCCGCTCCTTAGGGTATGATGAGCCCTTATTGGCCGGCAGTGCCTGGAGACGGGGCGGTGGCATTATGTGCCCCCTGCGTGGAGGGCTGCAGCTATCTGCACAGGAATAACTGGGACCAAAAATAACACAGGGCTGTGTTTGCTAGGCCAGAACCTTCCTGGGTAAGGGAGATGGAGGATGGATGAAGGCAACTTGAAGAAATATATATATGTATAATTATAATATTTTATAATATATAATAACACTATATGTATATTACAATATAACACATGATTATGTAATCATATATTATTTATATAATAATAATAATATAATTTAATCTATTTATATATATATTTATTAGCATCCCCAGGATTTGGGATCAGACAGACCTGCCTTTGAATACTGACTCCTACTCTTATTAACCATGACCTCAGGCAAATGACTTCCCTAAGCTTCAGTCTCCTAATTGGTAGCGTGGGGAATAATAATTCTCTCCTTTCACAGTTGTTCTGAGGATTTATTCACTAATTCATTTGACAAATAGTGGAGGGCCTATCCTAGACTTGCTAACTAAGCTCAGGGGATATGATGCTTGGATTCAATGCCTAGCACATAGTAGGTGCTGAATTAATGAAAATTTCTCTTTGAAGGTCAGGCTGTGAATTTGGACTCGAGAGCAGGTAGTTGAAGGCATTCTGAACAGAAAACACTCTCACTGGAACACTGGAGGAAAACACTCTCAGGGAAGGCTCCCCTCACATCTACAGGGTGGAGGCAGGATTGAAAAAGTGCTGCCCTTATTATTTCCACAGGGGTATTCTGAGCCTCATAAAATACAGAGCAGGAGACCTAGTGCTAACCCTCTTCAGGAGCTGAGCTCCCACTGCAGCTGGGAACAGGAAGTAGCAAGGGGAAGGAGGGGCTGAGAAGAAGCCTCTGGAACCTGTGGGGCTTCATTTTGCAGACCACCTTGACTGTCTTTGGCCAGTGGGTTAAGGATGTGAGAAGAAGGTGTGGGCATACATATGTAGCAGTGAGGACTTGTGCCAGGGCATTTGTAGGACACGAGAACACAAGAGAGTAAAAATGCCATGTTGTGGGTGAGGCCTGAATCCTCTGACTCAGACAAGGGCATCATGGGATGTGAAGACCCAAGCATCGTCCTTGAGTCCTTTAGTAAACTATCAGCCACAAATAAACCCAAGCTTTTGGAAACTGCAGTATTTCTTTTCAGCCTGCTTCACCAACTTGGGTGTTTTCCATACACTTTTGCTCCCTCCTAAAGAGAAATTCTTTTCTTAAAAACATATCTCTCTCAAGCTTCAAGTGGGGCTCTTCCTCTGGGATATCAGAATTCCGTCCCCCTTGCAGGTCTATGTGTCAGCAATAGCCTCCAACTAGATCTCTAGATCTTCTAGAGTAGCCACTTTAGGTCCTTTTCTACATAAGCCAACTGAGGGTCAGAGAGGTTAAAGTACTTTGTTGAAGGTCTCACAGCTTCTAACTAAGTGCTAAGTAGAACTAGAAATCTCCATAGGTTTCTAGTCAGGAAACTGGTCTATACTTTATTCCCCAAGCCAAATGGCTTCCCATTTGGGCTGTACTTTTTTGGACTTTACTCATCGCCTCTACTCTCCTCCAAACCCCAATTTATTTTCTGTCCATACAGGCATAATTGGCAGCCAGACCAAAGTGGTTTGTCAGATGGTAGAGGCAACAAGCTAGCCTAGGCCAACTTCTGGAGAGCCAGTGTCCAGGAAGTGAAGCAGGGGACCTTCTTGTCAGGCATGAATACGACATGGTGGAGCAGGGGTCCTTTTAGAGCTGGACTGAGGGTGAAGCGAGGAACCTGTGGAGAGGGGAATTTCTAGAGTACAGAAATACAGGCCTGGGTACAGCAGCAGTACAGGCCTGGGTCTCCCCTCAGAGCCATCTCTGGGTGATATTGTGAGGAAGTTAGATCAGAGTTAGTTGGCATACAAGAGCCATTCATTCTTTTAAAGAATTGACTGAGCACCTTCCACATGCCAGCTGCTGACTAGGCACCAAGGATACCATTGTGAATGAAAGAGACAAAGTCCCTAGCTACACAGAGTTTACAGCCTGGTGAGGTAAAAAAAAAAAAGGGCGGGGGTTATTTGTTTGCTTTAAAAAAAAAAACCCACATAGGTGTTTTTAGTCATATGTTGGTTCTCTACCAGGTTTGGTTTAGGGTTGGAGTACAGGATCTTTGAAACTTGTGTTTCTGGTGCCAAAGTAGTTCTGAATCTTGGGCTTAACCAGTGAAGTCTGGTAAATATTTAACAACCAGCTCACTGTGGGAAGTGTATGTGTGTAGATATGTACATAAGTTAATTATAATTTGTACTGATATAAAGGATACATACCACACAAATAACATATAATAAAATATACCTTAATAAGTAATATTGTTGGCTGTATTCATATTAATATTTGTTAATCAGTAGCCAACTGATTCTCAAAGAATGCTTTCATTGACTTTTGCCAACGCTTAATGTCTGTAGCCAACCTATGACCTATGGTTGCAACTGATGGACAAATGTAGTTCTGACATGAATGTTGCTTGGTGTTGTCATTTATCTGTGAAGCAACAAAGAAAAAGCATATTTTAGAACTTCATTGATTCATCAGTAATGTAACTTCTTTGCTAAATAAGATAACAGTTTTCAAACATGGGAAGATTATTTCCTCATTTTGGGTATTATTCACAATGTAACAGCTGCAGTCATGGCTCATGGTAGAGTTTAATCTGCATTATTAACATTTTCCCCCTTGCTTTTAGGTCTAGATAATCAACAAAATAATAACTCAAACCCCAATTTATAGCATTTCCTGATTTCAAATTTGTAAATACCCAACTGCTTTCAAGCTGCCAACTGAACTATGATGCTGGGAAGACATGTGTGATTGCCCACTACTCAACAGTGTTTAAACCACACAGATGTGATAGACAATAAATAACCCAATTAAGAAGTGATGAGTTTTAGGGTATTTATTGCCTTAGTTTTTAATGCAACTTATTTCACTGTAACTATATATATTTTTAAACAATGGTTGTGTTTAACAACCAGCTCACAACATTTCTGAAAATGTAGCATCTGGCTCTCAAGCACCAGAAGGAGCCGGCTCCAGCCCACCCCTTGGACTGATTATATTGCCAGGTCCTGGACAACCCTCATTCCTACTCCCACTCTCTGCCATTAATTCAAGACGCCCCCCCCCCCCAAACCCCCCCACTGCCATGGATGGGGAACTCCTGGATTCTAGAGCTAACCCTAGCTGCCACCTGGAACCAGGGTACTGAAGACAGATTGACAATGGCTTTTCCATGGGTGGGTGGCCTCTTTCTGCCTGGAAAAAAGCAGGGGCAGAAAAGAGCCAAGGACACTTGCAGTGACTCTGGAAGGCACATCTGGCAAGCGCTCCAGATGAAGAGGAAGAGGACAGGTGAGGGAGTGAGGGCAGGGGAGCTCTGGCTCAGCCCTCTATCTGCTTGGCCCTGCTCCTGGCTAGGCTGTGTGTATTATTGAAGCCTTTCCAGAAAAGCTGGTGACACCAGAGACTCTTGGTTGGGGGAGGGGGCCAAACCCTTCTGCCTCTAGGATGTTAGCCAGGGCCTAGAAGCTACTCTTGGTTGTCTGGTGTTTGCCCTTGAAGTCTACATTTTGGGTCCCATTTCCTTTTCAGCAGGAGAGGGCAGCAATGGGAGTTGGGGTCCATGGTTGGGCCTCCTGCTGACTGGCTCAGTCTGCTTTGGAATATGATCCTCTGTGGTGGAAAGCCCACCCAGCATTTTGGATCATACTCTGCGTACAGGCTACGGATGAACCCAGTCTCCTTCCAGGCCATATGCACTGCTCTCGAATCCCCAGGTCACCCCTGGGCAGCTTATCAGGCACTGCTGCCCTGATGCATTTGGGCCGTGTTGGACGAACTGCTCTGATGTCACTGCATGAGTGAGTGTTTTGTGTTTGCACCAAGGCCAGCAACTCTCCAAGGTCACAGTCCCCAGCCCCACCCTACCCAGCACTCAATACAAAACCAGCCCTCAGTGACTGAATGATTCAATGAGTACAAGTCTGGCTGACATTCAAGCTTTCTTCCTGGTGAAACAAGCACAGTGTGGAGTCTTGTGTGGAAGCTCCCATCTTGTCATCTTGTTCAAGCGGTGTCCTTTACTATTGCTAACACCTAGCGGGAGGGCAGACTCCCCAGTCCCCACCCCCATGCACACATGGGATTTTTACTAGTCAGATATTCTGTAAGCTGGAAGTTTCAGGTTACAACAATTCTTTTTCTCCCAACCCGAGAAAAGTCACCTCTGCTCGCACACTGCTTCACCCCGCGCCTACTGAGGCTGGCCAAAGTGCTGCCTGGGAATGATTTGCTCTGACATCAGCCTGAGAACATCCCGTGCAGCTACCCTTGCTGCAGTTGGGATGGGAGTTGGCCAGGGTGAGGACACAGGCACTCAGGGCTCAAAGCAGAGGGATCAAACTCAGCGGAGTTAGAAGGGTTCCTCTCACTGCCAAGCCCCCAGGCCATGCCTAGCATCCACCAGCATTCACACATATCCTCCAGCAAATTCCTTCTGAGGACATCATTCCCAGGGTTTGGAAAAGAGAGGTGGGCTACTATGAAATCTGCAGAGAGGCTTGACTCTGCAGTTTCAGAAGTAAAATGTCTCTGGGCTTGTATTACTGTTGCCCTTATGACTATATGTAATGACTACTAAGGAGGCATTGTAAACCAGGGTGCCTGTCTGCAAGAAGGACATCCACACCTCCTTCGGTCAACACGCCTTGGGCTGAATGACCCTGTGAGTGTACCAAGTTGGAAGTTCTGGTGGCCATGTATGTGTATGTTAAAACAGTAAAACTTGGTTTCCAGGTCAGACTTTGCTCCAGGGCCCCAGACCCTCCCTGCCACCACCCAGTCCCAGTGCCTCCCGGACAGCCCCGCCTGGATTAACCACAGGCAACTCAAATTGAACATACCCAACCAGCTTCTCCTTTCCTTCCCCTTGACTTCCCCGTCAAGGCCACAGTCTGATTTGCCTGGTGATCACTTTCTCAGTAAATGGCACTGCCACTCACCTACTTGGCCAAGCCAGAAACCCACTCACTCCCTCATCAACGATCTCTGCGTATCAGTCACCCAGTCAGACCTGTTCTATCCTGCACATTTTCGCCTCCTCAACCTAGCCTGCACACCCTGTCAAGACTTGAGGTCTTGCCACTGTTTTCTTGAGGTGCAGCAACAACTTTTTGATGTGCCTTCTTGCCTCCAGTTCCCCCATCATCCCTACCCCACCCCATACTCCATTCTCATCCCTGTCCATAAACGAGTTCCAAATAATGTGCCCAAGGTGGCAAGAAGGCCTCCCCTGACCAAACATGTCCTTCTCTCCAAGTTGTAGGTGCTTGTAGTCCCCTTTATATTCTATTCTGGGAACATTGCTGGCATATTAGCTAGCTCACTCAGGAGCAGAACCCAGCCTATCTGATTTATCCTACTGGCAATGAATTTTCCTGGGCAGAAAGGGTGGAATGTGCAGTGGAAAGGAAGTTTTGACACCTATGAGGAAGTCAGGGGAAGGCCCAGAGTAGGGTAATGCGCATGCCCACAAAGCCAGAGGGGATTCACAGGATTTGGGGGAAGTGGCTTCCGGAAAAGGGTGGGCTGGGTCCTGAAGGGACGCTCAGAAGAAAGACTGCCCTGAGGAAGGCACCGCCCTGGGGAGGGGAGAGGTCTCTGCAGGTCTACCTAGGGTGGAGACAGCAGATTGAAGATCCCGAGGGAGGGTGTTAACATCTCCCATAACAGGGTCTGGGCTTCCTTCCAGAAGGGAGGGAGAAACTGGGGAGAGGAGATTGGGGGTGGGGCTGG
>JAVSCE010011043.1:0-107839 GCA_032199065.1 Smutsia gigantea
ATGAACATATCTCCCCGGGCAAGGGAAACAAAAGAAAAAATGAACAAGTGGGACTATATCAAGCTGAAAAGCTTCTGTACAGCAAAGGACACCATCAG
Organism: Smutsia gigantea; assembly: GCA_032199065.1. Lineage (NCBI taxonomy): Eukaryota > Metazoa > Chordata > Mammalia > Pholidota > Manidae > Smutsia > Smutsia gigantea. Next base: position 99 of record JAVSCE010011043.1, read on the forward strand.
AAGAACAAAAAGACATCCTACAGTATGGGAGAATATATTCATAAAAAACGTATCTGATAAAGGGTTGACATCCAAAATATATAAAGAACTCATGCACCTTAACAAACAGGAAGCAAATAATCCAATTAAGAAATGGGCAGAGGACATGAATAGACACTTCTCTAAAGATGAAATTCAGATGGCCAACAGGCACATGAAAAGATGCTCCACATCGCTAATCATCAGAGAAATACAGATTAAAACCACAATGAGATATCACCTCACACCAGTGAGGATGGCCAACATCCAAAACACAAACAACAACAAATGTTGGTGAGGATGTGGAGAAAAGGGAACCCTCCTACACTGCTGGTGGGACTGCAAATTAGTTCAACCTTGTGGAAAACAGTATGGAGGTTCCTCAAAAAACTCAAAATAGAAATACCATTTGACCCAGGAATTCCACTCGTAGGAATTTACCCTAAGAATGCAGCAGCCCAGTTTGAAAAAGACATATGCACCCCTATGTTTATTGCTACTTTTATTTACAATAGCCAAGAAATGGAAGCAACCTAAGTGTCCCATCAGTAGATGAATGGATAAAGAAGATGTGGTACATATACACAATGGAATATTATTCAGCCATAAGAAGAAAACAAATCCTACCATTTGCAACAACATGGATGGAGCTAGAGGGTATTATGCTCAGTGAAATAAGCCAGGCGAAAAGACAAGTATCAAATGATTTCACTCATATGTGGAGTATAAGAACAAAAAAAAAAATACTGAAGGAACAAAACAGCAGCAGACTCACAGAACCCAAGAACGGACTAATAGTTACCAAAGGGAAAGGGACTGGGGAAAATGGGCGGGAAGGGAGGGATAAGAGGGAAAAAGGGGCATTACGATTAGCAGATGTAATGTTGGGGGGCACGGGGAGGGCACTACAACTCAGAGAAGACAAGTAGTGATTCTATAGCATCTCACTACGCTGATGGACAGTGACTGTAATGGGGTTGGTGGGGGGGACCTGATGAAGGGGTAGTTTAATAAGTGTAATAGTGCACATGTAATTGTAAATTAATGATAATAAAATAAATTATATATTAAAAAAAAAAGAAAGCAATGCATTCATTTTAGGGGACTTCAACACACCACTCACCCCAAAAGACAGATCAACCAGACAGAAAATAAGTAAAGACACAGAGGCACTGAACAACACACTAGAACAGATGGACCTAACAGACATCTACAGAACTCTACACCCAAAAGCAACAGGATACACATTCTCCTCAAGTGCACATGGAACATTTTCCAGAATAGACCACATACCGTCTAACCCCATACACAAAGAACCCCAGTAAAGTCAAATATACTGACATTCTACCAACCAACTTCTCAGATCACAAAGGTATAAAACTAGAAATAAATTTTAGAAAGAAAGCAAAAAGGCTCACAAATACATGGAGAGTTAACAGCATTCTCCTAAATAATCAATGGGTCAATGACCAAATTAAAACAGAGATCAAAGAATATATGGAGAGTAATGACAACAACAACACAAAGCCACAACTTCTGTGGGACGCAGCAAAGGCAGTTCTAAGAGGAAAGTATATTGCAATCCAGGCCTATTTAAAGAAGGAAGAACATTCCCAAATGAATAGTCTAAAGGCACAATTACTGAAATGGGAAAAGGAAGAACAAATGAGGCCCAAAGTCACCAGAAGGAGGGACATAAGAAAGATCAGAGAAGAAATAAATAAAATTGAGAAGACTAAAACAATAGAAAAAATTAATGAAACCAAGAGTTAGTTCTTTGAAAAAATAAACAAAATAGGTAAACCCCTAGCCAGACTTATTAAGAGAAAAAGAGAATCTACACACATAAACAGAATCAGAAATGAGAAAGGAAAAATCATGACAGACCCACAGAAATAAAAAGAATTATAAGAGAATACTATGAGAATCTATATGCTAGCAAGCTGGAAAATCTAGAAAAATTGGACAACTTCTCAGAAAAATACCACCTTCCAAAACTGACCAAGCAAGAAACAGAAAAACTAAACAGATGAATCACCAGCAATGAAATTGAATCGGTAATCAAAAAACTACCCAAGAACAAAAACCCCGGGCCAGATGGATTCACCTCTGAATTCTACCAGACGTATAGAGAAGAAATAATACCCATTCTCCTTAAAGTTTTCCAAAAAGTAGAAGAGGAGAGAATACTTCTAAACTCATTCTATGAAGCCAGCATCACTCTAATACCAAATCCAGGCAAAGACCTCACCAGAAAAGAAAATTACAGACCAATATCCCTGATGAACGTAGATGCAAAAATACCCAACAAAATATTAGCAAACCGAATTCAAAAATACATCAAGAGGATCATACACCATGATCAAGTGGGATTCATCTCAGGATGCAAGGATCGTACAACATTCGAAAATCCATCAACATCATCCACCACATCAACAAAAAGAAGATCAAAAACCACATGATCATCTCCATAGATGCTGATAAAGCATTTGACAAAAGTCAACATCCATTCATGATGAAAACTCTAAAGAAAATGGGTATAGAGGGCAAGTACCTCAACATCGTAAACACCATATAAGACAAATCCACAGCTAACATCATACTTAACAGTGAGAAGCTGAAAGCTTCTCATCTAAGATCAGGAAGAACACAGGGATGCCCACTCTCTCCACTGTTATTCAACATACTACTGGAGGTCCTAGCCACGGCAATCAGACGAAACAAAGACATACAAGGCATCCAGATTGGTAAAGAAGAAGTCAAATTGTCACTATTTGCAGATCACATGATATTGTACATAAAAAACCCTAAAGACTCCACTCCAAAACTATTAGAGCTAATATCTGAATTCAGCAAAGTTGCAGGATACAAAATTAACACACAGAAATCTGTTGCTTTCCTATACACTAACAATGAGCTAACAGAAAGAGAAATCAGGGAAACCATTCCATTCACAATAGCATCAAAAAGAATAAAATACCTAGGAATAAACCTAACAATGGAAGTGAGAGACCTATACCCTGAAAACTACAAGACACTCCTAAGAGAAATTAAAGAGGACACTAACAAATGGAAATGCATCCCATGCTCTTGGCTATGAAGAATAAATATTGTCAAAATGGCTATACTACCTAAAGGAATCTACAGGTTCAACCCAATCCCTATCAAAATACCAACAGCTTTCTTCAGTGAACTGGAACAAATAATTCTAAAATTCATATGGATCCACAAGAGACCCCGAATAGCCAAAGCAGTCCTGAGAAGGAGGAATAATACAGGAGGAATTACATCCCCTGACTTCAAGCTCTACTACAAAGCCACAGTAATCAAGACAATTTGTTATTGGCACAAGAACAGACCCACAGACCAGTGGAACAGAATAGAAAATCCAAACATTAACCCAAACATATACAGTCAATTAATATTTGATAAAGGAGCCTTGGATATACAATGGGGAGATGACAGCCTCTTCAGCAGCTGGTGTTGGAAAAACTGGACAGCTACATGTAAGAGAATGAAACTGGACTACTGTCTAACCCCATACACAAAGGTAAACTCAAGGTGGATCAAAGACCTGAATGTAAGTCATGAAACCATAAAACTCTTAGAAAAAAACATAGGCAAAAATCTCTTGGACATAAACATGAGTGACTTCTTCATGAACATATCTCCCCGGGCAAGGGAAACAAAAGCAAAAATGGACAAGTCGGACAATATCAAGCTGAAAAGCTTCTGCACAGCAAAGGACACCATCAGTAGAACAAAAAGACATCCTACAGTATGGGAGAATATATTCATAAATGATATATCCGATAAGGGGTTGACATCCAAAATATATAAAGAACTCACGCACCTCAACAAACAAAAAGCAAATAATCCAATTAAGAAATGGGCAGAGGACACGAATAGACACTTCTCCAAAAAAGAAATTCAGATGGCCACCAGGTACATGAAACGATGCTCCACATCACTTATCATTAGAGAAATGCAGATTAAAACCATATATCATATCACCTCACACCAGTGAGGATGACCAACATCCACAACACAAACAACAACAAATGTTGGCGAGGATGTGGAGAAAAGGGAACCCTCCTACACTGCTGGTGGGAATGCAAATTAGTTTAACCATTGTGGAAAGCAGTATGGAGGTTCCTCAAAAAACTCAAAATAGAAATACTGTTTCACCCAGGAATCTCACTCCTAGGAATTTACCCTAAGAATGCAGGAGCCCAGTTTGAAAAAAGAGATATGCACCCCTATGTTTATCACAGCACTATTTATAATAGCCAAGAAATGGAAGCAACCTAAGTGTCCATCAGTAGATGAATGGATAAAGATGTGGTGCATATACACAGTGGAATATTATTCAGCCATAAGAAGAAAACAAATCCTACCATTTGCAACAACATGGATGGAGCTAGAGGGTATTATGCTCAGTGAAATAAGCCAAGCCGAAAAAGACAAGTATCAAATGATTTCACTCATATGTGGAGTATAAGAACAAAGAAAAAAAACTGAAGGAACAAAACAGCAGCAGACTCACAGAACCCAAAAACGGACTAATAGTTACCAAAGGGAAAGGGACTGGGGAAGATGGGTGGGAAGGGAGGGATAAGGGGGAAAAAGGGGCATTATGATTAGCAGATGTAATGTTGGGGGGGCATGGGGAGGGCTGTACAACTCAGAGAAGACAAGTAGTGATTCTATAGCATCTCACTACCCTTATGGACAGTGACTGTAATGGGGTTGATTGGGGGGACCTGATGACGTGGGTAGTTTAATAACCATAATATTGCATATGTAATTGTAAATTAATGATACCAAAAAAAAGATTTAATCAAAGACCTTTTAAAACTTAATCTGAAGACTCATAAGTGCTATTAATCCTTTAGGAAATACACAAAAGACAAAGTATTGCAGCACTTACAAACCCATTAAAACTGTTATACCAAAATGCTTATAAATTGCATGTATTAAACATTACTTTTTATTCCTTATCCTTTACATTCCCAGGTTTCCTTTTTTGCATTTTCTTCAATAATCCTATCGGCTGGTGTATTTAAGACGAAGGCCATTGCACATTGGCTGACGTTGCAGGCCCTTGGGCAGACCTCACAAGTTCTTGGGTTACCGAGCCCAAGACAATTCAACCCTGTATTTCGATCATACGCTGAGGACACTTTACAAAGCCATTTTCACTTGTTTCATCCTGGAACTTTTGGATCCCTGTCTCTTAGGAAGAGTCTCAGTGTTTGAGAGTTATCTTTCTTCAAGTGCTGTCCATTTCTGTAGGTAGACATTGACTACAAATATTTAAAAAAATATAAGGATCTATCAGTATTTTAGTAAAGTAAGTAACTATAATTAGATGACTTCCCTTCCTAGCATCTGGGAAGTTGAGTTTTCCTGGGCAGCTTTCCTTTGTGGATTTGTCCTTTTGGGAGCCTCTTTCTCATCTTTGTAACTGATCTCCTTGGGTAGACACTGGACCTGTCCCCACCTCCCCCTGACTGTTATGAAATTAGCAAAAGCTCGTCAGACCTTCCTGTTCTTGCTACATTCCTGCTTCTCTGAGACTGTTTGGCTTACTTCAGTGTGTTTGTCCATGCATTCCTGTTTATGAAGATAGAAATAAATACATATAGACACTTTGAAGCATACATATGCTTAATGGAAGGAAAAAAAATCTATGTGAATATCAACATTTGCCTGTATTTAAAAGCCTATCATAATTAAAATAGGCTATTCATTTCATTTTTCTTTAATATTGTGAAATTTTTTTGTGCATTTTGTACTGGCTTTTCTCTTTTGATCTTTGTTTTGAACCTGTTTTCAAATAGGCAAGATTTGGCTGCTGGGAACTTCCTTAAGCTGTCTTTTACTTCATCTTTCTAGTTCTGACCCTGTTGTTTTATGACAAAAATAAATGTTCCAGATCCATCATGATTTTTTCTGTCATAAACTATAGGATCTCTGAAGTCTTATATCCCTGAATTGGAGGCTAGTGTTAGAGACCAAAATATGAGGGTGGGTGGTACATATAAAATATTTTTACAGCATGGTTTCACATTGATCTCTCAAATGTATCATATTGTTATACCTCTCTTTATTATAATAAATTGTTTCATAGATCACTAAGATGTCCTTTTACAGTGACAAAGTAGAATTCAATAATCGGTGAGAACATCCTTTCATTAGGGGATTAGTGAAATCCTATATCCAGGACATTCAAAGGAAAGGTGTGTGTATGTACGTAACAGGTAGAAAAAACTTGGGATCTCTGCCTCCATACTCTATTGCTGCTTTAACCTTTGGGCCAAAAGAGAAAAAAAGAGGTTGGGTGGGGAAGGGCTTCTGCTCAACCCTGCAGCCCTGCACATAGGCTTGTAATCATCAAAAGGAATGTTGCTTACAGCTTGAGGTTTCTGCAAATAGTCCCTTTTCCAAGGCTTGCTTCCCCCAAGCAGATAAGGAAATATGCACAAAAATAATGATGGTCCTATCAAGGATTTGTAAGAACCTTATGACCAGACCTGTGTTGGCTGGAGTCAACTAACCAAGGGTGAGGAGTTTCATAACCATCCTCGGGCCCTTGCTGGTGTCCACATGTCTGCAGTTACCTGCTCCCTCCTAACCTCGGTCCCATCCTGCTCCCCCTTTCCCTAAAATAAGAGGAGCTTGAAATCAATTCTGAATCTATTCTTTAGAACAATAGTCTCTCCATCTCCCAACCTGCCAGCTTGTTGAATAAAGCTTTTTTTCTAGTCAACACACTATCCATCAATATATCAGCTGAATCTGGCAACAGCAGAACTAAATGCTCACAGTTACGTGTGTGTGTGTGTGTGTGTGTGTTGAGATGAGATTCAGGCTAAGACAGGTATGATACAAGCGTTCTTGAAATTTTTGATATGAAGATAAAGTTTTATCTTCTTTCTGTTGATGTTGATAAAGGTTAGGGGAGTGGACAATATCATTTTCAAGTGTGTTGTTGGAAGCATTTTAGCTTGAGTCAAAAGGGCAAGCATTATTATGATTAGCACACATAAGGTAGGGGGGGCACGGGGAAGGCAGTAGAGCACAGAGAAGACAAGTAGTGATTCTATAGCATCTTACTACGCTGATGGACACTGACTGTAATGGGGTGTGTGGTGGGGACTTGGTAACTTGATAATGGGGGGAATCTAGTAACCACAATGTTGCTCATGTAATTGTATAATAATGATACCAAAATTAAAAGAAAAAAAGGGCAAGCATTGTGACATCATTACTTTTTTTTCATTTTGAAACAAAATTAATTCCTATTCCCTCCCAAAAAAGTAAAATTCATACCCTCATGACTCTTGTTTCACAAACTGGAGAGAAATTTATACAAATAGGGGTTCTGTGTGGAGGCAGGTGGTCCATGCACATCATGGCAGCACAGTGAGTCCTGGGGGATCCAGGCTTATTTTCTCTGTGCACTTCCCCATCATTGTGCATGTAGGCTTTTGTCCTTATGCTTGTTGACTCATAGTTACAAGATGTTTTTGCACCTCCAGGGCTCCACTTGGCCACCAGGAACAAAAAAGCACAGGTGAGGATAAGATCTGTGGTAGTCTCTACTTAGTAACATAATTAAAAGTCTTCTTGAAAGTTCCATCCAGCGTAGATGGTAGAAATGGAGAGGAGTAGATGAATTTAAGAAATGTTTAGAAGGGGGCATTAATAGGACCTGGACTTAGATATGAAGGATAAGGCTGGGGAGGTGCCAAGGATGATGCTGCAGATCCTGGCTTGGTGCCTGGGTACTGCCCAATGACGGCAATGTTATTCACTGAGAGAATGGCAGGAGAGCGCTGGGTTATGGGAGAAGGTTGTGCATTTAGTGTGGGATATGTTGAACATGAGGTGCTGAGGTGCATTTAAAACATCCCAAAAGAGATGTCAGGCAGACCCTTGGCTATATTTGCTCTCCTTTGCCAGTAATGAGAGCTATTTCATCACGTCAGTGCTGTGTGGTAAAACTTGAAAAAGACACTCACTAAGTCCACAGGTATTGGATCAGAGAGAAGCCTGATGGGCTAGGAAAGCAAACCCAAATCTAGATGTGTCTACACCACTGAGAACAAATCACTGCCCCCGCCAAGGTATGGCAGCGTGGAAGGTGCTCACAGGTTGCCTGCTGCTGTGGGTGATGGGAACTCAGAGGCGCAGCAGCCAGGTCAGCCTCAGGGGAGGAAGGTCGTGCTTTTGAGCCCTGTACGGTGACCTCCATCCCTGCTGCTCATGGGCACACTGAGAAAGCACCAGTGTGTCTGGGAAAGAGGCTGAGTAGGTCACATGTTCTCAGCGTGAGCTATCTTTTCTGTTGATTCTCGAGATCCTGCAGCTTATTTGTGCTGTAAGAACATGTTTGGGTCCAGCCTCGACTATGCCACTCCTACCTCATGGGCCAAGAGAACAGCCCTTAGTGGTAGGAAGTTCAGGCCCCCTGGTCATACCACCTCCCATGGGCAGGCTTGCAGCCTCCCTGAGGGCCCAGTAAAAAGCCAACAGCGGCTTTCCAGAACTAGACTAGATAGTTGCTGAAGAAGGTAGGATTTGCTCCAACACCTAGAAGCCCTGACTGTGCATCTACTCTCAAGTCCACTTGCCCTAGACTTCCTTCTTGGTTTCCTACCTAGTTTGCTTCCTCCCATCTAACTTTTATGTGCTAGCCAGAATGATCTTTCTAAAACTAAAATCTGTCGTGGCTTTCCGTTGTTTAAAATAATTTATTCATTCAGCCACAATGTTTTGACATATGTTTGATGAGCACCAATTATGCACCAGTTCTAGGTAGTGAGGATTCAGCAAAGTCCAAGATAAAGGGCCCTTGCTCTGTGGTGCTGGCAAGTCTAGCAGAGGGCACGGAGAATTGGAATGAAGTAAGCAAACAAAATGTTCAAAAGTGTGACAATTATAATGTGAAAAAAACCAATCTCATGATACCTAATAATATGAGGATGGAAGAAACTCCGGGTTGGTGGGATAGTCAGGGGAGGCCTTTCAAGGAGATGACATTAAGCTGAAGCCTCCAGGGTAAGAGCCAGCCAGGTGAAAAGGGAGGAAAGACATTTCAGAGAGCCGGAACGTGATGCCTTCCCCTTCTGTTGTTCTGTAGGCCTGTGAGATAACATCCAGCAAACTAGAGGAGCACGCAAGGACTTTACAGTTTTCACTCCGGTATTAGTTGGGGATTTTGCTCCACTGTGAGGAACAGAAACCTACCTCCAATGGCCTAAATGAATTGGAAACTGAAACTGCTAACGGACATGTTGGTTCCTCATGCCACAGTGTCAGTGCCCCCAGAGGGGTCACTGATCGCCTGGGGTAATTGATTCTGACTTTCAAGGGTAAATATAATTGCTCTTGCCAATGCAGTCAAAGAAGAATATATCTGGACTCTAAGACATTTTCTGGAGTTCCTCCCAGTACTTCCATGTCCAGTGATAAATGTTTAACAATAGCTATTGGAACTCAATTCACACGTGGCTCACAAGTGCCAAGAAAGAAGGTCTGGGTCAGTCACCAGTATGAATCCTCAACGACTTCAAGGAACAGGTGAAGACAAAGAGCACATGGAGTGGTTATCAGAGGAGGGACGTCATGATCGTGCACAACAGGCTCAGCTCTATTTCTGGAAAGATGATCGGAGACTCTTACATTGGGTTTGTCTTTCTTTGTCATCAAAGTGGACAAAGTTGGAAAATTAACTACCAACACGACCTGTAAAAAGTGATGGGGAAAGGAAAAGAAAAGGAAATTTTAAAAATGAATATAAATATATCTACACATAAATACACATAATATATTATACATGCTTATATATATATGTATTCTATCCCTCTCCTCACCGCTGCTTGTAGGGTGTGTTGGCAGTTGTTAGTTTTCAACTATGCCCACAAAGTGCAGTGAATTAGTTATTCTGGGTCATAATAACCAATTCGCTGAGCTGCCTGTCCTGCGGCTCAGCCTGGCAGGGAACCTTAGTTCCCCGACGCAGTGGTGATGTTCTTCTGAGGTGAGATGCTGAAGGTTTATTTCTGATGTTCTCTACTGATCAGAATAGAGAAAAATAGATGTGCTGGATCAAAAGCCCCACTATCCAGGGGCTGTGTTGATTTTCTCCAGTTAAATGACTGTTTTTAAAAATAGCAGTTATAAAAGGAGTTGCTACTTAATTAAACTTATAATTACTCCATCGTTCTCCAAGACCCATCTCCTTACTGCAGAGGCCCCAAAAAGCTAGCAGGGTGGGTGTGTGGGTACATGGTGATAATAAATATCAAACAAACTTGTAGTTATTTGTATTAAAGTTTTAAAATTCTCTACAGGCAATATACCCCTTCCCTTTCCTAAAGTCTTGAATTAAAAGGACAGTTTATTTCAGGGTAACTCAGAGGAAATTTTATCAAGCACCCACTGCTGGAGTACCCTCATTTAGCTATATTTGCATTGCACTCAGCACTAATAAAGCTAAATAGCCCATCCAAATGTCCTTCCTTTCTCTCAAGGTCTGTTTTTGGAACTAATGATGGTATCAATTTGTGTATTAGTCACGTCTCTTAGTTGTAAAGCAGAAACCAAGTCTGGTAATTTAAACATGAAAAAAGGATGTAGTAAAAGGATGTTGATTAAAGAAAAACAATTAAAAACCGTAATCAGGAACCAAACAAACTTTAACTTTCTGTTGGTTCCCTTGTCAATAATGAGTTTAATAAATTACTATCATATATTTACTTTATGAATATGGGAGATACAGATAACTATTTATTATGTTTTGACAGGTTTATAGAAAGTAGATTATCTTCCAAAACCAATTAAACTGTACTGCCTAAGAAATGCACTTCATGGTCTGTTTTAGGCCATGAACATCTTTTCTTGGCTCCTACAGAAGAAGCCCGAGTGCAAATAGACACTTACCTCTGCCAACTTCTTTTCCTCCTCTGAGTTTGTGTTTTTATTTTTGTTTCTGATGCTGGGCTGTCTAACTTATATTTGGGGCACATTGCTTTTTGTCATCTGTATCCAGAGAATAGTATGTACCAGATCTGCTCTACTGAGATTGCCCTATGCATATGTGAGTCTGATTTGTGCCCATCTGGAGTGTTATTTTCCACTGGTGGCAACAGTGGTTGGGAATCTCATACTGTACACTGACTTCCTGGTGATCTCTGTTGGGATGATTGGGATCTAGCCTTCTTTGAGATTATATATATATATATCTGCCTTATTGGTCTGCTAAAATACTAGTGTATGAAAGACTAGTGTATGGATGACCTGTCTTCCAGAGTTCTGCATGAAACTGGAATTACTTTGTTTAAAAGTGTATTACTACTGTATGTGGTGGAGACTATCCTGTAAACAGTGATGGTAGAGAAATATGAATGGAATGAGTTTTTGCTTATCCTCTTTGCTTTCAAAGAGTAATGAAGAGAAAAATGCAATACAGGGTAAAAGTCATAGGTTTTCAGAAAGATTTTATTTTGTCTGGGATTATAATACCTGCAAATAATGAATCTGAATAGAAGCAATGATATGTCTTAAAATTATGGCAAAATTCATTTGATTTTGATGAGCTTATTCCTAACATTTTTTTAAAAAGAGGAATCTTTTACCACAAAATATTAGGTTAATGTAAGCTTATATTTTCCCTGTTAAAATGACAAATTGTATTTGTAATGCTTAATATGCTCTTATCAAGAGATAGGGGAAGTTCTTTACCTTTATGAAATCTCATGTGGCAGATACTCTATGTCTCACTAGGATAGCTTTTTGTGCTTTTATGTTGACTTTTTGTTCTTGATTTCTGATAAGCTGAGGTTTCTTACAGTTGTGTTACCTTTTGCTGTGTTGATGCTGTCACAGCAGATACCTATTTTTAAATGCTATCTGGTCACTCTTATTAACAGGCAGCAGACTACCTCCTATGATCAATTGCTAATCACAATCTAGTACCTGTATTACTGAGCCAAGTGGCCACCCTTCTGTGTTAATTCTTCTGGTTTTGTCTTCCCAAGATCAGATCTTAGATTCGGAAAAAGTTTTTTCCAATATATTTTACCTCTATACAAACATGTGGTTTCCCAGAGGTCCTCCAGACAAAAAAATGATCTATGTATACATATATTTATGTATGTTTTTAACTTTATTAAAAAAAAGGATGCTAAAAATAATTGTCTTTCATATGATATGTATTTCTCAATTAGTTCCATGTTATTTATAAGAGATGCATGGGAAAAAGCTGTCAAAGGAGAGGCTCAGGTTTTCCTAAGTTAATTCTGTGTCGGTAAAGCATTACTGATAAATGTGTTTCAGAGCATGTACAACTTTACAGGATAGACTGGAAGACCCTAGAAATTTGTTAATGTCCTGGTGGTCCACAGGCCATTCTTACCTTCAGGGGAAACATGGATCAAATCTTCATAAAATGATTGTGTACTATGTATGCCCTAATAGAAAATTTTATTTTCCTCCATTTTGGTATCGTTAGGGATTATAAGTTAACTGTAACCAGTTTGTCCTCTCATGAACAAATCGTTTGAGCCTTCGTCATATATTTTACCTGAAGGTTCTGCTGTAAGTTGCAACTCTAGAAGTGGATCTTTATCAGAAAAAGATAGTTTCCAAGACTTAGTGGGAAGGACTCTACCAGATACTCTGCACCCATTGTTACTTCAAAGACTAGACCTGTAAATAACAGAGCTTCTGAGCTGGCATTGCTCTGACAGCCATCAGATTATACCACAGTCTGAGTTAGGATTTCCAGAACTCTTTACAGTCCAGAAAATGACGAACTCTGGAGTGCAGACTACTCCCCAATATCTCCTGATGCAAGAATCAATCAAACATAACACAATGAACTGAAGAGAAACATCTAACTGATTTTTTGATTGGAATAATATATTAGTTGCAATGTTGTATTTTGATAGATACTGCTACTTAATCTCTCTCTGACTCTTCTAACTTTAATGCTAATTTAGCAGAACATTTTAAAAAGGGTGTCTTATTCTTATTGAGCCCTCAGAATTCAGGAACAGTTATTGTTACTGAAGTTCTTTCTCTTTAGTGGCAATGCAGTTACTTACATTAAGTCAATAACAGCTTGTTTTCCAGAATATAATTTGATGAATTGATTGTGCAACTGATGCTTTTTTAGTGTCAATAAATTTGTTTGAGTAGGTATGACAAGCCTACCACTAAGGATCAAGGGTTATACTTCATATAGAACCAATGCCTAAAAAGCATTCTAGTAAGATGTCCTGATTTACAGAGATCCAGTTTTATAGGTAGTAAGGAAAGCCCAGTGTTTTAGACGAGTTTTGGGACCTTGAAGAGAGAAGAATTCACCCACATTTATAGTAACTGCAGGTAAAATCAGGTAAAAATGAATTTCTTGGATTTGGTTTTCTAATCTTGGAATAGAAGAGCAATTAAAAAATACCTTTCGAGTGATGGAGACTGTTGATAATGTAACTTCTACAAAATTTTTAGATCGAAGTTAGTTTTCTGGCCTTAGTAAATGCTTAAGTAGATACACTGTAGATTGGCTGATTATTCCACAAGTTGGCTTCTATATATTAAATAATGCTTCCTGCTGCACCTTTGTAAGTGCATCAGGCTGAAATATGAGATTATTGACAATAGCAATGACAGGACCATTAATAAAAGTTATCCTTAACTTGTTAAGTGAAAAGAATGTAAAGTCCTTTCATTGTCAAACAGGCCCAACCTTGACCCCCTAACTGCTATTGATTAGGATATTTTACAACTCCAGCTAGATGTTAACTTTTAGAAAATTGAAGGAGAATGATGTGTAAACGATTCTCTTTAGAGGAATACAAATTATTTTTTTCTTGTGGAGATGTATACTGCTGTTGGGAATATAAATTGGAACTACTACTTTCGAAAAGTATCTTTTGTTTGTTAGTATCCATTAAAGCTAAACAAACTTAAGCTACTCCTGGGTATATATCAGACAAAAATTCCTGAGTGTGTCTATTTCTGGAAACTTTGTGATATCCCCATGCTGGAAGCACCCCCGTGTCCATCAATGGAATTGAAAAATTGTGTTATAAATATACAGTGGAAATCTACAATTGTTTTAAAAATATACACTATTGAACATGCCACAACATGGATGAATTTTACAGACCTCACATTAAGTGGAAGAAGCCAGATGCAGAAGATTACATACATACTGTATGATTCCATTTATATGAAGTTCAAAAACAGGAAAAACTTGTCCCTGAGACAAAAGTCAGGATTGCAGTTAGCCCTGGGGGATACTAGTGGGAAAGCTCTACAAAGAAGCCTTAGCCATGTTGGAAATACTCTATAACTTGATCTGGAATAAAGAATTAATATGTAAAAAAGTGTTACCTTATAGCTCTAAGATTTGTGTACTTTTCTGAATAAAAGATAGTTTTAAAAGAAAAGAAATAAATGGATCATGGATAACTTGCAAGCTTTTCAGGGAGTTGGCAGTGGGTCGGAGGCAGAGAACCAGATCTGGAGGCTACACAGCCAGGAACGATGTCCCAGCCGTGTCACAGATGGGCCCATGAAGGACTCTTGTCCTGCCCCTGGGCATAGCCATTGCCGCTTCTACAGCTCAGAGCTGCAACTCTAGACATCAGATTTTGTCACCAAATTGCAGCCCCAACTGTCTCTCTGCCATTCGCCCATCACTCTGGCCAGAATGGATTCTGCACAAGACCACTCTTTTATTACTTAGCTTGCAATTCAAAGTCTGGGACAGGGGCATCAGATTGGCAGAGTCTTGGCACTTGTCCCTTAGTTTCACGGGAGGTTTGGAGGCAGAGCACCTGCTACTATTTCATGAAGTAGGGGGATTCCTCCAACATAAGATTGGGGTTCCCATAGGAAGCATCCAAAAAGAATAACAAATGTCTGTACAGGGGCATACCTCAATCAGTCAACAAATAATTGACCGCATGCCCATGTGGTACATGGTTACATTGTGCTGGTAAAAGAAATCCTTGGGCTGGTTTCCTATTATATGAATTGCTTTTCTTCACTTACCTGTACAAAGGAAAAGAAATTTGTTTCCTTTCAGGGAAAGCTGCTGAGATTAGGTTCAGATTAGATTAGTTCTTTTCCTTCCAGACCGACATGAATTCATTTTTCCTTTTACAGGTTTATAAAAAGGAAGAGTTTGGATCTTAAACACCTTTTCCCTAAAGGAATGAGATTTATTACTTTTAATGATGAACTTGAGCCATCAGAATACTATGCTTATAAATGACGAAAGATCCCAGCCTGGAGGTCTTGGCAGACTGTCGAGGTCTTGCGTCCACACATCCACTCTTGCCACTGTTGCAAAACTTTTGACGACACAGGTGCAATAGCAAAGCAAGAACAAAAATAAACTTGGATGCTGTTGTTCTGATGAGAAGTTGACAAGCAATTGTTTTTGGAAACGTTCTTCTTTGCTAAAGTTGTTTTGCACCACAGTAAACAATAAAAAACAATGAAAAATACGGTTTTCCATGCAAACATGGAGGAGGGTGGTGAAGTCAGGTGTTGGCTGGAATTTAGACAGAATTACAAAAGCCCTGTTCTCAAAACAGTAGAGATGACATGCTAGAAGCCTACAACAGCAGATGCTCTGTGTGTGTGTGTGTGTGTGTGTGTATGAGAGAGAGAGAGAGAAGGAGAGAGAGAGAGAGAGAACAAGATCATCGTAAGCATTTGAAACAAGTACTGATGACATAGTAGATGTGGTATATGGGATACAGTCACTAGCACTGCACTGGGCTTATATTAGGATGTCACTAAATGTTTGTGACCTGAGCTTGGAGCATTCTAAAAGGATTTTTTGACTTTGAAGATTGTGTGAACAGAATAAGAGGGAGATAATGACCCTTTGGTTATTGTAATCATTTAGCTGTATGATTTCTGAAGAATTTCGGATGGGACCTTGACTTGCCATTATAAAAATGCATATAAATAAAATTCCACATGTACTTAGTGCCAAAGTAGCTGCAATTTGAACCAAGATAAGGGTTTGCTGCACACACCAGACCTTGGCTGACACCATCTGATACAGCCATGACCAGAATAACACAGATGTTTCTATAGGGCTTTCCTGAGCTCAAACTGCATTAATTATATCATCTGTGGAAAGATAACACTTTCTAGCAATGTTCCTCTCAATATTTAAAGGTTAGAATGGACATGGAAAAGTTTCCTTTGTTTCTGTCTGTGTTGACTTCATTCACTAAAGGGCTTTGTCTATCTGGTGGGAAAGCTGGCCTGCAGCAGCTCCAGCTTAGCTGATCCTTACAGCACTTCATCCCAGAGGTGGAGCAGGTTCCTTCCTTCCACTCCCAATACCAATATTTGAAGAGAGCTCTGACTGACCCACCTGAGTCACATCCCACCAGGGATGGCCACATAGTGCGTGCGTGTGGTGGGAGGTGGAAAGAACCCCTTAGATGAGGCAACAGATAGGAAGGGAAGTCGGGAGACAGTGAACAGAAGTCATGTGGAGTGTCATGGGGTGTTATGTGGGAATCTTGGGGTTGATGAACGAGGGGTGAGTGTGAAGAAAGGATCATCTCTGTAGAAGCCGCCACCTGCCATGTGCCTCATCTCACCCTCTCCCACCTTCCTAGACATCTAAAAAATTAAACAGACCCATCTCTAGAATCACCAGCCCTGGGCACAGTATGATTTCAGGGACAGGCTAAAGGGCCTTTCTGCCTAAATTACATATTTCCAGCGGTATATTGTGTCTAGAATCAGTTTCACTCAGCACAAAGCATTTCATTCCAGATTCATCTTTTACAGATAAAAAGCCTGAATGCAAATACCGGGTTAGTTATACAAATATAACTGGCTGCTTTCTGCAACCTACTGTGGATCATAAGGGAGGAAGGTCTGAGAGTGGAAGGAGAGCCCAGTGGATGGGCCCCTGCCCACATCAGGCCCCGGAGATGTGAGTAGAGATGCTAGTTGTGGTTGAAGAAGTGCTGAAAGGGATTGAGGTCTTAGCTTTCAAAAAAGTCTGTGTCTTTGAACACTGGGGTCAAAGTCTCTTTCCTTGGGCCACTTCTGTTTGTAGAGATTGATCCTGGTAGTCAGCCTAGGCAACATTAAGCATTTGGCTATGTAGTGAGTTTTGTCATTGTTTAAACACAAACTCCTACTTTCCTTTCCAGGGAACATGGTCCCAACTGGCAGGATAAATTAAACAAAAGAAAATCCACTGAAACCATGAGAAGTGGTTCTATTCTCTGACTATACTTACCTCTCTGGGTAAATGGCATATAAGTAAAGAGAAACATACAGTCTGGTGTACAAATTTCTGAATGGTTATAGTTTTAAAAGGTTTGTCTAGAGTTCATTCTAAATCAGATTTTCAACTCCTCAGGTTCTTTTGTTCTTGTGTTTTAAATTTTTATTTTATATTTTGCCTTGAAAACATTGGGGCTTCAATTACAAAATAATTTCTGGATTTTTTGCTTGCAAATCGAAATATCAAAGAAATTATTGACACTAGCTTTCAAAGCAGGTTGGAGATGGAATTTACCAAAGTAGTGAATGTTTGCCATTAAATGTATAGATTTAAGAGATCTTTCCGTGAATACATCATACTTGCCCTTCAATATGCTGACTGACATTAAAGGAAAAAACGCAGTTCTGAAATTCAACAGAGAAAAACTGATATTTGAAAAAGGAACTACAGGGAAATCCACCTCTACTAAAACCCAAAGGATGTTCTAGTGGGTTTGATGAAAAGTGCTCCAACTGTGGAATTAGATAGATGTGTTTTCTGTTGTTGGCAAATCACAACTCTCAGAGGCTCCTCTATAAAACAGGCGACTATCTATTTCATAATAATCATGACTATCTGTGGGTAAAGGTGAGGGGTAAAGGAATAGTGCACACATGAGTGCAGACCTCAGACAGCTGAAGCCTGCACCTGCTGAGATGTGTCTGAAGAAATGACCATCACTTCTCTGCTCTCCTGGCTAGTTGTCAGGATCGGGCTGAGATCCTCTGTCACCATTTTTGCTAGCTTCCTGTGAGCAGGCAGGCCTTTAGCTGGCCTCCTCAGAAGACAGATGAGAGGGGAACCAGGAGGGTATCAAATCCCTGTAAGAATGGCAAAGAGGACTCTCACTTGGGGGTCCCTTATGCTAAGCAGCTGACAACAGCATGTCTTCATGGGTCAATATAGGGCCCCGGGAGCATAAACCCCAACTGGGAGTTCCTTTAGTAATTTAACCATCTCAAAGTCTCCAAATCCTTTTCCATTAAAGACATTTTATGCATTGTGTGTCTACTGGAATCTCTCCTTCATTCTCATCAGTATTATATAAATAATCCTTCAACATGTAATGGCTGGCACATCTAGACACAAGAGAAGTTAGCTGCCTTTTGCAGCCCATTCCCTCAAACACCTGATCCAACTCAAGATGAAGCAGGCTTACAGGGCATCTCATCTGCTCATCGGGCAACCTGGTTTCTCATGGTTTCTCTCACTCAACCCTGTCATGAGAACATTTTCTAAAACTCCTTTTTGTCACCGTACATGTGTCCTTTTCACATCCCCAGTTTCACTCCCTCATCCTTTTGAAGAAGGTCTAGGACAGGACTTAAGCACTTGACCACCCACCCAGGAGAACAAACGGTATCAACGAGATGACACTCAGGGAGGAAGAAACCATGATTCCAGAATAGCTAGCTCTCTGCTGCGGTGTCAGACCTACCCGAGACCTGGCCTCTGCTTATCTCCATCTCTCCATCTCTGTAAAAACAGGTCACTCTCCCATACTAACTGTGGAGGAAAATAAGACAGCAGGTTGTACAAAATCGCAAGGAAAGCCTCTCCTCCTGTCCTCCTCACCCGCCTCTCCCTGCTTTCAGTGATTCCACTCTGGCTTCATTTATTTATTCCACAAGTATTGACTGTCTACTATGTATGGTTCTGTTCTAGATAATGAAGATGCAGCTGTGAAAAACAGACAACCCTGCCTTTACCTGGAGGAGGGAAAGACAAGCCATAAACAAGTAAACTGCACGGTGTGTCAGGTGGTTTAAAAATGAGGGGTGGAGAGGGTTGCAGGGTTAAGTTTGAATTTTTAAATCAAATGGTGATAAGGCAATCTTCCCGCAAAGAACTGGCAGAGATGAGGGAGTGAGCCTGTGGCTGTCTGAGGGCACACCTTTCCAGGAAACAGCTGGTAGACAAGCCCAGAGGCCAGAGCTTTTGTACCGAAGGGCTAAGCAATGGGGTCAATGTGCCAGAGCGAAGTTAATGTGGCCAGAATTAGGGAGCGAAGTCTGAGATTATGAGAGAAGGAATCAGATTATTCAGGGCTTTGGAAGCCATTATAAGACTTTGGTTTTTTACCCTTCGGAGGTGGGAAGTCATTGGAGGGTTTAGAGCAGAAGAGTGACATGGTATGATTTATGTTCAAAGGATCACCCTGGCTACCCTGATGAAACTAGGCTAGAGGGATTGCAGGAGCAAAAGGTGGCTATAACAATTATCCAGATAAGAAATAATGTCGGCTTGCAATGAGGTACTTGTGAGAAGTGTCATATTTTGGAAAAGGAAGAAACAAAGATGGCCCCAGAGGCTTTGGTCTGAGAAACTTAAGAGTGGAATTGCCATTTCATCATAGGCTAAAATCAGTGAATGCCTGGAGTCCTGCTAAATCAACACTGTTTGCTCCTTTCTGGCTGGAATTTAGTGTGGGTCTAAGAAGTCTAATTAAGATTTCATCTAAAAGACTTAGCAATTCTATCCTTTAAAAAACCCAAATAACAAATGTTTCAAAATGCAAAGCAAGTTTAAAAGATTTATTGAAATAGTATGGCAAAACTTTCCTAACACTATGAGGAATGTGACAATTATTAATTTTATAAGTATTTTATTTTTGCCTAAGTATGTCTCAGCGATTTGCCTGAGCATGAAAACAAACAAAATAAAACAAAACTTGATGTTACCTGATAACTTTCATGAGGGAACCATAATTGTTTTATAAACCAGGCTTTAGACATATGGATTTCATAAACACAAATGCTGTTGGCCACACACAGTCCTTACTCCCCATCCATTCCATTGCTCTTAATCCTCCCTCAAAAGGACAAAAGGTAAAAAAAAGATCATAAGCAAAAAAAAAAATCATTGAAAAACACAGATGAAAGCAATTTTTTTTTGTCTCTAGACCTATGCTCAATTTCATTTCTTTGACCATGTGGGAAAGCAATGAAACCAGTTCACTAGCTCTTGTTATGCCTCTAACTCTCCCTCTATGCACTTCTAAATCGTTTTTAATCCATTTATTATTGCATGTATTTCTATATAACCAGAAGCACTTACTCTATTTTTATCACATTTTGTAACAGTTTTCATGAGGAACTGTACACATGTTCTTCGATACATATCTCTTCATAAGAAAGATAACCTTAAGTCCAAAGTGAAGAAGGAAGCTTTCTGTTGACACACGGAGCCCTAAGCCACAGACCTTTACTCAGGGGGCCCTGGGGCTGCTGGGAGGTTGTTGGTGAGCTTTCATTGGCCCTGTAGATTTCATTACCACCAGTCTCTCCCCCAGACAACTCCTACCACCCGCTGTATGCTTTCATCTTCGAACCGACTTCTCTGCCTGGTCCCCTTTGCCTCCCAAACTGTATGTAAGATTATGAAGCTGCCACCAGCAAGAGACCCTATGCCAGGAGGGTTGAGTAGGGAGTGTGGCATAAACTGGAGCTACATTTTCTTTTTTACCTTGATGCTGAAAAACGTGACACCCGATTGTGAGGATAAGGATAAATTCTTCTAAGGCAAGATTAAAAAGCAAAACAAACAAACAAAAACAGAAAAGAAAACCTTAAAGAGAATGTATGGTAATGAGGGGAATTGTACAGAACAGGCATTTTTCAGTATATCAGTAAGATATCAGTTATTGCTAATACCTTAATCTGGATATTAACCCAGACATCATGAGAGGTTTTTCAAATACTATTCTTACTTGCTCAGAATAGCATTTAAAAGGAGATTTTGGTTCATTAAGTAGAAATATTTCATAATAAAAAGTTACTATGGAAAAGCATATTCACATAATGTAGAAATGTACGGGAAATATTCATTCATGTAAAAATTGGCACATCTATGTCAATTTAACTGACTCAACTGTGAATGAAATATGTCTGTCTCAGGACTGCTTTGGTTTTTAATGCTACTTTTTAATAATCTAACAATATTTTACTAAGGGCCTGCTTTTCCTTGGTTCTTAAATTGTTGTTTAGCTGTCTCGAAGAGTAAAGATTGTTGTTAGGGATGTTACATTCAGAAATAAAGTTCTGTATTTCATAGAGCCCTTTATTCTCTGCCTCTTCTTTAAATCCAACTTTTTCTTGTGGGGATGGGGGTGTTGCTTAAATTTAGTCTATAAGTAAAATATAAAGAAAAAATGGCTAAATACAGTAGTTCCTAAAGTGTAATGGTGAACATTGTCTTAAAAAAATATAAAGACCATTTTCAATGAGATCATCCAGCCATGAGAGTCCCGTGCTCAGAGGCTTTTGCTTTCCATGTCGCACATCACTCCATGCCACTTCAAGGAATTTCCACACATCTCTTTTCACTTCTCTGACTTCTCCTGTCTAACATGGGCTGATATATCTCAGCCACCACACAGGAACCTTTGTGAGGTACCAGGGCTTCAATTTCAACAACTCTTTGAATTCCTTCATACACCTTTTGCTCCTACACACAGGGGTAAAAATGATATGATAAATGGTTTTCAGTAAATCACCAACTTGCCCTATTTTTAATAAAATTAGTTAAGTGGTCACAGTGGTAGTTGAGTTTTAGGGTTTCTTCCCAGGCGCTTCCTCCTCCTCCAGAGGTATGGCTGTGTAGGTCCCGCATGACTTCTCCCTGCGAGTGGATGATTGATTGGCCCAGTGTGGATGTGCCCCATGTGGCCACAGAGGCAGAGTGGAATTCTTTAGGTCTGGCTTCTCCAGCTTCCCTTCCCAGTCATACAGAGCCTGGCAGCACTGGAGTTCCTGCCTCTAGCTCTTCATAAGATTGCATGTTATCTCCTAATAAAACTCCTCCCCTGCCTTCCACTTATCTTGTTGAACCAGTTCGAATGGGCTTCTGTTCTTTACAACCAAAGAATCCTGTCTCAGATGGACACCAAAAAAAGGAGTATTCAATTAACCACCAAAACAAGATAAAGACCCCATGGATTAGAATATGATGGCAAAATTGGCACAAACATATAGCGCTGTGATCCAAAAGCCACTTGAAATTAGGTGTGTAAAGTCCATACAAATGAACATTTGTGGTAGTCAAGTGGAACTGAAGATTGCTAATATTAATCTTTAGATATTCATGAAGGTCAAGTGGAGACAAACTGAGTGATTGAAAAGGTGCAAACGCACATACAGGTAGATGCGGATTCTGAGGCTGATGCCAAGAGCTAATAGTTTATCGAAGAAGAGGAAAGTGAGAAGGAACTAAAACGAGATAAGGGAAGATAAGAAGAGAGAGAGTAGCTAAAGAGAGGATATATTTGGTGGGTAAAATGTTACTCAAATGAACCAAAGAAGAAAACAAACATCTATTTTTTGAACTTACCGTTTGTAGTGAATTGTTAATTACAAAGACTCGGTATACCAGCACGTAATAATTTTCCATTGGCTCATTTTTTCCTTTTTGGTCTCTATATGGTAAATTTGGAGCATGGAGAATCACCAATGAAGATCCATTAACTTGGACTATATTCGTGACTGGAGGATCTATTTTTGCTGGAGAAAGAATAGGAAATTGTGACAAATCATTTTTAAAATGTAGTATTTCACATGGACACATTATACATAATAACAAGTCATTATTAAATTCTCTCTCCCTGGCAAAAATCATTATGAAGATACTGCTGATACCTATAGTATTATATGAGATGTTTCTTTGAAGATATTTTTTATTTGCAAAGACTGATACATCTGAATAAGCTTTAAGCGGAAATTTATCAATCATTTCCACAGCCTACAGTAATTGTTTTGGAAAATGAAGTGTGTGTTGTTTAAGCCACCCAGCCTGTAGTATTATGCTATGGTGACCTCAGCAAACAATTATATATATATATATATATATTATTTATTAATCCATGTTGTTGTATGAATCAATGATTTATTCTTTTGATTATTGCTGTGAGGTATTTAATTGTATGAATATCATAATTTATCCATTGTGTTATTCACAGACTTTTAGGTTGTTTCTAGTTTTCTAGTTTTTGGCTATTATGAATAGAGTTGCTATGAACATTCTTATACATGTCGTTGGGGAAATGTGTGCTTTGCTGAGAATGTAACTAAGAATGGAATGGCTAGGTGATAGAGTTTATATATGTTTAGCTTTTATAGATATTGCCATTTTTGACAGTGAATACACCAGTTTATATTCCCTTCAGCAGTAATGAATGTTCCCATTTTTCACATTCTAACACTTGACATTATTTAAAAATTTTAAAGATTTTGCCATTCTGGTAAGTGTACAATACTTTTCACTGTGTTTTAGTGTTTCATTTTCCTGATGACTAACGGAATTGGCTATTTGGATATCCCCTCTTGTGAAGAGCCTGCTCAAGTCTTTTGCCCATTTTTTAACTGGTTGCCTTATCTTTTTATTATTGATTTGTGAGAGTTCTTTGTACATTCTGGACATAGTCCTATGTAAGATATACACTTGTAAATATCTTCTCTTTTATTTTCATC
The DNA here is from genome assembly GCA_032199065.1 of Smutsia gigantea. Taxonomy (NCBI): domain Eukaryota; kingdom Metazoa; phylum Chordata; class Mammalia; order Pholidota; family Manidae; genus Smutsia; species Smutsia gigantea. The sequence continues at coordinate 23,910 of JAVSCE010011043.1, forward strand.
ACTTTAATGGTATATTTCTATTAACAGAAGTTCTTAATTTTAGTGTAGTCCAAGTTATCAGTTATTTTCTTCATCATTAGCACACTGGGGGTCTACATACCCCAATGTCATGAAAATATTCTACCATGTTATCTTATAGCATAGTAGTCAACAAACATTTTTTGTAAAGAACAAGATAATAAATATTTTAGGCTTTGTGGGCCATGTATGTCTCTGTTGTGACTATCCACCTTTGCCATTGAGGTGTGAAAGCAGTCATAGACAAAATGTAAATGAATGTGTGTGACTATGTTCCAATAAAGTTTTATTTACAAAAAACAGAAGCAGACCAGATTTGGCCCACAGGCTATAGTTACTGAGTTTTATTGTCTTATCCAGCCAGACTTAATTTTGTAAATGGGTAATGTAGGGAAACAAGATTTATTGTGTTCCCAGTTAATCCAGTTTCACATATTAAAAAGACCACAGTTACTCCACTGAACTGCACCACGGGCATAAATCAAATGACCATGTATGTGTTGTGTTGCTTCTGAACTTTGGTTAAAGTATTTGGCTTTGCTTCTGTAAGGTGTCTGTGGCACGATCATTCTGGTCCTTTGAATGTATCAATTTATTATCTTAGATTTTGATTGTTTAATGTGATATTTATTCCTCAATAGAGGTGAAGTGCTTATTTTAAGCATTGGCCTAGAAATACCAGTGAGCCTGGCTTCAGATATCACAGGGACTCCTGGTATGTGATCCGTGACAGTGGGCTTTGTAAATGAGTGACCATTCTTGACCCACTGGCTGGCTTGTGGTTGTGTTACAATGGCCAATTTAAGATTCCTTGACCTCACAGCACCATTTTACTCATTGACTGGTCTCTCCTTGAAATATTCTCTTCCTATGATATTCATGAATGTAACAGTCTGCTGATTTTCTCATCTCTTTGGCTGTTCCTTCTCGGTCTCCTTTTAAGATTTATCTTCCCTACTCGGGCATCTGTCATTGGGATTCTCTCAGCACACCTGGTCTTGCTCATCGCTCCCTCTCAGGCAGTATTCCCTCTCTGGACAATTCTACCAATGCCCATTGTACTGTATGCAAGTGACTCACAATTGGTGTCTCTAATAGAGTCCTGGATCTGTACAGATACTTCTCTTGGATGTCTGAAAAGCATCTTAAACTCAACATATTCAAAATTGGACTCATGATCTCCACTACTCTTCACCCCATCAAGCTCATCTTTTTTACCTCAAACCCCATAAAAAGCATCTCAGTGGTTTATCTTGTTATGCAAGCCATAAACTTAGAGGTCATCTTTGGCACATCCTTCCTCCTTATCACTATATCCAACCCATCACCAAGCTCTGCCATTTTTCCCTACCAAATGTCCCTCCAGTGATACATTTTCTATTGCCCTTTTCATTATCCTAATTCAAACCAAATCTTGCCTCCTGTGGACTATTACAGGAACCTACTACCTCACTTACCTGTATTCAATCTGTTCTTTATATGATCTGTACCCCTAAATATAGCCAAAGTGATATTTTCAATACAGAAATATGATCATATGTCCCCTAATTAAAATGACATTTTTCAGGAGGAAGTCATAACTTACCAGAAAACACTTATTACTGGCCTACCTCCCTAGTCCCTCCTCATTTCATATTCCCTCCTGCCTTCTGTTCACCATACCAGTTATCTTTCAGTCTCTGGTTTGCATGGCAAAAATTTGCCATTCTTCCTCTTGCCTGAGGACCTTTGCCAAAGCTCTTCCCTTTGCCTGGAATGCTCTGACCCACTTTATTAGCCTTGTTAACCTAGGTTCAGCTTTAGATATCAGCTCAAGTGTCATTTCTCCAGAGATGCTTTTCCTGATAATGCTGATCAGGTCTCTCCTTGACTAGGGTCCCATAGCACTGGGAATCCCTTTTGTACTGTCTGTCATTGGTATCCTTTTATGATTGTGTGTGATTATTTTATTAATGACTGTCTTCCCCATTAAACAGAAATCTCTATGAAGAAAGAGACTTTGGGTCTGCTGTGCTTGCTGTTTTCCCTCCAGGACCTAGTATGATGCCTGGAACGTAGTAAGTGTCTTATGAATACCTGCTAAATGAATAAAGAGATAAGGTGATTATTTATTCTGACCTTAGCCCACTCTATTAGAAAATCAGGACTACTCCAAAACTCTGCAACTATTTTTAATCCAAGAAAGTCAGGGGTTAGATAATACTGAAATCTTATTGAGCCTCAAATGTTGCTTTTAACTTAAGAAACTTAAAAAAAAATCATGCTTTGTCTCTGGTAGATTCCAGGAACCAGAACCTCTTAACCTTAAATAATACTCTGCTGCTCAGAAACACGCCCCAGGTGAGTCAGTGCATCCAGTAGGCTCATTAGGCTGGTATCATAGGCTCCAGGAACATGCTGTCCTAACATCCTAGAATGTTATTCCAAGTGGAAGCCAATAGAATTTCTCCTCTGAACAAAATAGAAAATCAAAGGTATACTGTATCCCTGGGGAAACTGCAGAGGTCTGTGCATGAAGAAATACTTTGAAAGATGCAGAGACAGTGAGAGGTATTGCTTCCTCTTTAAGCCCACTTATTTGAATTATACCCTTCTCACAAAAAGATGGATCTTGAACAATAAAAGGGATCATTGTGATGTACTTAGGTGGTCACCATGGTGTAATTGCTATTCAGTTTAGCGTCTCTGTTCTGGAGCCAATCAACACAACCTCTGATATGTCATTATTGATTTGGGAAATGATTTTTTTCCCTTCCTTTGTTCAATAGTTTGAAAGCATCAGAACAGTTTCCTTTGACTTGGCTTTCACATCACCTTGGCTGTCTGTCACATAAAGTCTACAGAGTCTTTGATCCTTTCACCACAGGATATCATGCTGATCCACTACAAAATACTAATTGCTCTTGGTATACTTACAGCACTAAGCACTGTAGAGGCTTTAGTAAAATACATAGAAACAGAATGTTGAGTTAAATTTCCTCTGGAATTTGTTGAGATGTTTTCTCTCAAATGAAAAAGAAGTTGCTGTACTTTGCATCCCTTCCCACTAAGAAAGTCTTTATGGGTCTCTGTGAATTTTAGGTCTCTGTGAATTTTGGAGCGAATACAAACCACATTAGTTGTGTTTCCCATTTGCAAAGTAACTCATAAGATTTTCAGCTTTGACAGGGTCCCGGAATAAGAGATAGACTTTTCAGCTAGTTCATGTTGCAAACAAGCAGCTCTCAGTCTTTTATGATCCAGATTATCCAACAATCTTCAAAACATCTGTGGTGAACGGGGTGCCATGTAGAGACTGTGGCAATTCCAAGTCCCTAGATTTTTATAACAAAATCACATTCTCTTTAGCAAATAACTTTTTTTCTTTTGAGAAAAAGTTCCAGACTTTCTTGTTACTGGGTCCTGTTAGAAACTGAACAACTGTCCTTGGGATATCAATGAACCATGCAGCCTGAGCTTCCTATCATGAACTGGGTGTCGTCTAAAACACCAAGTCATAAAATGCACAGAAATATGCCAACATTAAGTGGAAAAGATTATGTGAGTCCAGCTTCTAGCAGGTCTTAACCTCAAATTAGTTTTCAAAAGTAGGTAGCTCATCCTTCCAGTGCATCTACACCTACTATCTTACTATACTTCTTCCTCTATAGCTATGACCTCTTGAGGAGTTCCTTATGACCCATAATTTAGGAAGAAAAAAAGGATCCCAGTTCCCAGAAAAAAAAAGGATCCTAGTTCCCAGAAAGTTCTGCATGACATGATGGCACCAGCCAAAAGTGAACTGCAGCAGTATTATATACCACTCAGGTGGTGGCAAGAGGTCTGGAGAAGAGATATATGGATGGACCCCCTATGCAAATATTTCTGTGTCCATGTGAATGCAGAGCAAAAGGTACCTACCTCAAGGAAGCTCTCAAAAATCTAGGTAGATATGGAATTGCAAGGGATCCAGAATAGCCAAAACAATTTTGAAAAAGAAGTACAAAGTTGGAGAACTTAAATTCCAAATTTCAAAACTTACTACAAAGCAACAGTAATCAACACAGTGTGATGCTTGCACAAGGGTAGATGTAAAGATTAATGGAATTGAATTGAGAATCTAGAAGTAAGCATACAGGTCAATGGTCAACTGATATTCAACAAGTGTATCAAGATCATTCAATGAGGGAAGAATAGTGTTTCCAACAAATGATGTTGGGGCAACTGGATAGCCATATATAAAAGAATGAAGTTGAACTCATCTTACACCATATACAAAAATGAACTCAAAATGAACCAAAGATCTAAACATAAGAGCTAAAAACTATAAAACTCTTAGAAAAAAACTTCAGGCACTCAGAGCCTTAGATTTGGCAAAGGATTCTTATATATGACAACAAAAATATGAGAAATATGAGAAAAAATAGACTGGACTTCATCAAAGTTAAAAGCTTTTGTACTTTAAACGACACCATCAAGAAAGTGAAAAGAGAAATCATAGAATGGGAGAAAATATTTTAAAATCGTATATCTGAAAAAGGACTGTTATCCATAATACATAAAAAACTCTAACAACTCAATAATAAAAAGACAAATAATCCAACTTAAAAATGGTCTAGTGATCTGAAATAGTTCTTCAAGAGACATACACTAATGACCAATAAACACATGAAAAGATGCTCAACATTGATCATCAGGGCACATCCAAACCACATGAGATACCACTTCACACCCAATAAGACAGCTATAATAAAAAAAAGCCAGTTAAGTGTTGCTGAGGATGCAGAGAAATCATCACTCTCAAATACTGCTAGTGGGAATGGAAAGCAGCTGCTTTGAAAAACAGTTTAGCAGTTCCTCAAATGATTAAACATACAGTTACCAATTGACCCAGCAATTCTACTCCTAGGTATATATTTAAGAGAAATAAAAATGTATGTCTACACAAAACAGCTTGTACATGAATGTTTATAGTAGCACAATTCATAATAGTCAAAAGGTAAATACAGTGTAAATTTCCATCAATTGAGGAATAGATAAAATTTGGTGTATCTATATACTGGAATATTATTCATCCACAAAAAGGAATGAAGTACTGATACATGCTACAGCATGGATGAGCCTTGAAAACATTATGCTAAATGGAAGAGGCCAGTCACAAAAGACCACATATTATATGATTCCATTCATACAGAATGTAAGAACAGGGGACTATATAGAGATAGAAAGTAGATTAGTGGTTACCTAGGGCTGAGGGGCTAGTGAAGAGAGAGAGTAGTAGGGTGAATAGCCAAAAGTTATGGCATTTCTTTTCAAGGTGATGAAAGTGTGTTCTGAAATTAATTGTGGGTGATGGTTTTACATACTTGTGAATACACTAAAAGCTATTGAATTGTGAATATTTAATTGGTAATTATAAGGGGTGTGAATTATATCTCAATAAAGCTATTTTAAAAAATTAGGTAGAGGCAGCTAAATCCTATTTTCCCAGGGACCCATACTTGTTCCACAGGCACTGAACAAAATGGCAGTGTGAAAGGGATGGAGGCTATGTATGGACTCAACAATATGGGCTCCTTGTCAAGGTTGGACTGACACTGCTGAATGTCTAACTTCCCAGTAAGGAGGACCAGTCATGAAGCCCTTATATAGTTCATTTTATATAGTTTTCTTTTAATCCTTTCCAACTGGGAGGAGACAAGAGACAATGGAGTAGACAGTTTTCTGGTTATAGATCTGTCTTCCCGATTTCAGTGTTTTTATCGGCAGTCCCTCTGACAACCCCTCACCATGGATGTAATAAATGCCTTATTCATGGGCACACTACCCCATGATACATTGCTTATGACAGAAGAGCTAAGTTAATGTGGAAAAAGTGAAGTCAAGTCTCATACTCACAGGAATATTTGGCCTTATCACATATTCACTCAAAAATCCCTGGCTTTATAAGTAGGTAAAGTAGAAAACAGAAAATACAGTTTGAGAGACAATAGCTAGTTTGGCTGCATATCAATTGATGTAAGTTCTAGTCTTGTGGCCAATATATGGTGCTATTTCTCCCACAGACAGAATTCACTGGTCTAGGGTACAAGAAAATGAAGTGGGAGGGGGCAATTCCTCACTATTAAATATAGTGAACAACTCATGAAATGGTTTGTTTCCATACACTTGACCTTAATCTTCCAGGTTTTAACAACGTTAGTTTCAAAGAATTGGAAGTTGAGGCTGCCTCCCGACTCTTTGAAGTTCTTTGTGCAATTTAACCAGCAGGGAGAAAATGAGGTCCTTGTGTTGTCTAAGGAGATTGGTTTTGATTATCAAGGGAAAATAGAGTTGTTATATATAAAATGGGATCAGGTACAAGTAGGCTTGGTATCCTATGGAGTACGTCTTAGAACTCCTATATTTAGTGATAAAAATTAATCTAAGGTTATGTTAAGCTAATGCAGGAAAGACCAAAAGGACTCAAACTTCTCAAGATGAAGAATTTAAGTGCTGGCTGAAAAGAAAGTGAATACTGAGTTAATAATGAGGGAGGAAGTTATGAATACTAACTATAGCTTCATGACTAATTGTAATTATGAGGACTGTAGTAAATATCAGTATTTTCTTTTTGTGTTGTCATACATATCTTTGTACATATACATTAAACACTTTTTATCTTCTTCCTTTTGTTTACTATTTTATGTAAGGTCTGTTGGTAGTAGTTTATAATTTACATTTTAGATTAAATATGCTATTCTGAGATTATGACTAAATTAGGAAAATAATACACATCACTGAGAAATGAATATAAGAATGAATTTTTGGTCTCCCCTTTGGGGATGTGATTAAAAGTCTTAATTTCCTCAGCAGAAAATTTTTGCAATGACTATTTTCAGGAACATAACCCCCATGCTTAAGAAAGGACTGGGGCAATACGACTTCTTTTCTGCCTTCTCACACTACTTTTCTCCTAGCAGGTAACAACCTGGCAGTGGGACACAATGTCAACTCTGCAGTCAGATGCAGCAGAATTTGAACCCTGACTCAGTTTATGCAGGCTGTAAGACTTGGGCAACTACTAGTGCCTCTGGCTTGGTTTCCTTGGCTTTGAAATGAGGATAAAAGCCATCTTCTAGAGTTGTTTTGAAATTAGATCAAATGAGATGATGGTGCAACCTTCAGCAAAGCATAGGACCTGGTAACTAGCTCTGCTTCTTGAGGACTTCTTAAGGGTAGGAAGAGAAAATGCAAAGAAATTCCATACAACTCACTTTCCCACCAGGGAGTGAACCGCTGTGTCATGGTCCAGCCTGAATGAATCCCAGCCGAAGTTGTTCTCACCCTCCCATAATAAGGTTCCCATATGTCTGACGTTTCATTGGTAAGATCACAAAAGAATTCTTGAATACCCCAACAGTCCTCTTTATTTTTCCATTGTCTCTGTCCATACCTATGGAAGGGAAAAGACAAAGATCTGAGTTTCTTTTTTCCATTAAAGGAGTCTTCTGTTTTCTCAGTGTATTAATTTTTTAGACTGTTTGGAATTTGCCCTCCAATATCAGTACCACTGTGTCCATTTATGGCTATTTTTAAGTATCTTTTTAAGGAATTTACTCTTAACCAAAGTGCCTTCTTGCTTAAAGATAAACACAAGCCTGACATCTTCTGTACCACTTGTATAAGGTTTTTTGTTTTTTGTTTTTTCTTTCTCCAACACATGGTGAAATTTTTCTTCTGGTGTGTGGACCAAGTTCCATTTTTGAGTACTAGCTCTCCACATCCTCAATGCTTCTGGGGTCTCAACTTTGTGGTTTTCCTTACTTCCCATCAGCTCGCTGTTGAGTAATGTGGCTGATTCTGAGAAGCTGCTACCACTTTTCATCTCAAGTGGTGTTTACCCAACACATTGGATCAATCTTTTTATTGAAAATTGAGCAGTGGTGGTAAAGAAGACGTATAAGGCATCTGGGATTATGAGCTGGGAGAGAAGGAGAGGAACCCATTAAAAAAAGGCAATGAAGCAAAGGGGCTGATAGGTTGATTCAGCCTATGAAAATGAGATTATGTAACAGCAAAAGGAAAGATTAAGACTTAACTTCCTTACCAGTGACAAATCAGAGACAAAGTAGTAAGGTGATGGTGGGAACAGAGCAGGATTTAGAGGCTGTAGATAAAGCCTTCTAAATCATTTATTAAAGGACTTGAACTCTATGAATTTCTAGCCATATAATGAGGGATATTTCTGGTGTCTTTACTTTGCAAACTATATGACAGCGGTTTCATTATACAGGAAAATACCATTAAAGCAGAAACAGCAACACACATACTGAGAACAATTTGATATTTTTAAAATTGTTATTTACTGATGAGACATTTCTTTACTAGCTGAATTTAGCTGTAATGACTGGCTTCTTTTCAATGCAATGCCTCATTTTTTTATCCTATTCCAAAGGGGACAAGTATTAACAGTATACCCATGTGAAATGGATAGAATCAAAGTGAAAGATTTCAAAAATATAAATCTTTATTATGCTGTTGAAAATACCATACAGACAGGAGTGGATCTAGGTTTTCTGAATTTTATGCAAGTTTGGAAGCCCTCTTTAAGAAAAAGAATTACAAGTATGAAATTCTCCCTTGGGGTCCTGAAATTTAATCATTTCTTTCATGGTATGAGATAATGAGTTTTTAGAAATACATATTTGGTCATTCTATGAACTGGTCATTCTATAACCAAATATGTATTTCCCAGGTATGTTTGTTCTTCATCCCCAGTTCCTGAAAACACTGCCAAGTCTTAAAGGTGAAATGGGTGTTTTGTCATGTTAATGAGAGACTTTTGGACCCCACCCAAGGGCTGGGGCTGGAGGTTGGATCAGCCTGTGGCCAATAATTTAGTCAGTCATGACTATGCAATGAAGCCCCCACAAAACCTGTGAGAAGAGCTCTCTCTTGCCCTGCTTTGCCTGCTCTGCTCGGATGGATCCTGCTTCTTGGTTGGAGAGAGCGTCTGTGCCTGGGGAAGCAGACGCCTCCACGTGCCACTGAACTAGGCTCCAAGCTCCATGAGGACAGACGCTCCTTTATTTCGGACCTTGCCCTATGTCTCTCTTCATCTGGCTGTTACTAGTATCCTTTATTAAACTGGTAAATGTGTTTTCCTGAGTTCTGTGAGCCACTCTAGCAAATTCATCGAACCTAAGGGGGAGGTTGTGGGAACCTCCAATTTGTAGCCGATAGATCAGAAACACAGGGAACTGCCTGGGGCTTGTAACCGGGAGTCTGGAGTTAGGGGGTGGGGGTGGGGGGTGGAGGGCAGTCTTGAAGGACAGAGCCCTTAACCTGGGGAATCTGGTGCTGTGTCTGGGAAGAGAGCATCAGAATTTAGTTGAGTTCTCCAGCACCCTGCCGGTGTTGCAGAATTGCTTGGTGTAAGTATGTATGGGAAGACCCCCTCTTACATACTTACACACATGGAATCGGATCCAGGAACCTGAATGGAGTTATACTACTATTACTGTTGTGCATAATATTGTTCCTGTTATACATATACGTAGGGAAAAATTACACCATTGCTTTTGGTGTTGGGTGAGTGGGAATCACACATGGTAAAACAACTTCTAATTCACTTTTTGTGTTGGAACACAAATAGGCCTGCTTTGGACTTACACAGACCACGGGAAGAGCGCCAGTCCCTACTTCCTGTATGCTGGGAGAGTCTTCAACTATTCAAATTTGCATCTACAAATCTCGTTTTGGAATGAAGAAATCTTTATTGTAAAGATTTGCAAATTTTACAATTTTCACACAAAATATGTTGAGAAAAGCAGCAGCACAGTGACTGTAATGGGGTTGGTGGGGCGGACCTGATGAAGGGGGTAGTGTAATCACCATAATATTGCTCATTTAATTGTAGATTAATGATATCAAAATAAACTTAAAAAATTTTTTTTAAAAAAGAAAAGCAGCAGCAGTTACTGACTGAGAAACTTCTGAAGATATTCCTTCTGAATTTAGAGGTTAGTTAATGGGAAAATCCGACCTAGGACATGGATGTTAGCGAGACACGGATGACTTTATGGAATAAAAATGACTACTTTGGTCCATAGCTGCATTTGATTTTCTGAATTTCAAATGAAAAACTGTGAAAGGTGAACAGTAATATCTCTCTTCTTAATCTCATCCAGCATCTCAACCTATGTGAGAGAAGGAGGAACCTCAAAAAAACCCAGGAAATGTATGAGTGGGAAAACCTGCCATTTGTAATTCAGGAGCTTCTGTTCCCAGGCCTCCAGCCAGGAAAGGACTTGATTTTAGCCGAGTCTTGGCAACAATCTGCCAGAATTATCCCGAACATCACACGAGAGGAACATGCAGCTGCATGTTCCAGGTCGTGCTCAGGCTTACAAGGGCCATTCATTTTTGAAAATAATTTTCTTAATAGTAAACAAACTCTAAAAAATGACTTTTAAGTTAAAAACTTATTTTACTCACCTGTTGTGTCCCACAGCTTGTCACTATCAATAGTGACAATTCCATCAAGTACCTACTAGGTGCTAAACAAGTCGCTGCCAAACACTCATTAACAAATACATAGTGAGAGCCCACCATGGGCCGTTAGGTCTTGCTCTGAAGCCAAAGGCTGAGTCGTAAGGTCTCAGTACTGGGTCTCTGAGGGATGAAGTGCCCCCAGCGGACTGCACGTCATCGTGCATTTTACGTCACTAGCCATCAGAGACAAGATGCCTCTGCCACTACGTCAGCTTCCTCTCAACCCCTCTGACACTGAAAGAAAGCTCAGAATCTAACACTGCATTGCGTCCTAGGACATATTATCCCTGTGGCCATCTCTAGCAGCTAGAGGAAGCTCCAATTACTTACATTTTATACTGCACAAAATAGATACTGCCGTTGCTGGCACAAGCCTTCCCAGGCTGCCAGTGCAAAATGTTGTGAAAATTTCGGGACTGAAAATATACTCTTTGAGGCTTCAGAGACTCATAGGCTGGGTGAGTTTCTAAAATAATAAGAGGAAGAAAACCACTGAATATTATACAAGTGCCATGGTTATTAGCAATAGTTTTCGAGAGAATACCTACATCAGGAATCTCTAAAGTAGTTGCTGTAAGTGGAGATGGTGGAAGTGGAGTCCAGAAAATAACATTTTGGATCTTCAATGTGAGGATTTTGGTGCACGCCAAAGTTTCAGACTATAAAAACATAAGTGAAATCCTCTCACCCCATTCCAAGCTGCAGAGGGAGTAAATAACAGTGAAAAGTATGTCTGCAGTCCCCTCCCTGTGGCGATGGCATGTAACAATGGATATGAAGGGTCCACCCAAGGCCACTTGCTCATTTTTCTAGGAGCCACTGTGTTACTGCTACTCTGAGGCAGAATTTTGCCCAGGATCAGTTTTGGCTCCAGGATCTCAGCCCAGCACTCTTTCCCTCATTTCTCAGATTCTCGCTGGATTTCTGGGTACTTGGAAAGAGTGTATTGCCACTGTTGATTTTGCCCACCAAAACCGCTACCTGATCAATCATATTTAGTCCATAAATATTCCACAACTTTTCAGGAGATGATAGGCACAATTTCCTAAAGACCCTGACTAGAGTTAAGGTACTGCCCTAAGGAGAGACGGCTCAATGTCCATATCTCCTCTGTCTACGGATCTCTTCTCTCTTTTCTGTAATGATACCACTGCTACTACCATCCACAACAATAGCAAGTCAGTCTGTACCAGAGACCGAGGGGCTTTTTACCCGCACTACTCATTTCATCTACCCGCCCCCTTCTGTGTAAGAGGTACCACTTCAGTCTTCCTCTTACAGACTGAAACACTCAGCCTGGGACAGCAACTTGCACCGCAGCAAATAGTGAGGCTGATTTGGTACCTCCGCAGCCTCCCTCTCACCTGCCACAGAAAACCAAGAGCAAAGCCTGGAGCAAATGGAGAAAGTAAAACGGTTAGAGGCTGAGGATATTCTTTCTTCTTCTTTCCCTCCTCCTCCTCCTGGCTGGCATTCATTGATTAGTGGACGTCTGAGCATCAAACATACACCGAGGGACTGTGTTCAAACCCTCACATCTATTTCATTCTCACAACCACCACAGAAGGTAGGTATTTTTATTAGCACATTTTACTGGTGGGGAAGCTGAGGCTCAAGGTTATAGACCTGAGGAGATGCAGAGCCAAGATCACTTTAGAAGGACTTGAATTCCTGATATATTTTGCTAGATGAGCAGGAATTGGTGTTGGTATTAGCAAGGACCAAAGGCATATTTTACTCAAATCCACACATTTCTGTGAAATGAGGGCTTGAGTTGTTTTCATGTTATCAGTCACTGGGCAACTGTATAGTCTTGGGAAACTTACCCGAGCTATTTACACTGAGACACACCGCTCTGTTAACGGGGTTCTAATGACTTTGCTCAGGGGTATGTTGGGATGGTAAGCTGCTGTCTGCATTTGAACACTTCTCTGTTGAATGCCCATAGCAAATCCTCAATGTTGTTTATGGCCTCTATTCTGTGCTAGGCGCTGCTCTAAGCACTTAGTGTATATCACCTCACTCAAGCCTCACAGTGCCCTACAATACCCATTCTACAGATGAGGAAATTGAGGAACAAGGGGGTTAAGTCAGTTGCCCAAGACTTCCCAGATAGTAAATAGTCTGGCTTACAAGCCTGCGCTCAGAACCAATACACTATAGTGTCCCTTGAAGGCAAGGGAAATGCAAGGCAAGGAGACAGACGATGGATGTACATTTGTCCTGTATGAAGTTTCTCGAGTGTCTCCTTTTTAGTAGCTACTCATTAAGTCCACATAGGGTTATTCAGGCTGCAGATGGAAACCAACCCATGTCTGCCCTGATCATTCTGTGACAGGAGAAAGGTGAGACTTACAAAGCCCAAAAACGCGCCAGTGCCATTTCCAGCAGTGAGCAGACTTGGATGAGAAAGCCGTGAGCAACCGAAAAGAAACGAAGCACCTACCTACTCCACCAGCTAGGAGGAAACCGACGAGGAGGGCTGTGAAGCAGTGTACAGGTGCCATGGCTGCGAGGGTGACTGGCCAGGCACCCGGTGTTCCCCTCCGTGAGACACGGCTCTGGGCGGAAGAGGAAATGCAGAATCCTCATGCCGAACCTCCCCTCTTGGGCTTAGCCGTGGTTCCTGGAAGCAACTACAATTTCATTTTGTGAAGACATTATATTCTTATTCTAGGGGAATTATAAAAGCTTAATAAGAATCACTTCAAAAACATTTCTGTGAGTCACTTAAACGTGGAAGCTCATTTTTGTTGGAACTGGCTCTTCATTAGCTGTGAAAAGGCAAAGCATTGAGGATGGGGGCTGGAGGGCAGGGCAGGGCAGCTGTCGTGCAAGGTGCCTAAAGGTGAGTGACTGAAACAGCTCGTGAGGCCTTCGTGTGCGGAGACCTTGGCCCAGGAGGCAGAGAGGTAGCTCCCTGGCTTGGCTGATAGGGTGATTTTGAGGAATGTACTTGGCAATTGCAGTTATCAGGGCCCCTGGCAGTGGTCCGGGCAGGTGGGGTCCCTGGTTAATCCTTCCTTTTCATTGCTTCTTGGAAGCTCTCCCTCGAACCTGCTGGGATGCCTCATATCCTGCCTACCCTCTGGCTCTCCCTAGGGCTCCTGCCACATTCAATGGTCTTCCCAGTTCACGGTGGCCCTGGGCCCCTCGCAGCTAATGCCTCTTCCTTTCCCATTCCCACCCTCTGTTTCCAGCAATCTGATAAAAATTTTGAGCCGTCAAACTAAACAGTCCTTAAAAGGATGAATCACTTTGAGCTACAGAAGATTTTTTTGTGTTGTCTTTGAAATCTTGTCAAGCTAGGTCATCTCTTCTTTGCCCATGATTCATTATATCATTTTTCTTAACCAGTATTTTTTACCACATGTTTTTAGAGGCACTAAAATTATACATTAAAGCACAAGAAAGTCATAAACATTTCTTTTTTTAAATGAGGCTCTTTAGGTCATAAAAGGAAATATCCTCTGGCTTCTTTTTACTTTGGTGAAGTCTCTGTCAAGTTCTTGATAGAACAGCCTCTTTAGTAGGTAGTACTGATGGCTGCTGAACAGTCCTCATTCATTCATTGAATAACATTTAATAAATATGTGCTGCCTGTCGTGTGCTAGGCATTGTGTCCTGCAGCAAGAATGCAACAGCTAATAAGATAGACATTGCCCCTGCCTTCTTGAAGCCACTTCTAAAGGGAAAGTTAGACACTGCCAGAGCAGTCTGGAGGAGCTGTGAAGATACACCAAGTTTTCCAGAGCCTCTGGACTGTGCCAGACTTCTCAATCCAGACTCCTTATCTCCTCCGCGTGGAGTTTCCATTGCTTATAAACTGATTTCACCTTTCAAATGATATCAGAGACACCGCATTTTAGGTTCCCTTTGCACCTTCTTGGTGCTCCTTTTCTTCTTGGCCTCTTCTGTAGTATCTTTCACTTAACCTGCTGATGTTATCCATGAACTCTAGACTTTGCATAACCTTTTTATGCAAAGCTTTTTAAATGGAGGATGATCATCTGGGTTTGAACTATTGATGCTCAATAACTTAAAACACCAGTAGCTCTTGTTTTGATGCAAAGACCTTGCTCCAAATTCCAGTTAAGAAAAGAAGAAAAATGTTTTCATTCAAGGTTTAGTAAGTAGAGCAGCAGAGTATGAAATTGGAGTTTCCACTAGGTTACTGACTTTGTAGTGCAAGGGAGAAGAGCATAGAATTTACTAAGCCCTGAATGCTCTCAAAGACACGTGAGTGTTTGTGCTAAATTTCAGAGACCAAATGAGTCCTGTCACCATCCAATAAGCTTTCTAATTGTGTGATACCATGATTTGCATAAAAGCCAATTCCACCAACAGTGCCTCAAGGTAGATGAAAAGATAAAATTAAACTCTAAAATCCCACCAGTTTGGAAGCAGAAGAATTTGTATAGAATTATTTCACATGAAATGACACTTGCCTTGCTAATTAAAAAAATTAAGATAAGGGGGGGGTCTTTGCTCTACTTTGCTTTAAGCAAAGACTTCAAATTCATTCCTTACCTTTACCCCAGCCTCACACCCTCCAGCCTCTTAGCAGGAAGAGTCCACCTTGAGAGTCAGAGTGGGTTCTTCCATCCTGTTGGGTATGGAGACAACTTGCCTCAACCCCTGCCTTGGACAGACTTGATCCTCATCTTTTCTCTTCGTGGCTTCTGGCAGACCAACAATTCATCTAATTAAGGAATCATTATTAATTATTTTTAAGTGTAATTATGGTCATTATTATTTTCACTATTATTTAGACATACATATTGAGGTATTACAGATGACATGACATGATGTCTGGGATTTACTTCAAAATAATCCAAGTGGTTAAGAGGGGGTAATATAGTGATAAATATCAGGAGCTGGTCATTATTGAAACTGGGTACTGGAGACACAAAGGTTCATTATACTCTACTTTTGCCTATATTTGAAATTTTTTCATAACAATAGGGAAAACATTTTAAAAGTTAGTCTACAAGATGCCCTCTTTATAAAATTACCAAATTCTTTTGTTAATTTGAATGATATTTTGTTGTCCATAATAAGATCTAATAATTATGGGGCACTGTGTTAAATTCTTTTCACACATTATCTTAGTTAATCCTTATGAGCCCAGGGGGTCAGTGCTAGTATCCTGATATTATGGATGAAGAAACTGAGACATAGAGAGGATCAAAGTACCTGGCCATGCTCTACAGCATCTAGTGACAAAGTGTGCGGTGAAATCAGGTCTGGTGGCCAAAGGGCCTGAGGTCTGTAATAAAACCACCATGCATTATTCTTCACTTGTAATATTCATTCCATGAAAGGATAGACTGATGTCAAAGAAGATTTGGCCTTTCGTTTCTTTAATTATTTAGTCATTCAAACACATGTTTATTAAGCACTCGCTGTGTACCAGGCACAGTGCTAGGCATACAGTAATGCACCAGAAGGCAGAGCCAGTCTTCCTGGGGCCAACATCACCACCAAGTCTTGGTAATGAGGGGCCACATGTTCTTTATTCTCCTTCAGAAAAGTGTTCAAAACCTGGAGTTCTGAACTGCTTCATTGGTATTTATTTAAGGGGTCAGGTGGGCTGGGTTTCTACCCCAGGTTCTGTTCCTTATTCTATGATTTGGTAAGCAGCAGGACATGTTTGTAAAGTTCCATAATGAATTATAAGCTGAACACCACCCTTCTCCCCTCAGACCTACAGAGAACCACATTCTGTAGTACCAACAAATGGGATACTATTTGTTTTTCCTTATCCAACGGACCCTCAATAACTCTGCTGAGTAATACCCATGACCTTTAAGCAGTTCTGCATTCTGTAAATAATTGACATGAATTTCAAAATAGTTTATGTGTTTGAGTGCAGAAAAAAGGAACTTTGTTGTTCAAACACATACAATAAGCTCACTGACCAATCTGATTGTTTAGTTTTGATTAATTTTTGGCCTGTTAACACTAATACATTAATTAGAATCTCCATTTATAAGACTTAGAGCTTACTTAAGATACTTTTTTTTCTCTTCACTTATATTGCTTTGGGTAAAATATTCTATTGATTTTGCATTGACTGTTCTTGACCAAGTTCTTTAACTAACCTTGGAAACCTTACTAGATATAATCAGCCATTATGCCCATGCACTAGCATATGCCTGCATGTTGTTTTGACTCTGGAAAGATTTTAATGGCATAGCCAGCATCCAATCACGTGCCACCCTCTCCACTGTCAGGAACCACTTGGGTTCCTACCACCTCTTGGCTGGTTCTTGGTCCTGGCCTCCTTCCCATTCTCCCTGCCTCTGCCACTGTCGTCTGCATCAGGTGGAGGGTTCCTTTTAAATGTCAGATGAAAGGCTTTGCTCAGAACCTTCTAATGTCTTCCCATCTCTCTCAGAATGAAAGTCACTGTTTATAGTTACCCCTGAGGCACTATATCGTCTGGCCCCATTACCTCTAAATTCATCTCCTAAAACTTTCTTCTCAACCCACAGTGCTCCAGCCCTGATGGCTCTTTTTGCTGTTTCTCAAACATGCCAGGCACATCCTCACACAAGGACCTTTTACGAACCATCCCCTCTGAATGCTGTCCCTGAGATGTCCAGGCTCACACTGTCCCCTTCTTTGTGTCTCTGCTCAGATATTATCAGTAAATTCCTCCATGACCACCCAACACTTCGCACCAGCTGTCCTCATCCCCTTTATCTTCTTAATTTTTTTCTAGAACACTGTCATTTGATAGACGTTTATTCTATTCTTGCTGTCCATCTCCCCCACTAGAATATAAGCTCCATGGGGCCAGGGATGTTGTATGTTTGGTTCACTGCTTTACTCTAGACAGAGCTGAGCACAGAGTCAGCACTTAATGCATCTGGCGCATCACTGAAAAGAAATGTGATATTAGCAGCTGGCCTAAATTTACAAGACTTAGGCTAAAGGAACAGGAAGTTGTTTCTCTGCTTTTTCTGATTTGGGGTCGGAGTCCGAACAGGAGAGGGCTGAGATTCTCTCTGTCTTGATCCCTATGGTTCAGCCAGACACACAGAGACACTGCTGGCCTTTGCAACATCATGTGGCAGCACTGCTCACTCTTTAGCTGGACCAATTAGTCTTTGTGACCTGGGACTTAGCTGCTTCCTGCGGGTTGGAGAGATTTCCCTGAGAAATCATCTGGGGGCTGTTCTGGGTGGGGAGTGCAGTGCACAGGCATGATATTTCTTTGGCAGTTTTCTAATTCCAGTTCTCCTATGATAATTAGTCTGTTTCAGTTTTCTAAGTTCAGTTTCAACAAATTATACTTTCTTTAGAAGAGTGTCCACTTCATTCATGCTGTTAAATTTATTTGTGTAGAGTTATGCTAATTATTCCCTTATGATGCATGTACTCAATTTCCCCATTTCTGTGGTTTCCTTTTTATAATTTCCTATTTTAGGTAATGATATTTTCTCCCTTGTTTAATTTTTTAAAGTTTAGTCAGCTAATTATTTATCTTTAACATTTTTCTCAAGGAACCAGATTCTGTAACTAGTTATATATTCTACTTAAGAAAATTTCTTGTGTCATATCTCATTTTACCTTTCAAAATTCCATGTCTTCCATTTAATTTGTTGTTTATTTTTGTAAGAACCCCTTGCCAGACGTTTATTTCATTTGTTTTATCCTTTATTTACATCAAACATGTATTTACACTAGGAATTTACTCTGAAATGTAGCCCATAGGCTCCCCCTTTTGTTCTAAGGTAGACCACTTTCTTCATTTTTTTTTAACAGTTCTGCAATTTTTGATCCACAAGTTTTAAAACAAAATTTCCAAGTGAAACAGCTTTTTAATTTTAATTCTTATTGCTGTTTTTCATGATTTCCAGAGAAATCCAGATATTGTCTTACACAATCATGTGCAATTTGGAAATCCCCTCTCTTACTGCTTTGCTTTTTAGGAGTTGAAAGGCAGAGAGACAGATTACTCTTAACTTATTATTTATGAACAAAGGTAAAATGTGGTCAGAAAATTGCTTAGGTGTAGTATCAGCCTGGCAAGATGTATACTGAATTTCTAAACAAAATTTTTAAATCCTCATAAAACTCAGAGAAAGGACAATAGCTTTTTCATTTTAAAGTAAATGACTTTTTGTCCTATTTTACTGTAGCATTATGGGTAACCATCATTCCTAACTTATTAGAGTGTATTTCCAGCCTCACCTAAGGCTGTTTCTGGACATGGCTGCTGGATTGCCAAAGTTAAAGTGTGACATATATTCCAAGACCAAGAGGAAAGGTTTTTTTATGCAGGAAGCCTGGGGACATTGGACTACAGTGGAAAAAGCCTGGATTTCGAAGATAGGTGATATATGAGTTCTAATTCCTCAAAATACACTTCTCATTCCACTTGCAATGAGGTCCCATCCCTGGTACTCAAAGTCCTATAGGATGCCATTTCTTACCGGGGCATAAGAATGCTCACAAAACCGGAGCACTGACTAAGTTCATTCGATTTCTGAGATGTCTGGGCTCTTTACTTGAACCCATTTAAACATACCATATTCAAAAGATACAAACTTCCAGTTAAAAAATAAATATGCCCTGGGATGTAATGTTCAACATGCCAACTAGGGTTAGTATTATTGTATTGTGTATTTGAAAGATGCTAAGAAAGAATGTAGACCTTAAACCTTTGCACCACAAGAAAAAAAATTGTAACTGTATGGCGACAGATTATTTCATAATTATAAAATATCAAATCATTGTATTTTACGTGTGAAACTAACATAATGTTCTATGTCAATTATGTTTCAATTAAAAAAAAAACCTTATTCCCCAAACTAGAGGCTCTGCTTTACCTGCAGAGAGTGCCTACCTTCTCTCCCCAGCCAGCCCATGTTCTTTCCTCAACCAAACACAGGCTCCAGCAGAGGGTCCTTGACAAGATCAAGTTGGACTCCAGGCTCCCATGTCCCAACTTCTGGCTGACTCCTCGGCCTCTGAGCCACGTTTCCCAGACCCTATGGCACTCCACCTGATCTCCCAGCTCCACAAGGCCCCAGTGCATCTTTCATGTTTTATTTGCATTCTGAGTTCCGTCTATGTTGTATTCCCAAGATATACCTCTTTGGTTTCCAGTTTACCTAAAAAAACAATTTCTAACTTTCCTGTGCTCCAGTGTCCTCACTTAGAAAAAAAAGTATAATGCCTGCCTCACCAGGAATCTAGTAGGGTCCATGAGAGAAATTTGCCTACCATCCGCTTGTAGCAGAGACTTTATAAACATCAGTCCTCCCTCTGGGCCTGGTGAGTTGTGATAGCTGCCATATGTTTCCCCAACATTCAAGCCAGAATCCCACTGTGTGTAAAGAGAGGAGTGCCACAGGCCCAGAGAATGAGTTCCATGCTGGCCCTACCTGGGAACAGCAGAAATGATGGAGTCGAGCAGCTCTATTGATGGCATAACACAAGTAGAATTGTTGAGGTAAAATGAGTTCACTAAATTTGGCAGGACTGCTGTAAGACGTGGAGGTTAGTGCTCATAAAAAATGAAAGAGAAGGCTTTGGGGTTTTTTATACAGCTTGTCCAGCCTTTGTCATCTGACTATAATCCCACACCTTTATTCCATTTATTCCATATATTTTGTTGACTTAGTTCTGGCTTGCAAGAATTTCTGCAACTCTGCACAAGTTTTCAAATGTTAGGAAATATCAGAAACTGACATATTCTCTCCCTCTGTACACACACACATGCATGCACATGCATACAAACTGCTGCAAAAGGAGTAAAACTGACCCAGACATGGTAAGACAAATAGAAGTGGTTGTGTTGACAATTCATTTAGTCAACAAATATGTATGGAGCACTTGCTTTGTTTAGGCACTGTCCTAAATTCTGGAAATATTACAGTGGATTAGACAAGTCCTTGTTCACATAGAGCTGACATCGTAGCATGTGTGTGGGGCTGACAGAAGTAACAAGACACATGGCCATTTTGTCAGGTGACCATCAGTGCTATGGAAACAAATGCAGGCCGTGGGCAGAGAGAACTCTAGGAAGACGGTGGTACGGGTAGGAGTGAAAGGAGGTCTCACTGTGGCAGGTAGGTGTGAAGGGAGGCCACTTCACTGACCAGGTGACCTGGGATGAGAGGCCCCAGTTAGGTGAGGCAGAGAGCCATGCAGCCCCTGGGGAAGCACAGTCTGAGGGGAACAACAAAGGCCAGATGGAAGAGTGAGGGGCCCTGTGGCTGCAGGGGAGGTAGCAAGGGGCAGGAGATTGGCCGTGAGGGCAGGAGCCCTCGGGTGTCTGAGCCCAAGGCCTCTGATGCAATGGGAAGGACTTTGGAGGGAAGCAGCAACCACATGAAGGCTTTAAGCTTAGAAAATCTCAGGTAAGAGTAAAAAATAATAAAATGTCAACATCGAGGTAGTTGAGATTGGAACACAGCTGTGGCAGCTCCTTGTCTGGGTCAGTGCCAAACAAAGCCATTTATCTTTTGCCTTTAAAGGACAGCATTTCTGGGGCGAGTCCTGACTCAGATGGCACTGCTAAGCTATGAGGATGAAAGGACAGTTTGAAATGCAAGAAAGACTCTGAATTAAAAATAATATCCTGATGTACATTAAAATAGGAAAAATAAATTCTGCAGCACGGGACCCTACATTTATTGTCACTTAGATTTGGAGGTTTCTTCCCAACTCACTCTCCTTGCTCCTCCCACGCAATTTATGCTTGATTGGCACTTCCTTAAGAGGCTGATCTGATCCCCAGTCTCAACCAGATTCCCTGTTACGCTCTGGCTGCACGCTGTGAGAATGGGCAACATTCAACTTTAGAAAGTGCTGGTTATTCCTCAACATTGTACAAAGGCAAGAGATAAATATAATGCTAATTACAGCTCCCGCAAAGACTGACATTTTTGGGAAAACTTGGCAAAAATTTCCACAGTTCACCTGTAAGAACAGTCATTTGATAAGGAATATGTACAATGAACATTGACCTAAAGTATTAAGGAGAGTCTCTGAAGTTAAAATATATTCCAGTATAAAGCTATAATAACTAAAACCATGCAATATGGATACAGGAAAAGACAAAACCACAAAAGTCTTAGGAGTACTGAGAATTTGGCCTATCATAAATATGACATTTGAAATCCATGCAGAAAAGTTGGATGATTTACTAGTATTGGGAAAACTGACTAATTTAGCAGCCGGAAATATAAGTTGAATTGTGTTTCCCAAAAGATATGTTGAAATCCTAACCCCTGGTACTTACGAATGTGATCTTATTTGCAAATAGTGTCCTTGCTGACCTAATCAAATTAAGATAAGGTTATACTGAATTAGTGGGCTGAATCCAATGACTAGTGTCTTCATAAAGATAGATTTGGACACAGAAATACACAGAGAAGAATGCCACGTGACAAGAGAAGCAGAGATTGGAAATGATGCAGCTATGAGTCAAGGAATGCCAAGAATGGTCAGGAACTCCCAGAAGCTAGGAAGTGACAAAGAGGGCTCCTCCCCTAGAGCCTTCAGAGATCTGGCCCCTGCCTTTTAACCGCGAGGGAGTACGCTTCTGCTGTTTTACACCACCCAAGTTTGTAGTCACTTATGGCAGACCTAGAAACCAAAATAATAAAGCTGGATCCCTATCTTACTTCTTAATATGAAAAAAAGATCTAGATGGATAGATGAATTAAATGCAGAAACGAAATACATAATGATCCCCAAACAAATAAGAAAACATGGGTGAAAATTTCTATCTTCTTGGGAAAGGGTTTTTTAAGATTAAAAGGAAAAGATGAATAAATCTGACTTCAAAAACATTTTAAACATCTGTGCTAAGAGACTTTGTCAAATGGCAAGAAATTATAAAATAAATGTATAACTCATGGCAGACAAATGATACGGTCAGTAAAAAAGCACATAAACAGCCCAGAAGGACATGGAGGACAAAATTAGTCAAGTCACATAAGTATAAATACCTAATATATAAAGTAAGATCAATTTTACTGATTATTCATGAAATGCAAATGAAAATTAAAGTGGTTTATCTGTAAGACTGATGGAGATTTAAAAAAGACTGGTATCAGAATTAGCTAGGCTAAAAAAACATACTTGGAAGTAATAACTATTATTAGTCTTTTGGAGAGCAGCAACTTAGCTATTTCAATTATTTTCGTATTTTTCCCCCATCCTAATTGAGTGCACTTCTCATTTGTCTTATGGATTTTTAAATAATTTTCCCACAAGAGCATAAATTCAGTAAAGAATATGTATTTTTATGGAATGTGTATGTACTCCTGTATCAGTAAAAAAAAAAAAGCAACTCCCAAGACATTGTCTTATTTCACTAGTACTTATTTTCTGCCCACTAAATAAAAGAGCATCTCATTTTAGTTTGTACTTTCAAATGAGGAGTTATTCTTCCATGGCTTATTTCCATGGTTAATTTACTCATATAAGTTGATTGAAAAACATCTTTGGTCAATTAATTCATGAGTCTCAAAATTCCAATCCTCTTAGTAATTCCCAAGAACTCCTTCTGCAGTACAGATATTAGCTCTTGGCTTCTTCTTGCTACAATTTTCTCTTTACATGCTTCTCAGGGCTCCCTCACCCACACTCATGGTTTTCACCACCATCTTTATACCAGAAGACTCCTTAGTTGTTATATTCTACAGATAAATCTTCTTTTTTCCCCAAACAACTTAGACTAGTATTCTACACACTGGGTGCTAAATATTAAAATGTAGACACAAAAGGACCATTTTTAAAGATTAGATAATATTTAATACTATTTTTTAGATATGAATAAGTAGAAAATAATTCTGTAGCATTAATGCACAGAAACAAGTAAAATATTCTAGTTAACTGCCTATGTGCTTGAATAAATGAATACAAAAATGAATTAAAAATATTTATTTACAGATCTTTGAATGTAATGTTCTATATAGATTATATACACTTCTATTTACATGTTCTTCATGAACTCTATTGATACGAATAGATTTTAAATGCAATTTTGAAAAGCTTCCAGGATTTCTTCTGAAAGTAACTGTTTAAAAATAGTACACACAACTTCAAATTATAAAACAGTTTTGTTACAGGGAATGGAAATACAGCATGGGGAATACAGCTCATAATATTGTATCTTTGTACGGTGACAGATGTAACTAGACCTATCACGGTGTTCATTTGATAGTGTAGAATACTGACGAATTACTAAGGTGTTTATCTGAAACCAGTATAATACTATAAACTATATTTCAACAAAAAAATAGTATATATATAGTCTATATACAGTCTTCCAAAAACAAATACTGAGAAAGAAAATACACCTTATATGTCTTAAGTGGTTAGAAGTGTCACCTCTGTTACCTCTATCATAGGAAGCAGAGTTATTAAAGCATGTTCACTGTTACTGCTAACCCATCCAGATGGAAAGGGTCATATGTGACAATAGTTGTTTTTGTGTTTTTTTAAGTCTTTTCAGTCTTCATACCAAATGAGATAGTCCCAAACAGGATCTTTACATTTTTATCTAAACCAAGATGCTCTATTTGGGTAACATCAACAAAGCTACAGTCTCTGATACCATCCCCTTTTCATGATACTAAAGCAGAGAAATTGTTCAGAAAATCAGATCCTTCAAAGTTGGTGTATCCTGATAGCTGCAGGGCTGCAGGGTTGCATGTTTAAAGCGGTGCTGCAGGGCTCAGACTGGCTACTGCTTGAATGGGTAGACTGCTCTGTCCTTGGTTGATCTTATGAAAACTCTTTGGAATCTGCTGTAAGTCTATAACCAATCAAGGATTCTTTACCTCCTTCATCCACCAGCAGATCCATTACGACATGCGGTTTATCATAACCAAAGGAGGTGGTAATGTTTCTCAGTGTTACAGACTCTTGGCCTTCTGTCTTTATTTCAGTTTTATTACTTGAGGGAACTTCTAAGTCAGATAAGAAGCTGTCCGATTCCACAAGGCCACTATCAGAACCATTTCTGGAGTGATACGCATTTACAGCAGTGCCGCAGGGCTCAGACTGGTCGCTACTGGAATGAGTAGAATCCTCTCTCATTTCCGGGGGCAGAGGGCTCCCAGAGGCTGACGTGTCTGAGGTATTTTCTTCAGTGGTCACCACTTCTGTCTCACTAGAAAGTTCTTTGGTGTGTTCTCCTTCTCCTGGATTGTCCTCAGCGTGCACACCTGAAATTGTTGTGGCAGACAACTGCTCTTCCCAGATCACCTTCTCATGTTCTGGGACAATTGGTTGGTAGGTAATGGGTGATATGTACTTTGATTCAGATTTTGTCTCTGATGAGGCATTTTTTACCACAGATAGCTAAGGGAAGAGAAATCAATAATTAAAAACAATATATAAACTTAAGTGACTGTCCTCAAAAAAAGTCTTAAGGAAATGGGCAACTAAGTATATATACCACTACATACCATATTTAGGGTGACAGTATGATAGCATCTAGTGGTTACCTTTTCTTGTTAATGAAAATATACTGTACTAAGATTAAAAATAAGTTTTTAGGATTTTTTAAAAGTCAGCCTCTATCTCACCAATATATGCTTTTTGGCAGGACCTTCCACATGCATGCACATTAGCTACATTTGTAATGGGAGTGCACTTATTTATGTAACAGTTTCACCATTTGCCTTTTTATTTTTTATTATAATTTTCATTGGCTCATGTAACTTCTTTATCCCAATGAAATAATTCCTTTAATAGGAGATGTTAAGGTGTTTCCAATTTTTCCTGTTTACAGAACATGCTGAAGTGAGTATTCTGTCATGTCTTACTTATGAAATTACTTTCTTAGAATATATTCTTAAGACTGGAGTTACAAAGTCAAAGGGTATGGCATGCTTATGTCATTACAACATGGTGTATCTACTGTATGCTCATCTTCCCAGCAAGACTGCATTACTTCTCTGAGTACAGACCAGTTGTATCACTGCTACGGGTACTACTGGATATTCAGGTTTAAATTTCCTTCTCTAGTGGGTGTAAATGGCATTCTGCAAGGTTGCTTTGTGCTTAATTACTCGTAAGGATTAATGTTATTCATTCATGAATGCTCTACTGATTGCTAACAGTTCTGTCCACTTTTCTTAAAAGGAGTGTTTTCCTAACACATTTAAACGTGCCCTTTGCATATCACAGACATTATTCCTGTCATATTTGTTTCAAACAGTTACCATTTTGTTACCTTTAATGTTCTTTCCATGATACAATGAAATGTTACACAGTTAAGATGTCAAACTTCTAGTTCTGTCTTCCTTTGGCCACCTTTCCTCATAATGAAATGTTTCTGTATTTAGAGATTTTCAGAAGCTATGCTTTCTTAGCATGTTATGTCCTTTAGACCTTGGATTAAATGCCTCTCTGTCCCTTATAAATGCTCAGGCATCACCATCTCTGGAAAAGCCACAACTAACCCCATCCCACCAAAAGCAGACCAAGTCCTTGTTGCCATGTATATAAACCCCTATTTGTGAACCTATCACATGGTTTTCACCCACTGAATACTTGTATTTTTCTCCCATTAGACTTTAAGCTCCATATCAGACTTATCTGACTGTGCTTTTGCTCTGCACATAAAAAACGTACCTGGTGTGAAGTAAAAATGTATGTGGTTTTGGCTGTGTGGTGGACTGAATGATTCATGACAGGTGCCGTGCTGCTGGACATCATTCAACTTTAAAAAAGTGTGTAAGAAGCTACCAAAAAGGTTCAAAGGAAAATTTTAATGTATATAATTAAAGAAAAATACTTAAATGTTACCAAGGACTTGGGTAACATGATGCTTCCTCTCCTAAATGGGTTAATCTTCTTAAGGTGACAACATACAAATACCAGGGTAAGTACTAGAAAGAGTACAAGAGCAGCAACAACAGGAATCCAAATAGAGTCTAAAAAAAGAAAAAAAATCATAAATTAGAATTAACATGGAACGTGGAATATTGCTATATCCATCAAACAGTTATAAAGTTTTGGCGCTATTCTTTAATTCTAATTATTTAATTATATTATTAATTTGAGGCAATTAACATGGTCAGAGTTTTAAAGAACACTGACACAGAAGTCAGGTGAAATGAGTATAACTTAGGCACCTATCCTTGCTATAGATATGATTCTTCCAAGCTCCATAATGCTAAGCTTTCTGTGGCTATATTGCCATGACACAAGACTAAAATTGCTTTTCCTTAACAATTTCTTTAAAGCCCCAAATATAGGGTGCTTCTATAGACAACACTTTTCTCTTTTAAAAAGGTGAAAGAAAAAAATTTAAAATACATTTCTTTAGAAATAAATTCTGCCAATATCTGTAACTCAAAACAGTTGAGTCCCACTCCTAATTATTAGATGTATTTCAAGATTGCAAATACTTAAAAAGATACACAGATGTCCAAACACATACACATACACCGCACAAGAATGTAGTCCCCTTGATTGCAAACCAGATATAAAATAATAATATAAAATAGGAAAGATTTGTTTCAGAGCACATATATCTAAAATCACTATTGTTTATTTTGCTCTAATGCTGCTTTGTATTTTTACAGCCTAAGTGTCAATATTTTTTTCATAGTCCTCTTTTCCAAATTAACACTATTCTATACATAGTGGTGGCATTTAGCTTCTTTCCTGGTATTTTATTTCCTTTAGTATCTACTCCACAAAGTAAATTTTTTGGAATAGTAACTCTGGAAGTTACTACACCTGTTACAGGATGTGAAGAAATTAAATTATTACAATAGTATAAAATAAAATAACTAAATAACTAATGCTAGTACTGTGTTTAGACGCACTAGACCGGCAGGCAGGGAATGTGCTTATGAGCTCCTGTGGTGCCACCATGTGGCCACAATATCAGCCCACTTTAAACATCAAGCTTTTGTTTTTTAAAAAATAAATCTGGACATTAATTTTGTGCATTAATTTGGATTTCATTTTTCAAAATAGCTTAATGCAAGTAGGCATAAAATACAATGCACTATTTTAAGTCACTTATTTGAAACCCTCACATAATGGCCTAAAAGATATTAGTATTAAATTTTAAGTGTTTAGTTTGATTCAGCCTAGATTTCCATTCCTCCAAATGACAGTTGTATCATAAAATATTTTTACATTTTTTAAATTGGTAAGTATATTCTACAAACATCCTATCGGAAAATATACAGATACACAGTCACTGAAGCATGATTTATTGTAAAGAAAATCCATTAAATAATCTAAAAGTCTAAAACTTGGGGAACATTAAATAGAATACAATCTACATGATAAAATAGTCTACAGACATTAAAAATTATATTAATAAAGTATATGAAGTAAAATGGAAAAAAATTATGTGTTTAGAGCAGTACATAAAATTATAAATTATATATACTATGTAATATAATTATAGCTATGTAGAAAAAGGGAGAAACAGTTTAGGAAAAAACCCACCAAACTGTAACATTATTTAGAGTATTTGTTTGGAGGATAGAATTACAGATAATTCTGTTTTCTTCTGGCTTTTTACATTTTATAAATAATCTTATAAAGAGCATTTCAATTTCATAATTGCAAGGAAAGGCCCAAATTTTGTTAAAGTACTTGCACTTGAGAATTGCAATTTTAAAGTTCTATTATATGTCTCCTACCTCCCGAAGAAAAGTTAAATAATTATTTTTAAATGTTATAAAAATGACCCATAATGCATGATTTAAGCCTATCTATATTTATTTTTAGATAGTAATTTCTAGTGCTTGCCTGGTTCACAGATCACACACGTTAATGAATATTCCAGCTATTCAGTTTTAATCTTATCATCCTTATAAAGAACATTTTAATGGGCATATAACATCTTGCAATGCTGAAGTAATAAACTGACATATTATTATGCATAATCCTGAAACAGACATTTATGCACTGAGTTTTATCTATTATATATTTTTCTTTCCTAGGTCAAAAAATCATTGCATGGCTTTCCAAATTGGTTGTTTTATGTCTTTCATGCCTGAAATGGATTTAATTTTAATTCTGAACTTCTCTGAAGAATGGATTCACCTTTGTAATAAAGAATGGAATTACCTTTGGAATGTTTTTACAAGAGCAGAAATTTACTGAAATTACCTCTTTCCACATTACTTTTAGTTATCACTCCCTATATTTAGGAAAAAAATGGCAAGAACTTACCTTCTATTCTGTTTTCATCAATGATGGTAACACAGATCTCTTTGGACTTTTCAGTCGTGACAGCCCAGACATCTGAGACTCCTTCTGCTGAAATACAGTACTCAGAATTCAGTGAGGACACTGGGACACTCAAGTGGCACTGAGTCTCATTGCAATCATCTTCCTTCTGTATGTACGTTCTATCTGTGGTCTGTATGGAAAAAAATACAAAGTGCATGGCTCCTTTGGATCTACGTGCATACACACACACATCACCATATTTATCCTGGTCAAACGCTGAAGAAAACCTCTTTGCGATGAAGTCGAACACATCTGAAAACTGTTGCTATCAAATAAGTCAATTTGTTACTTCAACATAGCATGATATATCTTTATCCATTAAAATGATATATATCCATTAAAATATTCTTTATAGGGCTTACAAATTTAAAACTCCAATAGCACAAATGTTCATTGTTAGTTGCTCCAACAAATGTTCTAGAAACTTAGCTGGTGAGAGATGAAAGCATCTCATAGGAAGAAAAATAGAGACGTTATGCAAAGACTGTAGGATCTCTTGGCAGTGATACACAGAAGGGGTTGAGACAGTCTCTGGGAGTTCATCATTCATTCAACCAAAGGGCATGAGTCACCTGTGCCAGGGCCTGAAGACCCCGGGGTCGGACAGTGGTGCCTGTAGAGGGCAGAAGGGAGGTAAGAAGGAACTGTGACGGAGTACTGCAAGAGATGCCTATGTGGAACTAGGGCTGACCAGACAGGACAGGAGGATTCGTCTACTGCGTTAGGAAAGAATTAAAAGGGGAGATGATAATGCCAGTTGAACACTGAAGCACGAGTAGAAATTTACCATGGTGGATAAAGGCATTTTGTGAAAGAGCATTGTACTTGCAGGAAACTAAGAACAAGCAGTTCACCAAAGAGCCAACGAAAATGAGGTTGGAAGGAATGGGAGACAGGTAGCTGGGAGGGACTCAAGAGGACAAGTCACACAGGCCTCATAGGCCATGTCATTAAAGAGAATTTAGATATTATTTTGTAGCTGATGGGACTTATTAAGGAGTTTTAGGCAGTGAAGTATGGTTAGATTTGCACTTCAGAAAGACAACTCTGTTAAGCAACCAAAGTGGTGCTTTAGAACCTAAATCAGGTGTCCCTCTTTTGCTTAAATCTTTCCAGAGGTGCAAAATTTCACTCATAACAGGTCAAATCCCTCCAACGTCCTAAGAGATATGGCCCCAGTGACCTCTGACCTCATCTGTTCCAGCACTCTGCCCAGCCTCGTGGCTTGCTTCACGTGCCCAGTGTGCTTTTGACAGGCTCTTGGCCTGAAAAACCCTCCCCATACACAACCATGCTCACCTCCTAACTTCCTGCAGCCCTGGCTCCATAACACCTCCCCAGTGAAGCCTGCCCTGACCACCCTATTGAGAATCACTACTGCCTCCAACCCTACTCCCCCTCCCCCTTCCCTGCTTCATTTTTCTCCATAGCATTTATTGTTGAGGTTCTGTCTATATTATTCACCGGATCTCCTGGTGTCTAAAAGGCATGAGCATGGACTTGACAAATCTTGTTAAATTAAGGAATGGCAGCACTGTGGGAAATGGATGGACTAGAGTAATTCTGATCGAAGTGCGGTCTGCACACCAGTATATCCCCATGGTAGTTTAGCTTTTTCTTTCAAAAACAGTGATTCCAATTATAGCTTGATTTTATTTTACATCACTACCAATGTGGAAGAAAAGATTAAAATTATCCTCGTCTTACCAGTGGAGAAATGGGAACATACAGGTTAAAATCTATTATTAGGAATATGCCATTAAAGGAGGCAAAGAGAAAACTTGAGTGTATTCACCTGACCATGGTTAGTGATTAACCTCAATACCAATTCCTTCAGCATTCAAATGTTTTTTTTTCTAACAAAAAACCTATGATTCATGAGTCCTGCCTTAATATGTTCATAAGCGCTCTACTTTCATCACACTTCATAGATAGAACTTAGGCTAGCAACAGGAAAATTCCTGTTTTGAAAAAAAAAGAAATAGAAATACATACGTCACTTCCATTTATCCTCACATATACATTGTACATGAATATGTGACAATTATTTTCTTCATCATATATGGCTTCTGGCTCTTTCCCATTTATAACAGCTAAAGGATGAAATATGTCAATAATGAGCTGGTCTTGCTTCTTTCTGATACCCAGTTTCGGTGGTCCAATCCTCCCTGGGGGAGAAGAGGGACAGAAGAGAAGTGGCATTGGGTCTGGCACGGGACCGACACGGCGCATCACATAAGCTGCCCAACCAATCCACCCACCTACTCCTTCGTTGCTGCCAAGCAGGACCACACTTAAACTGTTCCACAAAGATCTAGAAGACATTCTAAGTGTCCTTAGTAAAGAAATGTTTAATATCACAGGCAAGAAGTATTCATATCTAATCTAGACTCCTCTTCAACAGTTTAAGTCCATCCATAGTCCTGAAGAAAAATAGTTGCGTGGTGAATCTTGGTAAAAACTATGATATAATAGAAGCTCTATTATTTTTCCTTTATCTTTGGTTCTATAGATTTTAAAAACCTGTTTCCTAAAAAGCATTTCAGAAAAGAAATTTCAGTTATCTCTCAACCTTCACCAAAAGTCTTTCCATCTCCAACACCTATAGAGGGTTGGCATGAAGGCTCTATAAGGCTACTAAATACATCCAATTTTTATCACGAAAGTCAAAATTAGGTATTCATTCATTGGACAAATATTTATTATGTGTGTTCGACGTTTGGGACTTTGTTGGTAAACCACAGATCTATTCTTCACGTTTATGGTACACCTACTGTGTACCAGGCTGGTCTGTTTTTCTGAACCAGCACAGCCTCAGGGTGTAGCATACTTTCTGGCACACAGTATGCCCTTGATAAATGTGTGTGGGAAAAATCCGACAAGTAGATGGTACAGTTATCAGATCAAAGGCATGGACTCTGGGGAATACAACTATTTCAAGGGCAAGTAGAGGAAGGGCCTGTGGAAGACACCAAGGAACCACAATCTGAAAAGCAGGAACAGAACTGCCGCAGTTGTTGAAGTAATGAAGCACAGAAGCTGAAGGGAGTGGAGCTAGCAGGCGAGAAGGGCTAGACGCCTAGAGAGGGGTCAGGTGACTAATGGCTTCTTTTACTGAGGAGTGAGGGCATGAGAGCTACAAGGTAGGATGACAGTCAGGAAAGAGGGACTGGCACTGAAGATTCTGGTGCCTGCTGTGGAAACAAAGATCAGGTGCACTATGGGAAATGGGATGCTGAAGCACAGAGAGCTGAAAATCACTAGGGTGGTTTTTTTCAAATGTAGTTTAATAATTTTTTTTAATGTATTTAGTTGGAAATAAAATTTCCAGAGGCCTTGAGGACTTAAGGTAGAGAAGACGAATGAGAGCAGTTTCTAAAGTCCTCAGTGAATGTGCTTAGAAAGGAATGACAGAGAAGACTAGGAGGGGAAGGCTGTCCAGAGTCCAGCTAAGGAGCAAGGACCTGTATTTGTATGGACTGGATATGTAATGATTAAGAAGGGGCAAAGCAGGGGCGCCTCTTAGCCCTACTCTGTGCAGCTTGGGAGAAGAGCAGGATACGGACTCCCTAAGTTCCTCCAAATGTTTCTTGGGCATTATGAAAATTTTTAGCAACTGCTAATAAAAGTAAATATACACACAAGATACTTGTATTTTCAAATTTAAAATTTAAATGTGTATACGTTCTACTCACCTTGTTGGCACAAAATAAATTCTTTTGACATTGCATAGGCTGACTCTTTTTGTCCAAGCCTAGCTTTAACTCTGGCCCAGAGAGGACTTGATGGATCATTAATTATGTAAGAGATATTACAATAATGATGGGTTGTTTGATTGCAGGCATCAATCCATACTGCATCTCTAAAATGAAGAGGAAAAAAGAAAAACAGGTACCTTTTATTGTTAATATATAAACTTGAGACATCTCTGTCTGTGCTTTGCTTTTCATTCACAGCATTGAGCTGGTAGAAAGAGCTGAGTAAGAATAGGATGGAGATGCTAGATACAATAGGATACCCTTACTCTTTGGTTAGAAGTACTACAAATTCCTTTACAATAAAGAGGCTCAACTCAAAATATAAGACCTCCACAAACCACATTCCACATGAAATTTTTAAAGCTCTACTCTTTCAACAGCTCTGGATCCCATTAACATAGATAATCATTACTTGATAACAGAATCCAACACATTTATAAAGACTCCTGGTACTTGCAGTAATTTTTTTTGAAGTTTTTATCTTTCTATTTAATGATGCATACACTTTAGAGGAAGTAAGATGACATCATTATTTTTAATATGGAACTTTAAGCTTTATTTGCCATGACTTAAGATCCTGGAGGTTAGTGATACTCCTCTACTTTAATTTTGACAGGAAGAAGAAGAGGCAGGAAGTATCATGAAAACAACTAATAGCACCCTCTGCACTTCTGGAAGTCTACAGGTAGTTCAGGATGTTTGGCCACGTGGGAAGGAAGGATGATGGAAGGAAACACAAGAGTTACAGAAAAGATAAAAGAGTAATGCTTACCTGTAGGTCTTAACCTGTACAATAAACACAGGCATACGTGGCAGGAGTGGGTACTCCCATAACAGAACAGCATTCAAGTTGTAGGCCTCAATTCTAACACTGGTTGGTTTCGGCACTGTAAGATTCCAAAAATAAAATGGACAGTAGTAAGAAACTAGCATTAACATTAGAAAACCTTATAAGAAGCCATGTTAGCCAAATACGTATTCTGAAGAAAAGTAGAATTCATCAGAGTAGGTAATAAAATTATTTAAAGATTTCTAAAAAATTATATTGAAAAACGTACAGCAGAGCTCTGATTCATTTTAAATTACTGAAACAACATTGTGATATAAGGGAAACACAAAGTATGAAGCAATAAATTCCTATCATGTTTTAGGAGTTTTTATAAATAAATGCACCACCAGTTGTGACAATAATCCTCAATTTGTTTAATCACTAGAATGTTCTATATTTGATAACCACAGATGGTATTCAATGTCTAGAGAAGTGCTGGCTACACCAAGGATGGCCAGTTTCACTCTAAAATACCACCCAGGCTCAGCCCTACAGCCAGCACCACCACACACCTTTAATACCTTTTCTCCAGCACAGGGATAGATGCCTCATGACTGACTGAGGAGTCAGCAACCACTCCAGTCTCATCAACATTTTGCTTTCTGGGGTGTGCAGGGCTTTTTATAAACACATCCAGTATTTCTTCTTGCCTCTGCTCTTTTAAACCACTTCAGAAAATGTTTGGTAATAAGACGTGAGTCATAAAGGCAACAGGCAGAAGTCACTTTACCATCTTGTACTTAAACATTACCAAAAGCATAATCTAGTTATTAAAAGTAGCCATTTTACCCTGTTGAGTATAAAAGGTTGTTGCACAGCACCCCTTGGAAGACGACACACACACACACACACACACACACACACACACACACACACACAGTCTCTTTCCTTCCTTTCTCCTGTCCTCTCTTTCCCTCCTGCCCTCTTTCCTCTCTCCCTCCCCTCCTTCTCTTGCTTGAACATGAAGGTACAGAGTTAGCAGTATGACCCAAACTTAAGACTATTCAATCCTACCTATCTAAAGTTTTCCACTAAACATGATGTACTTACACAATTAAAATAAATAAATGAATGGGAATGTGGTCACGTGGCTTCCAAACCTAACTTATAATCCTCCTCAAACACTCTGAGAGAGCCAAAGTTCTATGGATTTTTAAAGGACCCCAGGTGGTAATGATGATTACTTAGATTTACATCGAGTAGACTGCTCTAATAAGACAAATATTCCCTGGGTTGGACATTAAGAAATCTGGGTCTTCCCTGGCTATACACTAGATAGTTATTTCAGATTTCCAGATCTGTCAAATGTGGTGTTAATTTCACATGCATAAGATACTTGCTTATTGTTGAAGGAACACCTATTATGCTTTTTCTCAAAACAAAAATTTCAGCATTCAAACCCAAACTGGTACCCTGCCTTAATTTTTTAATTATTTAACCCCTGTATTATCTTTTCAAAGCAGAGCATGGGTCACAAGTTATTTAGGTTAAAAAATATGGACTTACGGACAACTAACTTTTTACTGCCATTTTTTTTCCCATCTTCTGATAGTTTTTTTCTTTATATCAGTGGTTCTCAACAGGAGGTGATTTTGTCCCACAGGGGACATCTGGCACTGTCTGGAGACATTCTGGGTTATCACAACTGGGAGGTAGTGGTAGGGCGCTACTGGCATCTAGAGGCCAGAGATGCTAAATATTCTGTATTGCACAGGACAGCTCTCCATGTTTTGGCAGTCCAAATGTAAACAGTGCCAAGGCTGAAAAACTCTGCTTTATGGGTTCATAATTTTGGGCATTTTTAAAATTAGTATTTAGGAGGATAAACTAAAACCAAAAAATATATTTATCATGGCTCCCCCCCTCAATGGTTACTGCCAAAATGTCTAACTTCCATATTACATACGAAAGGAGTTGAACAGTTTGTGCCAAAAGGTTGAGACATGAAGCTGGGAGGATGCCTCAGATTCAAATACCTACAATTTTCCTACTTACTCTTCTTGAAACTGCTGATGGCTGTTGGTGCCTATCATCTTTGGTTCTCTGAATAATTTCCTTACAGGTGAGCCAGAAAGCCCTGGCCTTGCTAGACTTAGCTCTGGTTCTTCTCTTTTGGTTTTGGTAGAGCTCCCATGGCCATACATAGCAGGATACACTGAGGTTCCTTAAAGGGTTTCCTTTTCTATGGCATGTTTGCACCTCAACTTCTAGAAACAACTTAGCCTAAACAGCTTGCAATCTGTGGATGAAGAGGAAATAAAAGGCACTGACCCCTATCCCCTGGTTCAATTCAACCTTAATATCATATAACAATCATACCTACAAACACAATTTTGCAACCAGGTAAGAGAGGTACCTGATGCAAAGAAAATTCAAAATGAACTTCCCTAAGAAGTCAATTCTTAATTTTAGTATTTTTTGCCTTTTCAGAAGTTGAGAATTTTCAAATCTTCAGGTCCTGGTTTCTTTTTGTTTAAAAGGCCTGCCATTGATTACTCTCTCTAGTCCTGCATTTTATTATAAGAAGCAAGAAGAAACCATGTGGAACACTCAACACTGCTTGGAGACCTCCTTAGCTTAAGTCAAGCAGTTCACCAGGTAACATTTCCTACTTTCAGTGTGACTAAAGGCCATGGCACTGCTGAGCTTTCAGCCGCTGTATAACAAGGACCTTCCTTCCTCCAGTTTCCAATGACAAATTCTTTACTTCCTTTTAAGCCCCCTTTAAAAAATTATTCCCCCTAGGAATGACTGTTTAACTGAATATACTCAATCTGAAATTTCTGTATTTAAGGAAAAGGCATACAAAAGTCAATCTATACACTAGAGCATTAAATAAGGTGCATTTCTATTTAAGAAGTTCCTGAATCATATCATAAAACCACAAACAACACTAGATTTGTGCAGCATTAGATTAGTTTTTAATATGAATCAAACTATATGTCCCATAATTTAAGTAAAAGCTTGGCATGGTTAACGTAGGACAAAAACATAAATCATAGTTTTCAAAGGAATCAAGACAAGTGGTAGGAGGAATTTTTAATGGATTACACAAGGTGGAAATCAATACTAGAGTAAAAGAGAAACTTTATATATTTACACCAAAAGATGTAACCTGTGGTTTTAATACCAGAAGAGAAGCCATGTGTTACTCAACATGTGCCTCTGTCACCTTTGCCAAAATCACATGATAAACAGACATAAGTTTTTTCATTAAGTTTTGGAATTTTGTAACTTAAATGCTAAATTGCTGTGTTCAGATTAAAATGATTAAGGCTTACAGTAAACTTCTATCATGATAAAATTACCTTGTATCAATAAACATATATGTAGAACTAGCAAAAGAGTTACTATCTATGGTTTTATAGTGCTGTTAAAATGGCAATTTTTCTTAATGCTTTCAAACTTTTCTTCTTAGCAAGCAGCAGCAGCCTCTAGATTTAAGATGAATAAAAATATTTTGAGAATTCTTGTACATGTTTAAAGTGTTCATTAAAGTGTTTTAATTAAAACATTTCAATATATTGGGGTTTTGAAAGGAATCATATATATCACTTTATGAAATTAATGAAAAACAGTCCATTTTCTACTTCCTTCTATTATTTTCTTGTACCTTCAGGAAGAGTTTCAGAACTAAGGATCTGAGTGAGAATATCAGGTACCCTTCACCTTCTATGCCATAGCTTCTTGACTGGGTCAAGACCCCTAGAATCCCTTCAGTCTTCTCTTCTTCCTGTCTGTCTTCAGGGCCTATTCTGGTTTTCTCACTCATTTTCTTAAATTTTAGAGCCCAGAAATAATCCAACAACTGTGAATGAAATACTTTTCTCCCTTCCTTTTATGAAGAGATGGGCATATCAAATAGTGGCTAATAATGAACTTGTAATTAACTGTCCCCAAGATCTTTCACTCAAACCACCACCAAGTTTGGGCTTACCCAATAAACATTTACCCAGCCACTTTTATGACCTGAAATGCAGGATTTTATTCTTTCTCTTGTGTATTCAACTTCATCTAGTTGGGTTTGCTTGGCATGCCAACGAACTATAATTGGACCAGACCTACCTTGTCCCTGAGAGCAGTCATTTCTCAAACTAATTCCCTTTTGGACTAATTCATTCTAAGTTGAATTTAAGAACTGAAAAAAGTAAGAATCCTTTCCATCTATGAAAAATAGGAAAAAGGGAGAAGAATGAGTTAGCTGCTGTGATTTTAAATTTGTCATATTAATCTGTTTGAGTTTGTCTAAAAGCCAAAAGAATCTCATACATAAGAAAACAATTTAATATTTAAAAATGTATGTCAAAATAATGATGCACATTACTGAATGATAATTACCATATACTAAACATTTGTTTAATTAAACATTTAGAACAAGCAGTGGACCCAACTTTGTAATTCATTATCTCGATTAAGCACCATGACCATCCCAAGGGACGTAATATTATTATACATATTTTTAACATAAGAACAAAGGCTTAGAGAAGCTATTTAAAGACCCAACAACCTGTAAAGTTTTGTTGGTTATAATTAAGAAAAGCTGCTTAAGTGTGTCATTTTTGTGACAGTTTAACAAAATAAGGGAAAAAACCTCCATATATAAATAGGAACTGAACTGAAGACAACTGTTTCTGATGACTTCAGAGTATGTGCATCAAATAATTTTGTCTGACTTATATACTATCACAATTATATAATGGCCACTTCAAAATCTGAACAATGTATTAAATGTATAAGTCATTTATTTGGAAAGAACATGACTGAAATGTATACCTAGTATTTTGATTACTATCTATCTAAATGTACTATGTACACTTATATACACTACTATGTACATAAAATAATCTAAAATACACACCCCTAATAAGAAAATTACAAGTACACTGATTCCTTCCTGTCAAGATTTCATTTAATTCTGGTTCAATTCTCATTCTGATTCTTTGTCCAATTCAAATGGAACAATTATTCATCTAATTCATAAAATAAGTACACCATTGCTATGTGCTGCCAAATCTTATAGCTCTTTAAAAAGGTTATCATTCTCTTCAATTGTTTAAGTTTTCTTTTATATAGAACAAATGTAAACCTTTCAAAGTCTCTATGAATCATGAGTCAGAATACAATGTGGAAGAAAATTACTATTAATACCTTGTTCAAGAAATGTAACATG
Source organism: Smutsia gigantea (assembly GCA_032199065.1). Lineage (NCBI taxonomy): Eukaryota > Metazoa > Chordata > Mammalia > Pholidota > Manidae > Smutsia > Smutsia gigantea. Next base: position 62,443 of record JAVSCE010011043.1, read on the forward strand.
TAGACAAATAAAACAACAACTCAACAACCCAAAACCTATGGATGCAGAAAAGGCAGGTCTGAGAGGAAAGTATACACAAAACAGGCTTACCTCAAGAAACAAGAAGAATCCCACATAAACAGCCTAAATTCAAAATTAATGAAACTATGAAAAGAAGAACAAATGAGGCCCAAAGTCAGTTGAAGGAGGCACATAATAAAGATCAGAGCAGAAATAAATAAAATTGAGAAGAATAAGAAAATAGAATCAATGAAATCAGGGGCAGGTTCATTGAGAAAATAAACAAAATAAACCAGCAGCCAGACTTTATCAAGAAAAAAAGAGTGCGTACACACATAAACAGACTCAGAAATGAAAAAGGAAAAATCACTAGGGACACCACAGAAATACAAAGAATTAGTAGAGAATACTATGAAAAATTATATGCTAACAAATTGGATAACCTTAGAAGAAATGGACAACTTTCTAGAAAAATACAACCTTCCAAGACTGAACCAGGAAGAAACAGAAAATCTGAACAGACCAATTACCAGCAATGACAACGAACTGGTAATCAAAAAACTACCTAAGAACAAAACACCTGGACCAAGTGGCTTCACAGTTGAATTTTATCAAACATTTAAAGAAGAGCTAATACCCGATCTCCTTAAAGTTTTCCAAAAAGTAGAAGTGGAGGGAGTACTGCCAAACTCATTCTATAAGGCCAGCATCAGTCTAATACCAAAAACTAGGCAAAGACACTGAAAAAAAAAAAGAAAATCACATACCAATATCCCTGATGAACATGGATACAAACACCCTCAAGAAAATATTAGGAAACCAAACTCAAAATACATCAGACAGATCACCCATCATGATAAAGTGGACTTATTAAAGGAATGCAAGGATGGTACAATATTCAAAAATCAATCAACATCATCCACCACATCAACAAAAAAAGGACAAAAATCACATGACCATCTCAATAGATGCTGAAAAAGCATCTGACAAAATTCAACATCCATGCATGTTAAAAACTCTCAACAAAATGGGTAGAGAGGGTCAGTACCTCAACATAATAAAGGCCATATATGACAAACCTAGAGCCAACATCATACTTATCAGTGAAAAGCTGAAAGATTTTCCTCTAAGATTGGGAACAAGACAAGGATGCCCACTCTCACCACTTTTATTCAACATAGTGCTGGAGGTCCTAGCCACGACAATCAAACAACACAAGAAATAAAAGGCATTCAGATTGGTAAGAAAAAAGGTAAACTGTCACTGTTTGCAGATGACATGATATTATACACAGAAAACCCTAAGGAATCCACCTAAAAACTACTAGAACTAATATCTGAATTCAGCAAAGTTGCAGGATACAAAATTAATACACAGAAATCTGTTGCATTACTATAACTAACAATGAACTGGCAGAAAGAGAAATCAGGAAAACAACTCAATTTACAATTGCATCGAAAAGAATAAAATACCTAGGAATAAACCTAACTAAGGAGGTGAAAGACCTATACTCTGAAAACTACAAGACACTCATGAGAGAACTTAAAGAAGACACCAATAAATGAAAAACATCTTGTGCTCAAGGATAAGAAGAATCAATATTATCAAAATGGCCATCCTCCCTAAAGCAATCTACAGATTCAATGCAATCCCTATCAAAATACCAACAGCATTCTTTAATAAACTAGAATAGTTCCAAAATTCATATGAAACCACAAAAGACCCCAAATAGCCAAAGCAATCTTGAGAAGAAAGAACAAAGCTGGGGGGATTATGCTCCCTAACTTCAAGCTCTACTACAGAGCCACAGTAATCAAAACAATTTGGTACTGGCACAGGAACAGGCCCATAGATCAACAGAACAGAATAGAGAGCCCAGATATAAACCCACACATATGTGGCCAATTAGTATACGATAAAGGAGCCATGGATATACAGTGGGGAAATGACAGCGTCTTCAACAAATGATGTTGGCAAAACTGGACAGCTACATGCAAGACAATGAAACTGGATTATTGTCTAACTCCATACACAACAGTAAACTCAAAATGGGTCAAAGACCTGAATGTAAGTCATAAAACTATAAAACTCATAGAAGAAAACATAGGCAAAACTCTCATGAATATATAATAAATATGAGCAAGTTTTTCCTGAATGTATCTTCTCGATCAAGGGAAACAAAGGCAAAATGAATACATGGGACTCCATCAAACTAAAAAGCTTCTGTACAGCAAAGTACATCAGCAGCAGAACAAAAAGGCCTCCTACAGTATGGGAGAATATGTTCATAAACAACTTATCTGATAAGGGGTTGACATCCAAAATATATAAAGAACTCATATGCATCAACACCCAAAAAGCAAATAACCTGATTAAAAAATGGGCAGAGGATCTGAACAGATAATTCTCCAAAGAAGAAATTCGGATGGCCAACAGGCTCAGGAAAGATGCTCCCCAGAAACTAATCATCAGGGAAATGCAAATAAAAACCACAATGAGATATCACCTCACACTGGTTAGGATGGCCAACATCCAACAGACAAAAAACAACAAATGCTGGAGAGGATGCAGAAAAAGGGGAACCCTCCTAAACTGTTGGTGGGAATGTAAATTAGTTCAATCGTTGTGGAAAGCAATATGGAGGTTCCTCAAAAAACTAACAATTTAAATACCATTTGATCCAGGAATTTCACTCCTAGGAATTTAACCAAAGAAAACAAGATCCCGGATTCAAAAATACATATGCACCCCAATGTTTATCGCAGCACTATTTACAGTAGCCAAGATATGGAAGCAACCTAAGTGTCCATCAGTAGGTGAATGGATAAAGATGTGGTACATATACACAATGGAATATTATTCAGACATAAGAAGAAAAGAAATCATACCATTTACAACAACACAGATGGATCTAGAGTGTATTACGCTCAGTGAAATAAGCCAGGCGAAGACAAGTACCAGATGATTTCCCTCATTTGTGGAGTATAACAAAGCAAAACTGAAGGAACAAAAGAGCAGTAGACTCACAGACTCCAAGAAGGGACTAGTGGTTACCAAAGGGAAGGGGTTGGGGAAGGTGGGTGGGGAGGGAGGGAGAAGGGGATTAAGGGGCAGTATAATTAGCAATCACAATATAGGTAGGTCACAGGGAAGGCAGTACAGCACAGAGAAGTAGTGACTCTATAGCATCATACTACGCTGATAGTTACTGCAATGGGGGGTGAGGATTTGATAATATGGTGAATGTTGAAACCATAAAGTTGTTCATGTGAAACCTTTGTAGGATTGTTTACTAATGATACTTCAATAAAAAAAAAAAAGCATCCAGTGGCTGCCCACTGACTTGAGCAAGGTGTAGTGAGCCTATTATTTTGTTGGCTCAGCACTGTACATCCTTCAGGAACATTATTTCTTTCTGGGAACTCCCCTACCCTACCACCTGCAACAGTTCACTTCCCTTGAGAACAGATGCCTGACCCAAGTTGGGCAAATCAGAACCCACCCAGGGGATTTTGTTATTATGGAGAAAGCTGCAAGATTTTTCAAAACTCAAAAGCTGTCAACAACCATGATTCCAGTCAAGTAAGGAAAGCTGTCAAAAACCAGTAATAAGAAATAGTCTTGGCATTTTGAGCTCCTAACTTAGCTTCCCAAGGCCCAGCCAGCACTTCCATCTTTCTAACTCGTTTGGATTCTCTGAGCCAATTCCTCTTTTTGCCTAAGTTAGCCAAAGTTGTGTTCCCATTCTTTGCTGTTATACCTGACAAGGCATTTCATTAATTGGTTCCCACCTCTCCACCTATCCTTGTATCATCTCACTCATATTCTACAATGAAACACTTAATATTCTACTAATTCAGTATGCTGTTTCACACCTCCTCCTCTGCACACACAAGTTTCTCTGCACCTCCCATCCTAACTCTGGGGTCAACTTATCTCTGAAGTTTTCATGACTCCCCTCATCAGAGCCAGGAAGCCTGTGCGTTAAGTCCAAGCTCTTATCACAATGTAATGCAACTGCCCTTGTGGATAACGAATGTGCCCTAGGTAATGGCAGCTGGCAGGGTGGTTAAGAACTTGGATTCTGGAGCCCAACTGCCAAGCTCCCCCCCCACTCAGTAGCAGAAATTGGGAAGATGTTTCTCATTTATAAAAGGAGATACCAATAGCACCTACTTTATTTGGTTTTTATGAAAATGAGATGTTACGAGAATTTACAGTAGTATCTAGCACTTAATAACTAAGATATATACATCATGATCTTTGAAAGCAGAATATGAGTAACTCTCATTTTTGTATTTCCAACACTAGGCACAATGTCCGTCCCAAGTAATGACTAAGTATTTGCTCGCTTGATTGACTTTAAAAGAACATGCCAAAAGAGAGCTGGATGTGAATGGAGCACACCTAACAGGGGCTCAAAGAGTTTCAGATGGGGTTCACCAAGGGTGAAGGAGGGTGGGCCTCCCGGCCTCCTTCCAGGCAGCTGATCACAGAGGACAGTGAGGAGACAAGACTGACGGGGTTTCTGATAATTTAGATTCATTTTTCTTGCTGATATACTGATTTCACTGGAGGTCCTAATCACCACTACACCGAGCTTTGGAAAAGCGTATTCTCAGCATTTGTTTCCTAGGTGATCTCAATAAGCAAGCGGAAATAAAATGTTCAGAGGAACTGGGCTACGTGAAGAGACCTACTGCGTGACAAATCTCGGTGCACCACTTCCAGACTTAGAACTAAGATGGCCAATTAATGCCACTTAATACTTAGCTGGCGAAAGAACTACTTCTAAGGTTTTGGGGTCTACCCTAAGAAAGTATGCAAGTCATAAGCCACAGGGCACAACGCTGACCAGGAAGCTCACTTACTTAAAAACGAATTAAAAGAACTGGAGAATCGAGAGGCATGTTTTGTTTTGTTTTTTTGACAAACACGGAAGAGGCCAGAAAAAGAGAACTTAAGTGTGCCAACGGCGGAGACCCGGCGTCGCCTTTCCCGGGGGCCGCCCGCACTGAGCCCGGCACCCCGGGGCGTCGGGGACCTAGCGCGCGGCGTCCGCGGCGATCGCGCCTGGGAACGGCTTTCTCCCTCCCTCCGTCCCCTCCCGCCCCACCCGGCCGCGGCTCTGAGGCGACTGTACCCGAGGACAGCTCCGGATCCGCGGTGCTCATCTCAGCCTTGCTCCCGGCCTGCAAGATGAAGACGAGGAAAAGGAGGGGCGCCATGGTGCTCCGGACTGATTAGGGGTGCGGCCGCGAGCGACTGCGGGGGTCCCCCGACTAGGCCCTCCGGCCTGGCCTGGCGTCACTTCCGCCGCTGCGGACCAGCGCTCCCGGGGGCGTGGGCAGCGAGGTGGGGACTGGACTGTGCCCCGGAGACCAAGGAGGAGGGGCGGGGCCGGATCTGGGAGGCGGGGCCAGGTGGGAGGCGCGGCTACGGCAGAGAGGCGGGACTGGGGCGGGGAGGCCGGGCTCGGTCGGCGGACAGGGATGTAAGTCGGGCGGCAGGGTAGGGAACGGGAAGCTGGGGGTGTGCTGGGAGCTTGGACTAGGGCTAGAGGGCCTGGGAGGCTGGCTAGTAAAGTTCGGAGTTACGGGCGCGACAGACTGTGGTCGTGACCTGGGCTCCCAGGTTTGGGAGAAACTTGTTTCCAAAGATTACGTTCTTAAAAGTTTTGGCATCACCTTCCGCGATTCTTCTTTCTGTTTTTGCAGGGTTCTAGGGCTGGCAGAACTTTGCTATAGCCACAACTCAGCCACAGTCCGTACTTGACCCCATTAAACTTGCCATCAGGGCTTCTGGGCACCTGAGAATTTGGAATAGAAAGAGCCTGTGACTTCTCTAATCCCTGCATTTGTGTTTGACGAACCTGAAGCCTCACTGGTGAAATGGCTTGCCCAAGTTTTCACCGCCCAAATCGAATTGGCTTGGCCAAGAACTACTTTATTCTTGGAGGAAAAGCAACTTGCATTACCTCTTAAGGAATTATTTGGATCTATCAAGCAGCTTCTTATTATGAGATCTGCCTTCTTTCCTCTTTGACCACTTTCCTCAAATTACTGTGCATCTCCCCTCCCCCATTTCAGCCCTCACACACTGGTCTCTGCCCTGCCTAGAACACAACAGGCTTGCGCTCAGATGTACATGTAGCTAACTACCTCACCTACTTCGGGTCTCTTCTTTTGGCCTTTTGCAAAAAATTGGAATTGCAACCATCTTCCCATCCTACTCACTCTGCCCTACTCTTTTTTTCATGGCACTTATCATCTTCCCCCACACTCTGTAATATGCATATTGATGTTTATTTTCTCCTTCTTCTAGAATGTAAGTTCAATAGGGCTGAAATATTTGGCACTCAGTATTCATTGAATGAAAGAATGCATGATTACACTAGTGTTAAGCAAAATTTTAGAGAGAAAAGCCTTATGAAGATAATGTACAAACTATAGAGGAATTAACAATATCATTTTATTTACATTACTATATTCCTTAGCTCAGTAAATTCTGCACTTCAATGAACATGTGAACCACTGGTGATCTTGTTAAAACATAGATTTGGATTCAGTTTGTCTGATTCAGATTTGGCCTTGAAATTCTACATATGTAACAAAATACACAGAAAATGCTAATCCACTGTCTATAAAACCATACTTTGAATAGGAATTCTTTAGCTCAATCTAGACTTAAATTCTGGGGAATATTTTGTCTGATGTGTTTATGATGCCTTGCTGTCTTATTCTGTTTGCATTGCTGTAACAAAATACCTCAGATGGAGTACCTTATAAGCAACTGAATTTTATTTCTTACAGTCTGAAGACTAGAAGCCCAAGATCAGAGTGCCAGAATGATCAGGCAAGGGCTGTCCTTCTGGGTTTCCAACTTCTAGTTGTTATCTTCATATGACAGAAGAGGAAGGGATCTCTCTGAATCCTCTTTTATAAAACACTAATCCCAGTAAGGAGGGTTCTACCCTCATGACATAAGCATCTCCTAGTCTTGTCACCTTTGGGAGTTAGAATTTTAACATATGAATTTGGGGGAAGACACAACATTTAGATCACAGCACTCCCTCTGTGAAAGGTATTGTCCAGTCATTGCAAGAATGCAGGGATAATAAGAACTGATCTTTGCTGTTTAGGAGTTTATGGAGAAGGACAGAACATAATATTCAGTTAAGTTGTTAATATTTTTGTAGCAGCCATCATGGGTTTGGTTACCCATGAATTAGATTCTGAGGGGGAGAATAGTTGTGCAAGACATGCTCCTGTATGGATCCTGGGATCAACACCTGTGAAAAGCAGGATTGAGCAGAGGGAGAAGGTGATTTGTGATGCCATCCCAACAAAGGCTTCAACTGACCCCTTGGAGATGAGATGGCCTTTCAGAGGTGTCTTGAATTAGTATGAGTGGTTCAGCCTTCAACTCCCAGCATTGATTAGTCAATGCATACAAACCACTCCTGGAGGGGAAGTAATTGGAGCTGTCCACTTCTTTAACTGAAGCATTCTCCAAAGAGTGCTGACAACTGAGGATTTCTACCAGCAACACTCCCAGCAGCAGGGAGATGAGGCTAAGTCTTCTGTTCCTAAAGGGGGATATGAGCCTAGGTTCCCAACCAGCACCCACCATAGAGCCTATCCTTCTGAGGCACTGTCCTAGTCACTGGAGACTAAAGATATTTATTAAGTCACTAAATATCATTGAGTGCCACTGTGTGGGCCTAACACTGCTTTGCGCTGAGATACAGACCTGAGCAAGACAAACATGGCCCCTGCCTTCATGGAGCCAATAGGCTACTGCGGGATCAGGGAGGCATTAAATAAACTATTACACAAATAAGTACTGGAATTGTGGTAGTCATTATAAAGGAGACCAATGGATTTACAGGACAAAATAGAGGGATTAAGCTTAGTCTAAGTATTAAGGAAATTATTTCTTAAGGCAGTTACAATTATGTTATGACTTGAAGGATATGAAGGAATTAGTCTGAACAAAACTGGGGGGTTGGAGGAAGGAGTCACTGGCTAGTAAGAGAGGTAGGAGGAAGATCAGTGATATATTTAAATCCAATATATAAGTCTTACATAGCCACGCAGAAAGCAAATGAGCAATGCCAGTTTCCTTGATAAAAATCCAATGTCTAATGGCTGGAGAAAATCTCCAGCTATATGTTGGTTAGTCCCCCCCATATCCTCCGGTGAGTTTTTAAAACCAAGAAAACCAATGTGGGGTGAAGGGTGGATAATTCCAAAGCCAAGTGTAAACTGCAGTATGCTCAGGAGCTAAGGCTACGTTTTGTGGTACATACTGAGCACAGCCTAGAGGAAGTTAATAAGCCAAACAAAATAATTTAGGAAATTAGAACTATGACCTAATGGGAACAAAGACTGGGTGTGTAACACAAACTGTGTACTTTTGGCTCCTGGCTCTATGCATTTCCTTCCCCTTTTCTCTAGAGCAGAAATGTCCGCCAGTTGTCCTTTAAAGGAGATCGATAGAAAAGTTTGTGGCTAAAGCATTTAGTTCTGAATTCTGATTAGTCTATAAATAATAGTCAATACTCCCCAAAACTCTCTCTACCCATGCCTCCACACTGCACACTACCCTTACCTAACTATGGTTTTGCCATAGTACTTAACCTTCTGGGGATCTGTGTGTGTGTGTGTTATTGGCGCATAAATTTTCTCACTGTCATTAGAAATTAAGCTCCTTATTTTCTTCACTCCCATATCCCCGGCAACTAGACAAGTGCCTATCATTCCATTAATATTTATTGAATAAATATATGAATGAACAAAACAAGGTTGTGAATAGGTGTGTGATTGTAGCAGGTATGGTTAAATTTGCGGTTTGTTAAGCTATACTTGGGTCACATGAGAATTAAGACATGTTTGTATATCTTACTGATAACAAAGTACTACCCATTCTTGCTGTACATAGCCCCCTTCCAAGGAAAGCTGTCATGCTGACATCTGATCATATCAGATCAACCCCTGACTCAGAGACAGTTATCCATAGGCTGCAAAGTCTTCTAGCAGTTTGTCTTGGAATACTGCCTAAGGTAGATTCCACACCTGAGATGGTGACTGTGGCAGGTATTGTTCATTAGCTGACTGTTAATAACCTTTTTTGGTATCCTTCTACCTTGCTGTCTTCCCATTATAGAGGCTATGAAAGTTCAATACTCACTTTCCCAACCTTCATGGCAGCTAAGTGTAGTCATATGACACAGCTTTGATCAATGAGACATAAGCAGAAAACTCTGTGTGTGCACGTATGTGTACACAGATGCACACGTGACAGATGCAACAAGAGAGCTTGCTGGCCTTGACTCTTCTTTAATCTTTCTGCCTTAAATGTAGGCAGATAATGACTGGATCTGCAGCAGCCATTTTGCAGCCATGAGGCAACATGATTGAAGATGAAAACCAACACTAAAAACGATTGAGGAAGATGGAAAGCCTGAGGTGTTGATGTTTTCATTGAGCAGCTGAACCAATGTCTGCAGCACCTCCCTTGGGACTCTCTTTATAGGAAGAAAATAAGGTCCTATTGATTTAAGCCACTGCCAGTTTGGTTTTCTTTTAATTAAACTGAATTTTTTTTCTCACTCAATGTCAGGCCAACCTAAATGAATTCTCTTTCAGAGAGCTGAAATGTAAACCAAAATGGAAGAGAGGATGGATGAGGGGAAAAGGGGGAAAGAAAAATGGAGAAACTACAAACTCAAGGACAGAAATTAGAACACTTAGGAGAGCAGCAAAGAAGATCCCTTCTTGAGGGAAGATCATGAGACCCACGTCTTGGAGCTGCAGCATTGGCCAGAGGCCAGTGTACCCTGAACAATTCTTCCTCACTGTGGCTCCAGACCAACTAACTGGTGACTATTTCCTCTTCTGACTTTCCCACACATATTCACCAAATTCCTTTGTCACTAAAGGTAATCTGAGTGTCCCTGTCCCTTGCAACTGAAAAAGCTCATCTAGCATCATTTCTAGCCATCTGTGGTCAGTCTCATAAAGGACAGGTACCATATTCTTTTAGCAACATTTCTCAACATCACAGAAAACACTGAACTAGATAAACTTTCTGAGAAACACCAAGCAACATAAAGGAGCCTGCAGTTTGTCCTCAGTGCCTCACACTTCCTCTTAAGTTGCTTCTTCCTCTCCATCTAAGTGCTTTCCCTCACCAAGCCAACACCCAGTCTCCTGCTGCTGTTCAGACAGCAAGTGTCCTCCTACTTTGACAATGCCTAGAACTGGTTCACAAGGCTTCATTCTGCTTAAGGCTTCTCTCCACCTTGATCTTTCATCAACTTTTAGGTTAATCGTTCTGTAATCTGCAAGCAGATGCTCTTAGCTACCTCTAGGTAAAGTTGGATAAACAGATTAATTTATATTTCCCCATTTGATAATCATTTTAGCATTAGCACTTCTAGATATTTTAACCTTATGACAATTTCTCAGTAGCAAAACAATGGGTTTGCAATAGTGACATTGGAGATCTTGACAAGTACATAGAGATATTTTCTCTGGGAAAGGGATCCTTTAGGTACCTTTCAAATTATGATATGAAAACCCATTTTCCTGTCAATCTTAAAAATAAAATAGCTACCAAGCCATTGTAATCAATGCTTTGATCAAAGAAGATGTATTATTTTTAGCCAGATCTCTAAAAAGAGATGTGAAATACATTAAGTTTCTGTAAATAAAGAATTTATAATATGATTTTTTGGACTAGAAATCAAACCAAAATGAAAAGATAATTTCTTACTACTTGATGTAGACTGAATGTCTGTGTCCCCTTGCAATACCGTGATTTATAAGAAATACATATTTGGTCATTCAGATGGCCAAAAATATATTCTTCCTATATATTTGGTCTTTATCCATAGCTCCTCGCTCACAGCTCCCAAAATCCTTGGAATTTCCTAGTCTTGAAAGGGGTCAAGTTGTCTTTTGTTATGTTAATGAGGTGACTTTTGGAAAGCACCAAAGGATAGGGGCAGGTTGCCCATGGACCCACCTGCTGACTTCCAGGGAAGATAGAAGCTGGAGGTTGAATCAATTGCCAATGGCTGATTGTGTGATCACAAGTCCCATTGCAGAACCAAGTAGGCAAGTTGTGATGGGAAAGAGCCTGAGAGACTGAAGGGAAGACCTGGAGATGCCATATGAGACATGAGAGTTTACAGAGATTTATGCACAGGAGTCCAGGAGCAGCTGGCTGGACAAGGTTGCAAACTGCTCTTGTGGACAGGGAGGGAACTGCTTATATGGGGTGAGGGGACAGAGACTACATGTGTGCAAAGAGACTACTGTGATTTATGACTATTCTACGTGTTATGCTAGAAGAAATCATTCTTAGGTGGCCAGCACCACAAGGACAAAACTTCAACAGAGGGGTCTGCATTCCAATAAGACGTGTCCATCAATAAGGCAGGCCTGAGTCTGGCTGGACCCAGGCCATTAACACACCACATACTTAGCATGCCACCCAAAGAAGAGGGCCATGTGGACACATGGTTATTCTGGGACAAATGGTTACTAGTGGGCAGTAGTTGTCCCCACACTAATGATTTAATCAATCATGCCTATGTAATGAAACCTCTATTAAAACCAAAAAGGACAGGGTTCAGAGAGCTTCTGTGTTGGTGAACAGGTGGCGATGTGTGGGGAATGGCACACTGAGAGCATGGAAGAATTACCAGTTTGTTTGACCTCAGCTGTTTGTCTTCTCCAAGGAAAGAATTCAATCAAGAGACAGAACAGTCTTAAGCAGCAGGAGTTTATTAAGCAAAGCGAAAGCACACTCTCAAGAAGGGCGGAGAGGGGGGCCATCTGGAAACCAGAAGCAGCACAACTATTAGGGTTAGAGTTGATTTTTAAAATAGTGTAAAGTCCCTCCCTGCATCATATGTCCTTTAGTTGACATGTTGATTGACATCTTCATGTTATATAACTTTTTTCCTAATGCCCAGGTGCTTACCCATGAGTACCCAAGTGAAATCCATGGGTGGGGGTAGGGGTGGGGGGTGGGTGAAGGGGAAAAACTGCATGTAAATTTATTATAATTATGGTATAAAGAACTCCAAGATAACTTTGGGTCACCTCCTGGGTCTTGGTGTGTCTGCACCAAGCTGTATTGGTGGGCTGGAAGCCCCATTGGGCTTTTTACATCTTGTTTGGCCCTGATAAGTAAACCATTAACAGGAGGGTTTGGGGCATGTTATGCCATCTAGTGACAAGGGGGTAGATGGAGAGTGGGAAGACCTTGTCCAGTACAGGGTAGGACTTGCTCACATCTGCCTAGCTGCCTGACATTTCCCCCCTCAAGAGTTGGGACCCTAGAATCTTTGGGAAGAGGGCGTCGTTTCTCTCTAGCTACTTCCTGCTGAGAACGGGCGTAGAGGGGTTTTTAGGGTCCTGCCTCTTGCTGACTGTTGGTCTCGGCTCATTTGTCCTGGAGCATCAATCCAAAGGTCCGCATAGAATGACGACATCTCCTGGGTGTTGATTGGCTGATCCAAAGGTCAGCATAGAATGACGACATCTCCTGGGTGTTGATTGGCTGATACCTGGTGGCTGAGGATCATCTGAAGTTTTATTGCCTGAAGGTGGGAAGAGACAAATTTACCTGGGAAGTTTGATAGACAAGGCCTGGACAGGAGTAAAAGGAAGATGGAGGCAAGGGGCCTTAGAAAAGGAAGGGGCCGGGACATCCAAGATCATGCATTTTCCCAGGTGAGCCACGCTTGGGAGGCTGTGTCCTTTAGATTGGAGGCTGGTTGGGTAACATTCTGAATGTGTGTTTGAACTTGTCCTGATGGACTGACCCCAAAGCAGCAGTTCTTGGAGCATGGTGCAAAGTCCTCCCTGAGCAGCAGCGAGAGACCTAAGCCGCAGTGGTTTGGTAGGGCTGCTGCTGATGATTCAATCTGGGTTTGTGCCTCCACGATAGATTTGGCCATTTCCTCCAGTCTCTAGGGGTAACCTCTAGGCCTAGCAACTATTAGGGACAAATTATGATATACAGAAAAGGCAGTAAGTGCACGACCAATTTCGGTCCTTGTTCCTCTGGGCAGACCCAACCCTATGGGGAAAGGAATTAAGGTGATGGCTCTCTTTTCCCTGGAGGGGTGGGTGAAGCCCCACAGAGGGAAAGAGGCATAGACATTTTCCCAGGGCCTCCGGAGATTGTAACAGTACATGGTCTGTCCACTTTGCTGGGAGGCACAGACGTGCTGTCTTTCCACATAGGAAATAGTACCTGGAGGAAGGAGGTAAACAAGCATGTAAAAGGAAGGATCCCAAGTTGGACCCCAACATGCTCCAGTCCCTCTTGTGAGGAGATGACGTTATTTGGGGCCTAAATTTGTTTAGATATTTTTCAGGGTCATCTGAGAATTTACCTAAATCCTGTTTCATCTGATTGAGATCCTGCATGGAAAAGGGAGTCCTGAGCCTTATGGGAAGTCCTGTGGGTCCTATAACCTCCTGGAGTGGGCACAGCTTCCAAGGGTCAAGGGACCCGGGGCACAGGGGCAAAGCATCAGGGGAGGCCTGAAGTTGGGTATAGTGAGGAAGGGACCAATGAAACAAGAGGCCCCTCCTCTGCCCCATAAGGAAGCTGCAGTGGACAGGGCTCATCAACTGGCCGATGGGAGGGAGAAGGGGAGGGAACTTTGGTAGACAAATTAAGCATTGCCGAGGCAGCAGGCTCCTCCCTGCTAGCCCCGCAGAGTTGCGGCTTCTCCCTTAAAGCAAAGCAAAGTTGGATATGAAGGAACTCACTATATTTGCCCATCTTTTGGCAAAAAAGATCAAGTTGGAGAATGGTATTGTAATTGAAACTCCTCTTCCTAAGTTAAATTTCCCCTTCTCGTTTATATTGTGACTATGCTGTGTTGCAAAAGAAGATCGTTTCCCCTTTAATGTTTGGGGGTCACACTTAGCTTAGTTCTTTAAGTGAATCCTAAGGGTGACTTCTGAGGAGTAGGCGGTCAGTTGCTTATCTGAAAAAGAAAAGACAAATGGGTGCAGGGGACTTGAGGCGTTCCTCAAGTTCTCCCCTGCAGTTGCTTGTAAGAAAGGCATCCCTCACCCATGACTTGCAGGGCAAAGTGTATTCTTTGCTCCAGGAGTTTCGCTCTAATGCACCTTACCATGTACCCCACCCTGAAGCCACTGGGGCTTCCTCAAGTCCTTTTCTTGATCATCATTCTTATGTGCCTTGTGTCTAGTCATCAAAGGTCCTGGGCTGGAATGCAGTCCCTGGGATTTACAACTTTTCAATTCCCTCCTCCCCTCAAGTCCTGTTGGCCCTGTTTAAAGATGACTTCAAGGAAGAAACACATGACCAGGGTTTCCAATTTAGGGATTTGGCCACTGGGGGGCCTGTAAAACCTAAGGTGGAAAATGTCCTCAATCTCACTGATCTTGCATTCTGTCCAAGTCAAGCTGACACCCATGCCCCACCTCTTTGTTGCAGAGTGGCAGGAAGTGAAATATTTAAAGGAGGCAGGCAAAAAGGAGGAAATCTGATTGATTCCTCTCCTGGGCCCAAAAGAAAAAGGGGCAGAATCCCAACCAGTCACATGCAGCACGAATACAACAATCAAAGCACCTGCACAGAGTGTTTGCACAGAGGTGGAGGAGGGAACAGACCTTTGGGCCCCACCACCAGTGAAATAGAAGGAGGAAATACCTATGTTGTACAGAAGCTGAAGCCAAGCAAAGACAATCACTAAATGGCAGGAGTGCAAATGGAGAGTAGAAGCAAGCAAGAAAGTCTCCTGTATGGCTATATTAAATACTACTTGGGTATTTGCTGTGGGGTTGACAGAGAGAGAGAGAGGAGTGTAAGGACCCCCAGAGAATAGGCAAGTTGTGCTTCCAGCCAAGGAGGCGAGGCACGTTTTCTTTACCTGGGAGCAGCAACCAGTGCCTTTGACTTCATGAAAGCCCACTCTCTAGAAGGGTGGAGAGGGGTCGTCTGGAAACCAGAAGCAGCCCCGCTATTGGGGTTAGGGTTGGCTTTTAAAATGGTAGAAAGTCCCTCCCTGCATCTTACGTCATTTAATTGACATGTTGATGGACAGTTTCAGGTTATATCACCTTTTTCCTAGTGTGCAGGCGCCTACCCATAAGTACCCAAGTGAAACCCACAGAGGGGCCAAACCGCAATGTAAATTTATTATAATTATTGTATAATGAACTCCAGGGTAACTTTGGGTCACCTCCTGGGCCTTGGTGCGCCTGCACCAACCTGTGTTGGTGGTCTGGGCTTTTAAGTATTGTTTGGCCCTGATAGGGCAGGAGACTGAGCCATAAACAGAAGGGGTTTGGGGCTTATTCTGCCATCTAGTGACAAGGGGTAGGTAGAGAGGGGGAGGACCTTGTCCAGGACAGGGCAGCATCTACTTATGTCTGCCTAGCTGCCTGACAAGAAGCTCTGCGTCCTTGCTCACATACCTTGCCCTCTGCATCTCTTCCATCTGGCTGTTTCTGAGTTATATCCTTTAAAATAAACTGGTGATCTAGTAAGTAAAATGTTTCTCTGAGTTCTGTGAAATCAATAGAACCTGAAGAGGAGGCCCTAGGAGCTTCTGGTTCAGAGCCAGTTGGTCAGAAGCATAGGTAACAATGTGGGCTTGCAATTGGCATCTGAAGTGGAGGTAGATTTGTAAGACTAAGCTCTTAGCCTGTGGAATCGGATGCTATCTCCAGGTAGACTGTCAGAATTGAGTTGAATTATCAGACACTCTTGCTGGTGTCCAAGAATTGCTTAGTGCTTATATAGGAACCCCCTCTCCCCCAACACACAGACAAACACACAAATGGAAATTGGATCCAGGAACCTAATTTACCCCCCAAATTCATATGTTAAATCCTAACCCCCAGTGTGATGATATGATATCCTGAGAGTATCAGACTGAGTTGAATTCTCAGATACTCTTGCTTGTGTCTGAGAATTGCTTAGCTTTGTATAGGGACCCCTTCTGCCCCCCCCACACACAAATGAAAATTGGGTCCAGGAACCTAATCTACCCCCCGAATTTTTATGTTAAATCCTAACTCCCAATGTGATGATATTTGGAGGTGGGGTCTTTGGGAGATGATTAGGCTTTAATCTCATAATAAGAGACCCCAGGGAACTCATTTCTACCATATAAGGACACAACAAAGAGATGGAATCCTACCTGCTGATTAGGAATGAGTAACAGTCTTTTCTTTAGTCAATCTGTTAGCAGACATTTTATGAGAGAGACAATATAGAGCAATGATTCAAGCATGAAGCCCTTGAAGCTGGACTACTTGGGTTCAATGTATCCATCACCACTGATTAGCCATATGATCTTGGGCAAATTAACTTCTCTGTGCCTCAGTTTCATTACCTGTAGAGATAGAATAATGCACATCACACAGGATTATTGTGAAGGTTAAATGAGATAATCGTGAACAATGGCGAGCTCCATGTCTGATAGGTAGGTAGACAAATGTTAGCTGTGTATTATTTGTTAGATACTTCCTGCCACTGTAATTTAAAGGAGAATAAGTTGTAATTCCTCCTCTGAAGGAACTTATGCTATGAAAGAGAGAGAGCTATAAACTAAAAATGGCATAATAGTTTTATTTGTCTTGTAATAGAGGTTTGTGCCAGCCCCAATGAGAATACAACAGGAAGCAGTCAGTTCTTCAAACAGGTATTGAGTAATCAGAACATTCTTTGCAAGAGGAGGGACCTTTGAGGTAAATCTTGAAACCAGTTTTTGCTCTCACCTGGAGCTCCAAATAGCATCCACCAAATAGTGGTGGAGTCAGTAATGGAAATTTTTAACAGTGTGTTTTTTCCTACAGATACTAAAAATAATAAGAAATAATTGTATCTTTGAGAAAAATTACAACCATAGATTTAAATGATGGCAAGCAACAAATCTATAAGCATCACCAGTTGGCATTTCCCCTATTTTGCCTTTTTGTGGCTCCTGAACTTACAGACCCATAAAATTTGGAACTCCACTGTATCCCATTCCTTAGTCATTTATGTTAGGTTTAAATACATTGAAAGTTTGGTAGAAGACCATAACAAGAGCTTGCCTTTTTTTTTAATTGAAGTGTAATTGACATATAACATTATATAAATTTCAGGTGCAAAACATTATGATATTTGTATAACTGTGAAATGCTCACCACAATAAGTGTAGTTAACATCCATCACCAAACATAGTTACAGTTTTTTTTCTTGTGATAAGAACTTTTAAGATCTACTCTCTTGGCAACTTTCAAATATGCAATACAGTATTATTATAGTCACTATGCTGTACCTTACATCCCCAGGACTTTTTTATTTTATAACTGGAAGTCTGTATATTTTGACCCCTTTTCCCATGTCACCCACTTCCACCCCTGCCTCTGGCAATCACTGATCTGTTCTAGGAATTTGCTTGTTAACATCAAGATGTAATGAAGCCAGCACTATCCCTTAGGCCAAAAGAATGAGGAACAATTTAGTTATGATCTAAGTGGAGATGTTGGCATAGTTTGTATAAACTCCATCAAAACAAGACAAATGATTACGATGGAAACCAATAAAACATGGAATTCAGAAAGGCAAAATTGTCCAGAGTGTCCCCAGTAGAGTCCTAGAGAGAAGACATCCCTTCCTGAGTAGGCACTTATCTAGTCCCTTTGCCAGACAATGCAGGGTTTAATTAAGAATGTGAGAATCCAGACTGCCTGGGTTCACATCCCAGCCCTGCCTAATTGCTTTGTGACCTTGGATAAGTTATTATATCTCTGTGTGCCTCACTTTCCTCATCTGGGAAATGTGGCTAATAGTCATACTCATCTCAATAGGGCATAGGTGCCAATTCAGTGAAGGCAAGTAAGAGCAGAGTTGCAGTGCCTAGCATAGAGGAAGTGCTTGAGAAATCACGGCCAGTATTTCTCTTTTCTCAGCACCATCTGGTCAGTTTCATCCTCCTTCCTCTGGCCCCTTGTCCCAGCACACTCTGCACACAAGCCCATTCTATTCTGACATTTCTGATGTTAACTTTGGCTATTTAGTGGGGGCAAAGCTGAGACTCTCACTGGTGCTGGTAGGTAAGACCTCCTGCTATAGCTCTTCAGAGTGCATGGAACAAAGAAGCCAAGAATGGCTACAGAATATTGGGCACCTGCTAATTGTCATGAAATGTTCAGGAGTTTTAAACAGGTTCTGAAAGTTCTTTGATTTATATGGGACTGGGAACCTCTTGAGATGAACTTGGAACTTGCCTGCAATTGAGACTCAAGAACATGGACACTGACATAAGGGACTGCAGGGAGAAGCCATGATAGGCAGTAGGGCTGGGCCGTTAGTGAGAGCCTCATTCAATCTGTTAAAGGTCTTAATAGAACAATCACCTGACTCCCCCTACCAGAAAGAATTCTGTCAACAGACAGCCTTCAGACTTGAACTTCAACATCAGCTCTTTCTTGGTCTTCAGCCTGCTGGCCCACCTTACAGATTTTAGACTTGTAGCCTCCATAAACATGTGAGCCAATTACTTTGAAGAGAGAAGAAAGAAAGACAGGAAGAGAGGCTAACATAAACACATACAGCCTTGTATTGATTATGTTTCACTGGCGATTCCTGATTTAGACAATCATGCTTAGCATTTTACAAGTTGAGCTGGTTTACTAGACTACGCTGCTAGCTCTTTCTGACCAAGCCTAGGAGAACCTAAGGATTTGCTCTGAACACTACGGTTGTTGCCAGCAACATCCATGCCAGTACCCTCCCCTGCGGCACAGCAGTCAGGGGTTTTGGTTAGAGCAAGTCCATGCATCACTCTAGGCCCACCTGTGTTACGCAGGGCACCTTGCTTTACTCAAAGTCCACGAATTTAAATGTAAATCTCATCCAAAAAAAGCCTCCTGGGAACATCAGAATGTTTGATTGACTGAGCTCTGTGGCTCATCCAAGTTGACACATAAAATTAGCCATCACAGCTATCCTGCTGGTCCTGCAAAAGTGGAAAAGATGCCCATTTTTTGATATGATAGACACCAAATATAAAAATGGTCTCTGAGCACTTTCTCAGGAGAATACTGTCCTCTGGCACATAGATCTTCCTCACTCATTCAGGTTGGATTATGGTATGGTCAAAACTGGGTCTTCCTAGTGCAGTTTGGAGGTACTTGCTCTGAGTTGGCTGAAGAAGGAGGCAGGGACTGGCCCAAAGCCTAGTTTCCAGAAGCTGGCCTGGGAGAGTAAGAAAAGTCTGACAACCTAGCCATACAATTGAACTTGGCCCCAACTACCTCTGGGAACCAAAACATCCAGAAAAAGGTAAATTAGTAGAATCTACTGCAGGAAGAAGACAATTGGGGTCCAGTAGAGTTTTTGCATATGTTTGAGCATGATTCCTCAGGGAAATTAGAAATCAGAGACCCAGGAGAAATTAGAGAGGTGAATGGTATCCTGACCTTGCCTTGCAGTACCGGAGCCCCATTTCTGACTGGCTGAGGATGAAGGCAGACCCCCAGTCCTTAAGCTGCTGTATGTTCAGTATCAGGGAAACATTCCCATTTGTCTTTTCTCATTGCCTCAAAATTTTCAGCAACTTAGTAGTTTCACTTAGTAATTTCAAAATGTTTATTGTAATGATAATTGTCATAAATTTAAGCTATTTTTATATTTCTTTTAGGAAAATAGAGGAAAACCCAGACATAACATTTCTTTGGTACATTTTTTTCTGTTGAAAGAAATGGGGGGGTTTTGAATTAAAGCATAGAAGTTTAAATAGCTTTTTAGAAGGTGTTAAATTCTAATCATTACTTCCTTATCACTTCAAAAGATTTCTTTCTTCAGTGCTGTGGTTTAAAATGTGTGTGTTAATGTGTCTGCAGGGAAGAGGAACTGGGGACTTTGTACAGATCTAATTGTAGTTCTCAGCTAGAACCCTCACAGTGACCATTGCTTTTCTCCAAGTTGATGTGAACAGGCTTTTTTAAGTGGAAGATTTTGAAACAACAACAAAAAATGGACATCTAGGGATGTTTTAAGAGTCTAGTCTTACCATGAGCTACAGGGGGCCACTGAGTACTTTTCGTATGGCTTGTCCACATAGGTGTTGTGAGTGTGAACTACATCCTGGATCTGGAAGACTTAACACAAAAGAGAAAAGTAAAGCCATCACTGATATTTTTAAAGTACCTATTACATGGCAAATGATCATATTTTGAATATAGTGGGTTAGATAAAATATATTATCCAAGTTAATTTCATCTGCTTCTTTATACCTTTTTATACTTATTAAATGTGGCTACTAGAAGATTTAAAATTACATATGTGTCTCTCATTAAAATCTACTGACTAGAAAATGGTATCTTTCATTTCTGCTATTTTCTCTACATATCTGTGGCCACCGGGATGGTCTCAGGCTCTTCTGCTTGGTTACTGCAACAGCCTGCCATCTGCCACCATGTTCATTCCCCCTTGATTCCATTACCAGTTATGGCTGGTTGAATTTCCCTCACTCAGCGTGTCACTGTTTGCTTGGTGCTGACATGAGTCCATACTGCTAAATGCAATATTTCAGATCTTTTCTGGTCTTCCTCTCACCATGAGGCTTTGAATATATCTATTGTTTTAGTCCAAAATATAGAATTTTGTAGGGGGGAGGATACTAGCACAGCTCAGGAAGTCCAAAGAACAGCGTTGGGAAAAGAAGCAGGGACGAGAACACCACTGGCCACTTGGGAGATTTATTGCACTGTTTTTCATTGTTTTTCTGTTTCCATGCATGTGGTTGAACAGGCCACTGGATGGCTTCTGATGTTTACCCATGAGTCATTTCAGCTATAGGTAGAATGATACCTGTCACAGACTGATTTTTATAACAGAGATGTTTACCCTGGGGCCCTTGTCTAGGACTGTATCTAATACTTCTTTTAACCTTTGACCTGAGCACATGGGCCAGCTCTCGATATGACTGACTAATATAACAGTAGTGACAGAAACTTGTCATTGTTTGCTTTACAGTTTAGGAAGCACTTTTAAACAGCCCTTACATTTTTGGATTGCCACAACTGTAAGCTGGGGGTAGCACCCATATTGTTTATCACCATTTTGTAGATACAGTAACATGGGCTCAGACCAACTAACTGACTTCCCCAAGCTTGCCAAGCCAGGTGAACTGGTTGACTCATCCTGAAGGCTGGAATCTTTGACTAAGTGGGGCCCTTTCCACTCTTGCCTGCTTCCTACTGCTGTCTTTTCTCAGGAAAATCCCTTTGGCTCTTTTCCTTGAAAGAAAGTGCACCTTTAAAAGTTGCCAAATAACCTGGCCTACTGTCTGTCAGAGGCCCTTTGGATAGGTGGTGAGCTGAGCTAAATAGATGAGTCATTGTGTCAAGATTGAGGAAGCAAAGATTTTTATCTTGGGGACTTTTCCCGAGGATGATGAGAGTTTCTTGATGTTAAAAACAACTAAGTAGAGGGAGGAAGGAAAACAGCTCCAAGTTTTTATTTTCCCATCTCCCTTGTGATGCACATTTTCCCATTACATTTCCCACTTGCCACATTTCTTACGAATTTTAACAACTTTTTGTTGAAAATACTCATTAGCTGAAAGTTAATTTTATCTCCCAACACTGTAGTTTGCTTTCTATATCATGTCCTTAATCAACTACCTCTGTAGAGGTGCTGGTACGTATGCCCATGAGGTAGTTTTCCGAGAACCTTTTCTTACTTACATTCAGGGATGGCCTTCATTGAGTAAATCTCACTGAAGGTCATCACTATTTTCTTCATTTTCTGCTTGGCTGTTCACTTTTTTCTAGTATTCCACCCATTTTCAAGAAAGAGTTAAAAAGGTGTCCTTAACTCCTTCCCCGGAAGAAAAGAGCAGTGAATTTTCTCACCTGTAGACATGCATGGATGAGTGATGTTCATAACATAATTCTTCTGGGTGTATATGTTCCCTAAATGTTTCCTTGCCAGCTATTAATTGCTTTTTTGGGTATTTAGTATTGTCTGTGAGAATCTGGAGGACTAGTTAGTATTAAGGTCTAAACTGTTATTATTTCACTTTGTTGCTTGCTATAGTGGGATGAATTGAGTTCTCTACTGAGAAAATAGATTAATCGAACAATGTTATGTTTGGGCATAGTTTTATGAAGATTTTTAGAATCTTTAAAATGTCCAATCTTGTCATTTCTGGAAGGCAATCATACTTTTTCTTAAAAAAAAAAACTTTTAGTAAATTATAATATACCCACAGAAAAGCATACATACGAAAACATATTTATTTTCAAAACTGAGTATACCAAAGGAACCAGCGCTCAGAAGAAACAAAACACTACCAGCACCCCAGATTTTCCTTCCTGCCCCCTGCCTGAAAGAAAGGAAAGAAATGGTTTAGAAATGAGTTTAACAATGGTGCCTTCAAAGATTTGGAAGGTTGTATCATTGTAGATTAAATCTTTGGTTAAAAATGGTGTTCACTTCCTTTGATTCACATGCTTTGGATTTCTTGAAATTTCTGAAAAAATTCTGAATGCTCAGCCTTTCTGAGATTAAGTAGTGAGAAAGAATACAAATACACAAACCACGGTTAACAAGTCATACAATGGGACAAAGGAAATGAATTGATTTTGCAACAGAGAAAATGGTTAACTTTCCTGAAGATTGAATGGATTTCCTTTTTTCCTGTTAAAGCAGAAACGCTTTTTAGTAATACAGGAAGCTATACTTATAAGAATGCCATCGAAGAGGCACTTTTATATGTTGTTGTTGGGAGTATTAATTAGTACAATATTCCAGAAAATATTTTTGGAAATACTTATCAAGTGCATGTGAAATTTAAGACACTTTGACAAGTAACTTTACATCTAGATACCTACCTAGTAAATAATTAGAAGTGCAGGAAAAGATTTATGTATTAAAATGTCACCTCCCATGTTACTTGTTTGGGAAGGAATTTAAAACAATCTAAATGTTTGCCTTAAGGAGAATGTGTAGGTACATGATGGTTCATTTATACAACAATATCCAGACTTTAATAATTATATTTATGAAGACTTATTATGGAACAAGAAAATGCTAAAATACAAGCTGAAATAAGGCAAAATTCAAAGTTGAATACTCTGCACATCTTAGCTACATACATATATGGAATGTTTTAAGCATTTCATATAAAAAGGAATGGATAGAAATAGATGA
The DNA here is from genome assembly GCA_032199065.1 of Smutsia gigantea. NCBI lineage: Eukaryota > Metazoa > Chordata > Mammalia > Pholidota > Manidae > Smutsia > Smutsia gigantea. Next base: position 85,660 of record JAVSCE010011043.1, read on the forward strand.
AAATCTTACAGTAGTTTTCTATAGGTAGTGAGGTTATGCTTATTATTTTTCTGTTTCTTTATTCTTCTCTGTACATTCTAGGCTTTCTACAAGAGAATGTATTGAAAACAACATCAAAAAACACTTCTAAAAACTACTGATGGTTAGTGAAAGAAGCCAGACACAGAAGAGTACATACAGTATTATTCCATTTACATAAATTACAAACACAGGCAAAAACTATCTTTGGTGATGGAAGTCAAGACAATGGTTCCTCCTAGGCTGGCGAGAGGGAAGATTGAGACCCAGAGACTGAGAGAAAGAGTCTGGCATAGGAGACAATGAGTACCTCTCAGGGAATGGAGATGGCTAGACTTCATAGTGACAAATCTAGAGCTGACATTGATATACTAAGACTGGTAATAATAAATGATTCCAAGATTGAGGTGAATTCAGAAATTCTAAGAAACCCAAAGCATTTGAAAGAGCCGTGAATCAAAGGAAGTGAACACCATTTTTAACCAAAGATTGAATCCATGACAGCATGACCTTCAGTATCTTGGAAGGTACCATTTCTAAACTCATGCATTGATATAAAGGGTATTAAGCTGCTAGCACCTTCTAGTGTGCTTTTATCTCAGTTGTGCTTAGCTAGTGTTATTCCTTAAGCTTGCTACTGAGACATTCTCCACACACTATGCCTTGGGGGACCTCACGAAGCCTGGTTTTGCACTTCAACTTAATGTACCAGAAGTTTGACACATATCAGACTGATTAATTAGAGGAAGTTCTTCTTAAGATTTTATTTCTGACTATTGGAACTCCCTAGTGTTTCCTTGGATGATTTGAACTCCTAACTTACACAATTTGAATAGAAAATCTAGTTATATGCAAAGGTAAGTTTGTCCTATGTACTTTCAGATGCCCAATCACTTAAAAAAATGTGTTGTATTGTGAATGTCCTTCTTTTGTTTTGTATCTGTATTATGCCAACCAGAAATATATATAGTTTCTTAATCTTTATTTATGTTTTAAGATTTGGAAAAGAGGACTATAGGGGCTACAAAACCCAAGACATAAACTTTTATTCTCTACTCCAGACTATAAGAAATTTGAAATCAAATGTTTAATAAATTGGGGATCTTAGGATGGGTTATATAATACCTCCAGAATTTTTGTAGTAGAGAATCTAAAGAATGTTCAGACTAAACCCCAAATTAGATCTTGCTTTTTCCCCCCCTCTGTATCTCTTTCTGTCCTTCCTCTTTTCTGTCTCTCATTTCTCTTTCCTTCCTTCTTTCTCCCTCTCTTCCTCCCCCTTCTCCCTCCTGCCCTCTCTGGCTTCTTTTCTCTTCTCATTCCCATCTTCCTTTCTATAAATTCTTAAGTGCTAGTTACTGTTCTGGTTGCTAGGGATAAGGCAGTGAATAAAACAAAATATGTGCCCTCATGGAACTTTCTTTCTAAAATCAAGTTCATTGCAGTATTATTCACATGCAATAAAATTCACTACTTTTAGGTGTACAGTTCTATGATTTTTGACAAAGCTATATATACAATCATATAACTACCACCACAATCAAGTTGTAGTATATTTTCCATCACTGAAAAAAGTTCCTTCAGCCCCTCTGCAGTCAGAGCCTCTCCCCACCCCCAGTCCTTGGTAAACACTGCTCTGTTATCTACCTCCACGGTTCAGCCTTTTCCTGAAAGCCATATAAATGGAATCAGTAGGTAGCCTTTGGTGTCTGGTTTTTTTTCCACTCAGCATAATACTCCTGAGATGCACCCATGTTGTTGCAGGCAACAGGGGCTTGTTCTTTTTATTCCTGAGTAGGATTCTGTTTTATGGATGCACAACAGTTTATCTGTTCACCATTTGATGGCCATTTAGGTTGTTTCTGGTTTGGGGCAATTATGAATAAAGCTGCTGTAAACATTCTCTTAACAGGTTTTTTCTGATGGACATATGTTTTAGTTCTTATAAAAAAGTACCTAAGAGTGAATCTGCTGGTCACATGTCAAGTATTTGTTTAGCTTTACAAGAAACTGCCAAACTATTTTCCATTCCCTATGGAAAACTTTTTGCATTCTCACCAGCAGTGAGGGAGTGTTCCAGCTGTTCCTTATCCTTGCCAATATAAATTTGTGTGTGTGTGTGTGTGTGTGTGTGTGTGTGTGTGTGTGTGTGTGTTTAAACCATTCTACTAGATGTGCGAGCTTATATTTTATTGGAAAGCATTAGTCCTTTGCCCAACTTAATTAGTGTTGGTATTTTTTAATCTCCATACTTCCTCTGACATTAAAAGAGACTGAACCTGTCCATTAAATTATGGCAAATAGAGGGGCCCAATCATTCTGACTGGCAATTCTAACTGGGTTCTTTTCTGTGGATTTCAGGCAGACCATAGCTGCTCACATGTACATACGGGTATGTTGTGTATCAGGAAGGCATGTCTGTGCACTGGATTGGGGAAGTGGGTAAAAAAAAAACCCTATTAGAGTGCTTCTGATGAGAGCCAAAGAGCCTGGGGAATCCCTGAGAACAGCTTTCTTCCAGATGACTAAACAGAATGGGTTGCCGGTGAGGAGAGCAGACATCAGGAGATTGTTTAGGAGAGTACTCACTCATTCAGTCCCAATGTAACAGACCCTGAACTGGGCTGTAGTATTGGTAAAGGCCAAATATGATTTAAAAAAAAAGAAAAGAAATGTATATGATAAAAGGCTGATCTAAATTAGTGGTGAATATGAGCATGAGAGCAACAGATTAGGACTTGACATGCCTGAACTCTTACATTTAATAAGGAGAAGGATCCTGATAGTAAAGTGAAACAGCATTTTACAAAGTCTCCATCTTGCTAAATCCAGGGGTCAGGCGATTCTCCAGATGCGTTTTACTTATGAGTGATACTGACATAGGTCAGTAGTATACCAGACACTTGCCTTCTTTCCTTTTTTAAACTTAGGATACTACTTCTTGGGTCTTCGGTGGTGCTGCCTGCTCCTTTGCTGCTTCCTTATCATCCCCTCTACCTCTAAAGGTTTATATCTCTGGCTTGAATCTTTTACTTGAACCCGACTTGCATATCTATCTACTCAGTGCCTCCATTCTGGCCTAATAGACTTCTCAACAACCACAAACACGGTCTCCATAATCCTAAACCAGTGTCTCCTGGTCATCCTCTCTATTTCCAAAGGCAGAGGCCCCAAACCTTGATATCAGCCTTGACTTCTTTCTCTCATGTGTATATCATATCCATGAGCACATACTTATTTTAACTTCAGAATCTGACCATTCCTATCTGCTTCTGGTGCTACCATAGGCTGAGTCACCTACTCATTTAAGCCTTATTTTCCTCACTAATAATAATAATAACAATAATATTTTTTCATTGAATTTTTCACAGAATTGTGTGAAGGATAAATGAGATAACCCATATAAAGCAGCACAGAATCTTACATGTTGTAAGCACTAAATAACTGTTGTTTATTATTTCTATAACCTACAGGAAGAGGTATTCCATGTGAGAAAACAAATAAAGCTACACATAAAAAAAATCCCTTCTCCATAGTGCCAACTGGTAACCTATTTTATTTTCAGTTACACCCTGTTAAGAATGTGACTGTTTATACTGCGATGGTGGTTTGGTTGAGGGGAAGTTTCACAATGCACTTTCTGCTGACCACTTAAGAAATTGTTACAAGGAGTCGAACATTTCTGAATAACCTAAAACATGGTTTAAAAACAGGAATTTCTGGGTATTGACAAGAGTTAGCATGTTTCTGAATTGTTGTTCAGCTGTTTAGAATAGAACAAAAATGCTTCAGTTTGGCAGCCTATTCGTCTGATTGCAGGGAGTAGACCACACACAATTTCTTATCTCCTTTGCTTTGCCTCTAACTGAGGCCTCTAATCCTTATCCTGGAAGTCCCTTTTTCAAAAACTGGAAGGTGGCTTTATTATCTATTATTTGGTAGACCTATTTAGGGAGAACTTTTTTTAAAAAATCAGCCATAGTTATCAAGAAAGAGAGGCTATAAATGCTCTTACTCAAAACTTCCTAAACCTTTTATTTTATATTATTGGAAATATTTCCACATAAATGTTCTGTCTGCCACTTAAGACGTCTTTATCATTGAGTCATTATTCCTAGGACATGAGCTGTTTTTCTGGTCATGATTTTGAAAAAAACAAAAAAGAATGCTCATTCAGTAATCCTGGTGAGTACTAACCTCATATTAGAAGAGGCTGATTAGGATGTGGGACACAACTGTAGCCACTGAATTTGAAGCTAACTGGCAGTGAAAGAGCTCCATATCTAGCTAGAGATGACAATGAGGACTGTGTTCATGCTTACAGCATCTAGTATGCATTAGTCAGATATTTGGGGGAATAAACCATAGAACTGTGTTGGTTTCCTGGAAGTTCTTTTTGCCTGTGAATTGTCCTGAGTGGCTGTAATAATTGCTATCACTGTGTGTTTGCTAGAATTTACCAGCCCAGTGCTGGCAGTATATACTGAAATGAGGATATGCCAGAACTAACTGTGTCTTGGTTCATTGTCCAAATGACAAGTTATCATATCAGAGCTAAGATTCAGGTAAGAGCTCTGCCTTTTTGCTGTGCTTTTCCTAAGGAAATTTTAAAGCTTTAAGCATGAGCATGCTTATTGGTCACTATGATTGAAAAATATAATTAGAACAAGAATTAAAGAAGTATAAATACTTAAATATGAGGAACAAAACAGCAGCAGACTCACAGACTCCAAAGGGGGGTGGGGTGGTGGAGGGTGGGTGGGGAGGGTGGGAGAAGTGGATTGAGGGGTATTATGATTAGTACACATGGTGTGGGGGGTCATGGGGAAAACAATGTAGCACAGAAAAGACAAGCAGTGACTCTGTGTCATCTTACTACACTGATGGACAGGGACTGCAATGGGATGGGTGTGTGGCACTTGATAATATGGGTGAATGTAGTAACCACAATGTTTTTCATGTGAAACCTTTATAAGAGTGTATATCAGTGATACCTTAAGAAGAAATAAAAATAAAAATAAAAATAAAAAAATAAATACTTAAACATTCTCTTCCCTGTTTCATAAGTACTGGCTCTTTAGGCATTCTTTGTTTCTTCACTGAAAAAACACTTCTTTCATTTTTCTCTAAATCTCTATTCTTCATGACCCAAACTCTCCCATGTTGTTTACAGTTTCAGGCTTTGAGAATTCTATCCAATTCATGGGGCAAAATCCCTCACATTTTTCCTGCAACTTTATGACTGCTAAATATTAAAATTCTTACCTATTTTTCTAGCCTGCACTCAGGCTTGATTCTAATTAGGGTAATTCCCAGATGTTCTCTTTCCCTTTCATTGAAATTTCTCTTTCCTTTGTTCTACAGGAAAGTAAAAAAGAGATTTTATCTGCCTATGAAGGCCTTTATAGTTCCTGGATAAAACTGGGTAGATATTGTTTAACTAATAAGGAAATACTTCTCTCAACCTCAGCTCCAGCTTTATTATTTTTCTAATGTATGTTAAATAGTCACTTCACAGCCAACTTTCTCAGAGATTGGATCTATAGAAAACAGTTTTAATAAATCCTAATTTTAAGAAGGATATATAAGTGCTACTTTTTTTTAAACAGTACAATTTGAAAACATATATAAGGGATATTACCATATTGGCCCATTTTATCATAAGTACTGTAAAGGCAGATACAGTACTACTTGTTTTACTTAGGTAATTATTATTGTCTTTCTCCCCTCCAGTTTTACCCATTTTTATTAATTTCTGTATTGTCAACACCTAGAATAGTACCTGACAGATAAAAGACACTAAAATATTTGAGTGAATTAATTAATGTCTTTTCCTTCCTTTGTACCTCCATAATAGATAATAAGGGTCCTACCACATTGTACTATGTTTAAAGATGGGTTTGAATGAGAGGTAAGAGGTTCTAAACAAGGGACTCATATACTTTAGCTATATATAAATTTAAAAAATATAGTTATGTGGGAGGCCATCTTATCTTCTGAGAATTCTGCATTGGAAAACTAAATAAGGTATATTTATTTTGTATCTCATGCATATATAATATTTTATCACACAAAAAAAAACAAATTTGTGCAAGAATTAGAAGTTCCCAACTTTCTTTAATTACGTCTGGGACCATGAGCAAATTTTACTTTTCTGTACTCAATTCTGTTAAGAGTGTCCATCAGATTGGCTTAAAGATCTCCACTATCTTCATTTAGTCATGTTCCCATTGCCCCCTGACCCTAACCACTTATCTCATTTTACTAACACATCCACTTATGTGTGTTTCTCCCACTAGATTTAAGAAACTTGGACGCTTATCCTTTAAAACTAATTGCCACAATTTTTTAGTGCTCTCAAATGTCATATTCTATCTAATTGAATATTTTTAAGAAAATCATCAAATAGATATATCAAGTCCACTTTGCAGAAAGGAAATTTAAGACTTTGAGAACTTAACCAGCATGCCCCAGATCTGTAAAGATCTGGGATTCCAACCTACTCTGCCCCCAGAGTCTCTGCTCTTAAACACCTTACCTGAGATCCTACTGCCTCTCCAAGAGATGACCCTTGTGTACTGAACATTTACTAAGTGTCAAATACTTACTTACATATTGATTACAATCCTGAAAACAACCTTGCACGGTAGATATGCTCATCCTCAGCTCACATCCTATAGATTAGGTAACTGATGCTCAGAGACAAGTATTCTCCCCAGCCATGCAGCTAGCACATGCTGAGTAGTCTAGTTCCTTCTGCAGGTTATCACAAGTCTAGTTGATATTTATACTTTCCTTCATCCTCTACCCATTCATGTTCCCTCTGCCTTTAGCCAGACCTTAGCTGGTTGGAATTCTTTATATGATTGGATGATTTTTTATTTGGTTGAGTTTTCTAAACCTTTGTTCCTGAAGGGTCTGAGCCCTTAGTGGTCTTACCTCTACTGAGTTGTTTAAGTCTTACACAGAATTTATCACTGAATATGAAAGGTCTGACAGATGGTCCCTGCCCCCAGTGATTTACTGGGGCTGAGTTGATGTCTTCCAGGAAAGAGATCAGATTTGTAAAATTACCTTTGTTCCCTATCTTTGTATGTTGGCCTTCAATACTGAGTCAAACAGAAGCTGTGTTGGAGGATCTTGCTCCTAATCTTAAAATGAGAGAACCCAGAGCTTCCCCACTAAGTACGTTAAAGGTTTTTGCTAGATGATCTTTTTTCACTTAAGGAAGTTCTCTATATTCTTAGTTTTCTGAGATTTTGAAAAATAATAAATAGGTATTTAAGATTTCATCCATTTTGCCTCTGCTGCATAACATTCCATCACATTCATTCAGCACGTTTTAGCCATCCTTTCCACCAGTAATGGATACCCATGCTGCCTCTAGCTCCAGGAGACCATGAATAGTGTTCTATGATACATCCTTCTGCAGGTACCTGAGACACTGTGTGAGAATTTTTTGAAAGTCTTTCTACAATGTTGTCTATTTTGTGCATTTAATCAAAAACATTACTTTTTAAATTTGTTAATATTTGTTGGCTTTGAAAATTTATTTTATTAATTTCTAAACATGTCTATTGTTTCCCTTATTCTTTTTACTCTCATTCATACACTTATATTCACTCCCTCCCCCCTATTGAATTTGAGGTATTTTATCTTCTGATTAATGAGTTTAAGTGATTTCATTTACTGCAATTACTGTTACAATAAGATTTACTTTTGTGACTGGAAAACAATTTAGCTTTTTCATGTAAAGTTAAACATTTGTATAACCTATGCCACAGCCATTTCTCTCCTAGTTATGTGCACATGAGAAAGCCCAGTACTGAGAATGAGGAGAGAAGCATAAAAATGTTAACAGAAGCTTGGGTTTATAATAGCACATAATTTGTGACCAACTCAAATGCTCATCTACTCTATAATGGATAAATAACCCATGGCACTTTCCACAGTAGATAATACACCACGCTGGCAATGAATCAAGAACAACTGCATGCAACAACGTGAATGCATTTGAGGAATATAATGACTCAAAAGACAGCGCATATGATAATACTCTATATAAGGTTCAAAAAATCTACAGCATAGTATTTATACATCTGCATATTTTTAGTTCACATATATTAATTGTAAAATGGAAAAGACAAACGAGGCATGAACATAAGATTCAGGATAGCTATTCCCTCTGAGGGAAGATAGAGGTATAAGATACGGAGAGGAACAAATAGGAAGATGAAGATTATTTGAACTGTCCTAATTTGTGGCTGATGGGTGTATGGCTATTCATTATATTATCTAAAACTTTATATATATAAGTATATACACATTTAAAAAAATTGAAGAGGGTGATATATAAAGTGCTGAGAATATGTCATGATTAATCCAATTAAATATACCTGAGGTCCTAAATGAAAACAATAAAGACCTCCTGCCCCGCTGTGTGTGTCTCTAACAATCCTGAACTAAAATAAACATAATAAATATAACCCGAATATGCATCTCAGTAAATAAGACATGCTCACTGGATAGACAAAAATGTGTAAATTTCAAGACAAGGCAGTTGAACTACCCAGTGAAAAGTATAAAAGAAAAAAAAAGGAAGCACTGGCAATAGGAAATATGAAATTCAACGCAGAAGAAGTCCTAATGCAATAGTAACTGCAATACATTTAAAAGACTTAAACTTATTTTTGAACAAAACCTACACATTTTGTGGAAGGCAAGGTTATAGAAAAGTTGAAAGGAATAAATGGAAAGAGATATGCCAGGAAAAAAATGAAACTAGAGGAAGTTGAGGTAGCAATTTTAGATTAAGACCGAATGTAGACAGAAAACATCCTCAGGGCCAAAGACGGACATTACACCTGGGAAAAGGAACGTTGGATCAAGAAGATATCCAACTATTAGTGTGCCATCACCTTCCTGTCCAGGGACATGTGGGGATGAATATGGGGAAGTGCTTGCTCGTCATCGGTCCTCTTGTTGTTTGCTCTGGAAGCTACCTGAAGCTAACCTCAGCTGGTTGTGTGCACCTGGGGGAGGAGACAAAGGCTCAGGTCCTTGCTTCGGTCCTTCCAAGTGCATTTGAGGGTGAGCATGGTGGGGTTTGCCTCAGCGTGGGGAGGTCAGATGTGAGGTCCCAGTTCCTGTATCCCCGACTCTCGTTACTCCATCTCTCAGGGGGCCTCCCTGCACCTCAGTCCAGCACTGCCCTTTCCCAGAAGCTGTCATCTCCTGTCCCACGGGGGGGCCTACGAGGGACTGGAGGATAAATGACATGGAGACCGCGGTCTGCCTGTGCTCACTGCCACTCGTCCACTTGGCAACTGGCTCTTCAGCTATTCTGACGTGACACCCCAGCTCCTGACAAGTGCTGTGGAGCCTGATGGCGCGAGTGCTGTGCGGATCGTGGGGCAGGTGACAGGGCCACCACAGGGACGCTCTCCCCCGCCGGTCCACTTGCTCTCTGCCGCTCCAATGGCAGGATCCAGCCCCTTCGTCTTACCTGAGGTTTCTCTGAGTCTTCCTGTCCTCTGTCCACTTCTTTTCACTGTGGCCCTTCTGGGCCCAGTCTGGGGAGGAGTGATGGCACGCAACATTAGTCCATTGCCTTCTGAGGAACTCGCGTCCTCCTGCATCTCTACTCCCTTACAGAGAGCAGATGCTTTGGATATGTTCGTGGGGACATTGACCTGCACAGTCTCACCAACCTCGCCAGTTCATTATGAGGAAAAACTGTGTTTGAAAAATATGCTATAAAAATATAATAAAGCGTACTTATATTAGTATGACTTAGTACATGATAACTATTAAGTACATAACCACTAAATAAAATAATTTAGATGAGCAGTTGAAGTAGGCTGCAAGCCACCCTTACAGCATTATTTCCTGGCACTACAGCTATTATGCTTTGTTTAGAGAGAAGAAGAGTACTTCAGGTCAATTTTGACAGATTCCTTTAAGACATTTAGTTGTAGCTTGGGATTTCTCACTTAAAAAATATTTTAACTTCTCAGTTTTGACCAAAATACCACTACCTGTTTGTGAGTCAAGCTTTGCAAAATTGAATGCAGAAGTTTTGATCGTGAGGCAAAAACTCACCCTTTTTTAAAGAACATTGACATGCCCTTCCTGGTGATATTTTAGGAAGAAAAGGAGAAGTCTCTCTGGGACCTAATTTTCTCTATCCTTGTTTTCCACCTCTTTGCAAAAAAGGGACCAGTCCCCATTTACTTGGCAAGCAAAACATACTCCATAATTTCCAAATAAGGAGTAAAGTTTGCCCCGTACACATCTGTTACTTTAAATCTGTGGACCAAGTCTCAGTGAACAGTGAAGAATTCGCTCAGTTTTGATTTGACCCAATTAACTCATGCAAAAAGTGTGATTGAGGTAACTGATATTTGACAACAGTTTTAAATATTAATGACTCAACTTTTCTAAGATGTCACTTCTAGCCCTTTATCAGATTAGATCACCAGAAAGTAAACAAGCTGCTCTGAAATTGTGTAACTTTCTGTAAAATCGCTTTTATTAATGTAGTTTAATACTGTTGTCTTTGGCATTCCTGAATGTTGATGTAAGAAACGGTACTGTGGAATTAAGGCTCCTGAACCTTGTTAGAAGTCTCTGTTGCAAAGATTAATGATTTAGCAAGAGCCACTGTTCCAGGCACATGCTTTACTGAAGTCAGTTCTCACTATAATCTTGTTGAGTGGATATTAGAAACCTCCCATTACAGATGAGGAAACTGCTGGTAAGAAAAAATTTCTCTCTACCCTTCAAGGTTCTTCTAGCCGATCTAAGAATCAAATTGACATGAGACAGATTAAGTAGAGGAAAAAAACCCAACATTTAATTATGTGCTCACAGAGGCCCAATAATGAAACTGAGACCCAAAGAGATGACCAAGGCAGGCAGTTTTTATACTTTTTAGGCAAAGAGACAACTCTATGAGGAACTGACAGGCCAGGACAAAAGAAACTTATGTCCAGGAGTTTCATTTAGGAATGAAATCTAAACAGAATTTGGGCTGAGGTAGTAAATTAGTAAAAGTTAAGTTTGTTTATGTAGCTTTTCAGCTCCAAATTCCCTATCTCTGGTGAAAAGGATGTCTCTTTGCCTCCTGGTGTAGGGTGGTTCTTTTCACATGAGAGATGTATTTCCTGTTTTCTAGAGGTAAATAAAGGTCAGGATGTTCTTATACTGGCTGTTTTTAAGTAACATTTAACTCAAAATAATCAAAAGGACATTTTGGGGTGGCCTGCCCTTGGCCCCTGCAAAACCAAGGCCCACTTAAACAAGTTGTCCACAGCTAATGTGCTTAACGCAGGATTCAAGCCCAGGTCTGTTTGATCTCCATGTCTGTGAGCTTAACCAATGCTTTGCAGTGTTATTATGCTATGCAGTTTCCTTCAGATAAGGATTCCAGGAATTAATTATTCTTCTAAAATGGCAAGAGGTAATCTGCCAAAAGGAGGAGCTACTCTCCAGAGCCAGAAGCCTGTCCGAGGTGGCGAGCCACCTCCATCAGGATGAACCATGGCTCCTGTAAGCTTGCCTGGAAATTCCCACACCTCTTTTGTTCAGAAGCTAGAAAAACACTGGGTTTTGCAGCCAAGCATCTGGGGACTCAGACTGTTCCTGACTTGAACATTAAGAGGAAAACTGATTTCACAGACCAGGATGTCTGAGATATTTAGGTGACGCATATGAGCAAGTTTACCTTTTCTCTCACAGCCTTCAGAGAGCTGCAGGTTACTCATCTAAGCCTTGCCATTCCCTGGTTTTTCTTGGCTTTAAGAAGGAAACTGTTAGGAAGAATTTCCCTTTCCTCTTCGGGTTCTCCTCTCTGGCCTATGAGTTAAATTGACATGAGACAGATCAGCAGGAGAAAATCAAATCAGATTTCATATGTAAGGAAACCCCACTTGCGTGAGAGGTTCAAAGACAGAAAGGTAATATGAGGTGTATCAGCCATCTTGAGCTAAGGCATGAGTAGAAGCCTGGGGCTTCAGAGTGCAGAAGGGCAAGTCACAGGACCAACACGTTAGCAGAGCATGTACTTGGTAATCAGATGTTTGCCCTACTGTACAGATGGGTCACTCAGACAAATCTATCTCTGGTAATAACCCTTATGTTGAGAAAGACCCCAATTTAGATTTTTCCAGGTGGTTAAGGGAGGGACAAAAGCTTCTCTTGAGCCCATAGGCTCTTGATTGCCTACAGTTCAAAATAGTTCATATGGCAAAGTGGCACATTTTGGGGTGGCCTGTCCTGGGTCCCTACAAAACCTAGTATCCAGTGAAATACTCAATTCTAATATTCCCCCAAATAGTCTCCTGTTCTTCCTACTCTCTAAGTTGGTAGGCTTCAAACTATGTTCCTTGTAGCTCTTGTAGTTCCCCGGGCCCTCACAAGGGGTGCCCCATACTAGGGGAGAAGAAGAAATGGGTGGAACTCCAGCTGGGCACCCCCACACCTCAACAGGGGCAGCTCCCAGGCCACGGAAGTGAAGAATATGAGCTCAACTCTGCTGTCTAGTGATTTGATTTCTTTGTACCTCAGCATCCTAATCTGTAAAGAGATAGTAATAATCCTACCTTGTAGATTTTCAGTAACGATTAAATAACTTTGTATGTGGATGGCACAATACGGCCTGATAAAGAGTAAGCACTTATTAATTGGTTATTGCTTAATTGTGCTTTTGAAAGTAACTGAATAATCTAGAGAGCTGAAACTTAAAATACTGAAAATGACTTTGTCTATGATCACTGAACTTCTTTATGTTTAAACTTGTTTTTTTTCTGTTTACTTTTTGTTTATGTTATATATAATTTTCACAGTTAATGGGATCTAAAATATTCCTAGTCTGTCACTTTTGTGCTCTCTCTTAAAGTAAGAGTTATCCCTGACTCTTCCTGTGAGAAACTTGGAAATTGCTTTTACTTCTTGACCAGATGATGATAAATGGGATTGTGACAAGTTAAAATACTTTGCTGTTGTCTTCTGCAAATGAGGGAAAATAGAAGTAAAGGAACTGGCTAACATTAAAATAAAAATAAAGCCTATTGCCAGTCATTTTAATGTTTCTTACTTTCATTGCTTATTTCTACTTCTGAAACATCTTTATCTTTGGATGAGAAAAAAGTCCCATTATTTTTATTGTATTTCTTTCCCATTTTTAAGTTGTAAAATATGTCATGTATACCAACTGGTATAAATAACATACATTTACTGATTTAAAAGGAAAATAAAATGAACCCCATTGTGTGGATATTTTCAGTTTGCCCTTTTGACTTGAAACCCTTGCTCCTGTTAAAAACAAAGACAGAGGCCCAGCATGGGGTCATTCCTGCTAGGCAAAGTCACCAAACCAGGGCTTAATCCCTAACCTAACTGCTGTTTCAACCTCTCCCGAAATGTAGTCAAGTCAGGAATTTTCTGGTCAGTATCAACAAGATAATATCATATATGCCTGTTCCATTCCCCAGGGAAGATGAGGTGAACCACCTAATGAGACCCTTATCCATCCCTCCTCTCACACAGAGATAGCCTTGGAATGCATACAGCATGAGCCTTTAGGTCTCTAACTAGATTTTCATGCTATGCTGCCTGGTGTGTTGATAAGTGCAACCTCTTTTCTGCACGTATCCCCTGCTATAGAAAAATTATTTGAGATGTCTCCAGATGAATGGCCCTTAGAGAAGTTTATCATACCACACTGACAGGCTGCCCTCAGGCCATGGTCCTCAGTAAGACTATGAATAAACTCTTTCTTAAGTACAGCCGTCCTGTTGATTTCAGTTTACAAACCACTCTGCCCCACCTGCTCTGTGCTCTGTGATCCGGGGAGCTCACTCACTTGGCCTTCTGATTTCCACTTGGCTTTGGCTAATGGGGCACTGCATTAACTTATTTTTCCACAAAGACCCCCTACCTTTGTAAGTACCCTTTAGTAATATCCCTTCAGATTAATTTGAGCGTGCCATTAGTTTCCTTTAAAGGTCCAACCAGCTACCCAGGGAAAACTCTCTTTACCCCCTAGACAGATACGTGCCAGCCAAAATGTTGTGTTAATCATTCCCTTCCTTTTTAAAAGAACATAATTTCACCATATATGTATGTTGAGACATATATTATTTAGTTTTGCCTTTTTTGACTTTTGTAAATGGATGGATGTAAGGTTTACCTCCATTCTTTTCTCTCTGCTAATATGAAAATCATTCAGATTTATTTGTTACAAAATAAAATTCAACTGAGTAAAATTGAAGATCTAATTGGCTTTATTCAATGATCATGAATCAGGCAGCATCTTATCTAGCAAGTAGAAAGGTGCTCCAAGGAGCTGTACAAAATGGAAGGACTTTATAGGTAGAAATGGCACAGGACAAGGAAGTTATTAACAAGTGAAAAGAAAAAATGGTTTCAGGCAAGGTCATTTTCCCTTATGAGGGGGCCTGCAGGGTGGGGGTGTGGAGCTCACACACAGATTGCTTCACTACTGCTGATCAGGAAATTCCAGATTGATTGGCTTTAAATTCCACTCCAAGGAGAGGCTGAATTAGATTAGGCATTAATCTTGGTTGGGGTTTAACATAAGTGAGTCCAATTTGGGCCTGTTGTTTCTTTTTCTACATTTTATTTCTACATATTTAGTAGCAATTCTGGAAGTTTCAACATTCCTATTTAATGTAACAAGTGTCAACTTAATCAAACCTTTACCTTCCTTTTAAGCACCAGCATCTTAGAATGCTTCATGCCTGATAACCTCTTTCCCAACTTCACTGTTTTTTTTTAATCCAGTATTTTGGTTCTGCTTTACCTTTATACTTGCAAAAAGTAGTCATTATGATATTATTTTATGTAATTGGTAAGTCTCTAGATTTAGCCATGTGTTTATCATTTTCTTCACTCACCGTTTCACCTTGTAATGGAGGTATTCCTTTTAGGATGATTTTCCCTCTACTGAAAGAATATACTTCAGAAGTTCTTTAGTGAAGTTCTGTTGCTCGTGAACTCTGTTGCTGCCTGAAAATATCAATCTTTTACACTTGCTAGTTTCACTTAGTATAACATTCTCATAGCACTTTGAAGATGAAGGTGTGTATCTTATCTTTTTGACTACTTTTGGGTCTTTCTATGTATTTTTGTTCCAGTACATTTCTCACAGATATCAATTTCTTTTTATTCATCTTGCCAGAGGTTTCTTGGGCTCCTGGAATCTGAGAATTGTTCATCTCAGTCATAATTTCCAAAATTTCTCAATCAATATCTCTTCAAAATGTTTTCTCTCTATATCTATGTCGGCTTGATTCTGGAAAACTGATTAGAAATACTTTACATTTTCTCATTCTATGACCCAAAACTTTCATCCCCTCTTTCCTAATTTCCACCTTATAATTTTCCAGCTGTGTTCAGGTTATCTTCTCTCCAGTTGTGTCTAATCTGATGTGCATTCCATCCATGATTTCTAATTTCAAATTTTGCTTTTTTTCATTTTATATTTTTCATTTGGGTGTTTTCAAATCTGCTTGATTATATTCAACTCTGCTTTGTGATTTTTGATAGCCTTTTATTTATTCATCATATTTTCAATTCCTACTATTATTTCTTTAAAACACAGTAAACATATTGTCAATGGAGAAAAGGAGATGAAACTGAAAAAGAACACAGGCCTTTTATTTGGGGTCTCAGAATTGCAATTCAGGGAGCACAGATTCTAGAACAACCAGAAAAGTGTCCTGCCTATGTGGGGAAAGAAGCAGGTGTTTGAGAGAAAGAGTAATTTAGAGAGTTTTTAAGAGAAAGGGAAAGGGAGTAAGTACATGAGTTAGAAAAAGGAGAGAAGAAAAAAAAATCTGTTATTTTGGTGCTAACTGGTTGAGCCACTTTTGATTAACCTCTTATCAGTTTTATTGATGCTATTAAAAATTATTATTGGTATGGATTAGTTAACTATTCTGTCATTATAAGGTTCATATCAACAGTTTTATGATGCAAATGCCAGTTATTCTGTTAGATTTTACGTGAAAGTGCTTATAAAACAATGACTGATTCTGCCCAGTTCAAGAGCCCATTTTGTTAGAAAGTAAAATGGGGCTTCAAAATGGAGTCTCTCATATCCACAAATTTTATACAGTTCCACAACACTTATTTGATATCTTGTATCCGATGCTTCCAGGATTAGCAGGCATTTTGTGTCTCGTTTTGCAGTTTGTTATTCCTGTTGTTTCTTGCTTACCCTATTTTGATTTCTTGATGACTTGAGGTCATGAACTTGGAAAGTTTTTCTGGGAATTTCTTCCTTTCTGTACTTAAAGTGTGTTCTCAGAGAGCAAATTTATATTTGATTCTGCCTTTTTCTTGGTATTCAACTAACAGAGATTTTAAACTAAATTTTTAGCTTTGCTTACTGGGAACATAGCTTATTAGAATTTTGATTTTTGAGCTCACGTAAGTATCAGTTTAGGGTAAGAATTCTCTGAAGAGGCCCTAGGCCCTTTCCTCTTTCTCTTTGCTTCTTGTTATCAAACAGGGCCAAACTTGAGTCCCCTCACCCAGCCCGCAGCAAGCCAAACTCACAGTGGGGTGTAGTGAGAGAAAGTAGGCTGGTTTATTACACAGACCAAGTAGGGAGTTTGGACTGCTAATGCATTAATTCATGAACTCCCTATAGGGTTCCAGACAGGAGTGTTTAAGGGCAAATTGTGGGTAAGGGGCACAGGGTGTGTGATCAGCTCACGCACATTCTTCTGATTGGTCACTGGGAAAGTCATCAACAGTGGAGAAAGCAAGGACCTCAATCTGCCTAACAACCATACACCTGCTCTTCCTGATAATCTCCTAAATCTGGCTTCCACCCGCACCCTCCAACATGTTCTTGTCTTTAGCTTGGAGATGGTATTTAAGGTGATGATGGCTTGGGCCGTTTGGGGAGATTTTCAGTTTTCCTGGGTATCTCCCAACATGTAAACCTCCTGTATACATGTTATTAAACTTGTTTGTTTTTCTCCTATAAATCTGCCTTTTAGCACAGTAGAGTCTAAGCCAAGGACCTGGAAAGGCAGAGGGAAAATTATTTTTCCTCTTCTACAACAGGCAAAATGCCATTTGACTAAAAATGGATGTGGAATAAATAATGTGATATTTTGTAAACTTTAATAAAAGCAATGAAATGAAAGAAATGAAAATTTTGGTTAAATATTTGAATTTAAATATTTGAAAAAGTTTTAACCTTTTTTTGTAGTGGATTGAAGAATGTATCTTCAAAAATCTAATTTTCATAGTTAGAAGCAATAGCCCTGTTGATGTCAGTTATTCATAAAAGAGAGAGGGTTCATATTTGCTTGGGATTTCAGGGCCAGGGGCTGTGTACATAAAACATTGGGAACAATTTCTTCTGTTACAGAATTTTTCTAAAACTGCACTGAATTAATAACAAAATTCTCTGAGGTGAGCATTCTCACAGCCTGTCATACTGATGGGTTCACTTCCACATTTTGCTCCCTTAATCTTAATGACAGTGCCTCTTAGAATGGAAGCTGAAACAAACAAAAATTGTTATATTGTAGGTGTTAAGTCCCTATTGGTAGTTATTCTCTTCTCTCCTTGTATCCTCTACTTGAGGAGAAAAAGTCCTCCAGAGTTCTCAAGTTCAGTGGTCTTTTCAGCAAAAGGGCAAATGTTTAGTAAATATAATTTTCTACCTAACTGGGTGTGTCTAAGTTAGTGATATGAATGAATAATAACACCCTAGAACTGTGGAGGAATAGTTATTACTCTATTTGGAAAAAACTCTGACAAATTCATTTTTCTTGATGTTATTATGTATTATGTTACAATTTGTTTTAAAAAGAGGTCATGGAAACCATCAGAGTATTAAAAAGTGGATTTGAATTGTACTAACAACTTCTGTGAGTCAGATGCTTTATATATAATTTTCTTATAACTCTGCAGGGTAGATATTATTACATACAGAAACTGTGGATCAGAAAGGTTAACTCATTTGCCCAAGGTACCACAGCTATTAAGTAGCAAATCTGGGATGTGAACCATGTCATAATTTGCTCTTTTTTTTATTATGCGATGCCAATGTCCCTTCCACTCTCAAATACCTAGACCTACGTAAATATAGAAGACTTAGAGCAAGGAAGAAGTTCGGCAGCAGTCCTGTAATTCAACCTTTTAATTTACAAATCAAGACAAGACCTAGGGAAGTTCCATGATTAACCTAGATCATACAATAATTAGTACCTAGATTTTTTTGATTTGTTAAAAAAAATTCAGCTGAGTACATTTTAAAGCTCTAATTGTCTTTATTGAACAACTCACGAATCAGTCAGCATTTCAGCTGGCAAGTAGAAAGGAGCTCCAAGGGAAAAAAACAAAGGAAAGTAGAAAAGGAAAGGTTTTAAAAGGTAGGACAAGGAAGTCAAAAAAAAAAAAAAAAGAAAGATTATTTCAGGAAAGGTCACCTCTCTTTGGGGTACAGAAGAGTCTTATTACCTCACCAGTACTGACCAGGAAATTCCAGACTGACTGGTTGGGATGACATTTCCGGGGGGAGGTTGAAACTGCAATTGTAGGTATTAAGCCCCAGTTTGGTGATGTGGGCTTAGCAAAAGTGACTCCACTTTCGGTCTGTTTTTTTTTTTAACAGATTTTTGGGCCACTGATTATTTTCCATACAAATCTGCAATTTAAAATTCATGAACTGTGAATAGAAATGTTTTTGATCCATGTTTTTAAAAATGCAAACTTTGGATACTATTTTTTTGTAGGGGTATTTGCTGCCTAACATTGCTACCACTGCTGTGAAGGAGTGGGGAAGTGGCGACAGAGAGAAGAGCAAGGCTGCGACCTTCCCTGCACGCTGGCCTGATCTAGGACAGGACGTCCATCATTCCTTCTTTCCTTTTCCACCCTGGCTCAGGGCCACTGCACATGCTGTTCCTTCTGTCTGGTATGCTTCCCCACCCCCTCCTACTTGGTTAACCCCCACTTTTCCTTCTGACCTCAGCGCAAAGTATCGGTTCCACAGAGACATCTCCCCAGAACTCCCTGGTTGGGAAATGACCTTAGCAGGCATTCATAGCACCACATCTTGCCTTTGGATTGCAAATTACACTCTAATTATTCTCACATCTGTGATGTTTTGATTAATGTCTGTGTTGCCAGTGACCTGGAAGTTCCAGGAGGGTGAGGTTCATGCTGAATTGGCCTTCTGGTGTATTCCTGCGGTTTCACACACTGCCTTGCATAGAAGAGGCACTTTAACATTGAATGAATAAAGGAACTCAAAAAAATATTTATTGAGCACCTAGTAGGTGCTTTGTGATAGGTACTATAGCAAGCAACAAGGACCTATGAAAAAGATCCTCTGCCTTAAGCTGCGTTATTAAACAAAATTCATCCAAGTAAATTTGAAGATCTAATTGATCTTATTAAGCAATTCATGAATCAGACAGCATTCCCTCTAGCAAGTAGAGAGATACTATGGGAAATTATACAAAATGGAAGGGTTGTATAGACAGGAAGGTGGAGGAAAAGCTATTAAAAGAAAAGAAGGGATTCTTTCAGTCAAGGTCACTTTCTCTTCGGGGTTAGAGCGGAGGTCTTATAATGCAGATGACCTCATCTTCTAGGGGAGATGGAGAGGGCTCATGCAACAGATTCTCATCAATGATGCTGACCAGAAAATTCCTGGTCATGACTGGCTATGTTTCTGGGGGCAGTGGAGACTGTAGTTAGGTTTAATATTAGGCCCTAGTTTGGTGACTTGGCCTCACAGAAGTGATACTATGTTGGACCTGTTTCTTTTTGTTTAACAGTAGTTTACTGTATAGTGGGAAAGAAAAAGGAATATAATATATATCTGGAAGTTATACACACAATTTGGGGGAGTCTCAGACATTGTCTGTAGGAAGAATGGCTTTTGGATGGTGGGGATAGAGAAAGCTAATGGATGAAGTTTTGACCTGTGTATGAAGGATGAATTTCAAAATCTGCCTTTGAAGACTCTATTGCCAAATTTCTAGGATGGCATTGCATTAGGTGCAAGGTCAGTTTTTTTTTTAATGAGATATAGTTGACATAGAACACTATATTGGTTTCAGGTGTACAACATAATGATTTAATATTTGTGTATATTATGAAGTAATCACCACAATAAGTCTAGTTATCCATCACCACACATAGTTATATTTTCTCTTGTGATGTGTTTAAGACTTACTCTCTTAACAGCTTTCAAATATACAATATAGTATTATTCATTATAGTCATCACGCTGTATATTATATCCCCATGACTTATTTTGTTTTGTTTTACCTTGTCATTTTTCCATGGTACTTAAATCCTTTCATTGTGATTTAATTGTACAGTGTATGAGTAATCTCTCAGAAATAACAAACTGAAGTGAGCAAGTGGGATCCTTACTTGTAGATAGTCTTTCTAATATAATTTTAATTTTGGGTTTTTAATTCAGTAAATTCAGGAGGGTATCTTAGACTTTCAGGAATGTCTCTGTTCTTCTACATCTCTGACTGTTCCTTCATAGTCTTCTGTGAGCTCATCTTCTTCCTCTCATTATTTTGTTCTTTAGTTTCTATCATGGCTCATTACCTTTTTCATTTTCCATGTACTCTCTGGAGTCCTTATTTACTTCCACTGTTTAATGTCTTAATTTGAAATCTGTATTTTGGGTGAATTTTAAGAACAAAGACTATATATTTTCAATTGTAACAATAATAATAATCTTTAAGAGTAATACAAACAATAATACTAAATGTTGTCTAGTATTCAAGTGAATTTATTTCCAGAATGAATTACAGCTCTATCACTTGTAAGCATTGTGACTTGGCTAAATTAAGTTACTTACTACCTAAGCATTAGATGTTTTTCAGCTGTAAAATGTGATAACAATATGTACATCACAGGGCTGTTGTAAACGTTAAATTCAGTAATGACTACAAAGTCTTCCTCACGGTTCCTAGTACTTAAGAAGCAACCAGTATTGGCACAAAAACAGACCCACAGACCAGTGGAACAGAATAGAAAATCCAAACATTAACCCAAACATATACAGTCAATTAATATTTGATAAAAGTGCCTTGGATATACAATGGGAGATGACAGCCTCTTCAGCAGCTGGTGTTGGAAAAACTGGACAGCTACATGTAAGAGAATGAAACTGGACTACTGTCTAGCCCCATACACAAAGGTAAACTCAAGGTGGATCAAAGACCTGAATGTAAGTCATGAAACCATAAAACTCTTAGAAAAAAACATAGGCAAAAATCTCTTGGACATAAACATGAGCACTTCTTCATGAACATATCTCCCGGGCAAGGGAAACAAAAGCAAAAATGAACAAGTGGGACTATATCAAGCTGAAAAGCTTCTGTACAGCAAAGGACACCATCAGTGGAACAAAAAGACATCCTACAGTATGGGAGAATATATTCATAAAAAACGTATCTGATAAAGGGTTGACATCCAAAATATATAAAGAACTCATGCACCTTAACAAACAGAAAGCAAATAATCCAATTAAAAAATGGGCAGAGGACATGAATAGACACTTCTCTAAAGAAGAAATTCAGATGGCCAACAGGCACATGAAAAAGATGCTCCACATCGCTAATCATCAGAGAAATGCAGATTAAAACCACAATGAGATATCACCTCACACCAGTGAGGATGGCCAACATCCAAAACACAAGCAACAACAAATGTTGGCGAGGATGTGGAGAAAAGGGAACCCTCCTACACTGCTGGTGGGAATGCAAATTAGTTCAACCATTGTGGAAAGCAGTATGGAGGTTCCTCAAAAAACTCGAAATAGAAATACCATTTGACCCAGGAATTCCACTCCTAGGAATTTACCCTAAGAATGCAGCAGCCCAGTTTGAAAAAGACATATGCACCCCTATGTTTATCGTAGCACTATTTACAATAGCCAAGAAATGGAAGCAACTTAAGTGTCCATCAGTAGATGAATGGATAAAGAAGATATGGTACATATACACAATGGAATATTATTCAGCCATAAGAAGAAAACAAATCCTACCATTTGCAACAACATGGATGGAGCTAGAGATTATTATGCTCAGTGAAATAAGCCAAGCCGAAAAAGACAAGTACCAAATGATTTCACTCATAT